>JBAMNC010002273.1:0-54306 GCA_037902135.1 Cetoscarus ocellatus
GTAAGTGTGTCTCTCTGCCTTTGTGTATATGTAAAGCAGGGGTCTCAAACTCAAATTATCGCACTGGAATACAGTCTGGGTGAGGCTGGGCCGCACAAAGTATTCCCCAAAAGGGTCCCAAGTATTCAAAAAAAAAAAAAAAGAAAGATCTTTTTATTAACATATTATTAACTCTTTCCCCACAAGCTTTTGTCAAAAAAGTTGCCAGCCAGCACCAGCATTTTCGCTGAAATTTTGTAGATTTGAAATGCCTACCTTTTTCTGTTTTGTTTCCAACCCAGCCCACCCCTATCAGCCAATGTTTAGCTTTGTTTAGCTTTGCTGTTTAAGCAAAGTTGCCTGAAATTAGAAAGAAAGAAATGCATTACATTTGCCTGAGAGAGAACAGTTTCAGTCACAGTAAGTCTTAGAACTAAGCAAAATGTAGTACATTTCTTGTTTAACATTATTTTCTTTGTAAAGTTCACACGCAACAGTTTCCAGCCTTGAAAGCCCCTGGATATGATCAGGGAAGAAAAAATGAAATCATCATGTGACCCCTATCTTATACCTGACAGGAGAAAACTGTGGTGTTTAAACTCTTATAGTGTTACAACCATCCCCGGTCTCCCCTAAATCATTATAAATAAGTCAGTAGTGGGCCTATTTGAATAACTAGTGTTTGATTCTTTTCTTACATAAGAACTTGAGGGAATCACTTTTGTCTGTGTAGTTATGGACAGAGTCAGAGCTGTCCACACAGACCTGAAGGTGTGTGCACGTCAGGACGCACGGCTGTGCCGTTATGGAGCGCACCGTGGTGTCTGCTGGTTCATCTATGAATCATATTGAACTCCGTTAGTTCTCCCGTCCGTCTCTCTCTGTTTTATTACAGTTTCACTTTTTTCTAGTTTTGGGAGCTCAGAGGGGCGTAATATGTGCGCTTTCTCCATAGGTGCGTAATATGTGTGCCTGTCGTCCTGATCAGACGGGAGAGACTAACGGGCGGTTTACGTTGTGTTATCAATACGTTTGTTAATGTAAGTGTAGCATCAATTTTATAAACTGGTATTGATGTTATCCATTGATTAATTTAATCCACATGTAAAACAAGATCTTACCACTGAATCCCAAGCGGGTGGCCTTCTCCTCGCAGGTTGTCATCTCTCAGATGGACACAGGAAGGCTTTTACAGTAAATCCACAGTTATTTAGACAATATTCTGAGAAATCATCTCCCGATGAGCAGTCAAAGGATCAAAACATCACAGATTAGTTCTTTAAATGAACAAGATCGTCCGTTTAGGTTTGATTTTTGCCCAGCGTCTGCGCTTTTTTCTCTCTTCATCTCAACGTGCACCTCGGCTCTGTCGTTCCCTCAGAGAGGTGTCTTGTTTATGGTCACAGGAGAGCAGAACTTCTTCACGAAAGAGTGCAAACTACCAGTGTTCAATAAAAACACGGAATGACTGAAAAACTCCTCAGTGATGGGGAAGCATTCTGTCCGATAAGACGAAATAACTTGTGCATGAATGGGTTCTTCAGGACATGAATGGCAAATGGCTTTATTGATTAAAAAGGTTGCAGACCCCTGCCAAAAGTGATAAAAAAGATTTCATAAAAGTCCAGGGCAAGCGTGGCATGCGCAACGACTTGGCAGAAATGTTGACAAACATGCAGGGCCTGCACTAACACTAAGGTTTGATGTCAAGTAGGGGGCCTCAAAATATCCCTGCGGGCCGCAATTGGCCCACAGCCGCAAGTTTGAGACCCCTGATGTAAAGTATGAGCCGTGTCATGCTGTCTTGGTTGCCTCCAAAGCCGTACAGCACTGTGAGCTGGCACAAATATCACCTCCCTGTACAAGTAATGTGAATGTATTTTGAGGTGTAATGATGATGGGGCTCTAGTCTGAAATGGGAAAGTGAGCTCTCATTTTTGGTCATCATTTTCAATGCACTGTGTGAACAGAGGGTGGCGTGATGGTGCAGCAGGTAGTTTATGTGCCTCACAGGAGGAAAGTTGCTGGTTCAATCCCTGGGTTGGTCAGGGCCTTTCTGCGTGGAGTTTGCATGTTTTCCTCATGTATGCATGGGTTCTCCCAGTTAAGTGTGGGTGTGAGTGTCTACATTAATTTAACATTATCTGTTTTTGAGCTTTGAGCTCTAAGAACTTAAATATTTTAGGGCCTATGACTCCAAGGGCCTTGAATCTTTTTTTTTTAAACAGCCTTGAGCTCACTTAACTCCTGTACCCTGAAACAGTAAATATTTTACCCCATAAGTCCAAAAAGTGCCATAGGGCTTGCTCACAAGAAAAAGCAAACATGAATATTTGCCTCAATTTAATGAGTAAAAGCTCTAGATATTGATTATTGTTCCTGGAGCTGCTTTTATGGATGATTAATTAGCAGCTTTTGTATATTTGTGTCCAAGAAAAAAAAGACCATCTCAGCCCTAAATAAGGGATAAGCACATAAGAGTGGAAAGAATAATTTATCCAGTAAATGGAGCAGAGGGAGACGGAGAGGAACAGTTCTGTCATTGTGACCATAATGTTCAGATTTTAGGCTAAGCTAAAGCTTTTCTCTCTGGCATTGTGACAGTCATTAGCTAAAGCCTGTTGGATGCTGGCATCAGCACTCACTCATTTACATACAACAAAGAAATAAGGAACCATTTAACCTGAAAACACTACATCAACTCGCTGTCTGCTAATAATGCCTGCACATTAAAACTGCATTGAGAGTGCATTAAACCCACATTAAGGTGTGAAATCTAATTGTTTTTTACCTGCAGATCTTCACCATCAGGCCTCATACCTCCTTCTCCTGAATATTACAATGGTCATCAAACAGTGATTTAATGAAGAAAAATGCCCTCTTTCTGCAGGACTCAGCAGTTTTTTCATGCTTATTACGGGGCTGCAGGACACAAACATGACAGTAATCACTGTGCTGTAAGAATGACCCACTATTATCATGCTGTTAAGGAAAGACACATGAATCAAAGAGCTTTTAAGATCTTCACATTAAAGTCTAATGAAAAGACCTCTTTAATGTTGTGTAATATTGGTTGTTTCTTGCTTTTGTGAGTAAGATTTTTTTGTAAAACTGATGAAAATTAATGCTGTACACACTTTTTATAATTTTATTTGTCTTGTCGTATTATTTTTTTCCTCTACAGAAGGAACGTGAAAAGAAAAAAGAGGAGAAGAAGAAAGAGAAGGATGCTGATAAAGTGGAGAGACACAGCACCTCAAAGGTAAGACTGGTGTGGGTGAAGTACAACAAATCTCAGAATTTAAAAAAGAAGCAAACACTCATTGAGCAACTTCTTTTTCAAAAATGTTGTACCATGATTAAGCAAATGTTGTACCTGTTCACGGTGCAGCTTCTTGCTTTTAATCAGAGCTGGGCATATGTGCATTAATGAAAAGCAGATTTTGATTTCATTCCCATATACACTGCCTGGCCAAAGAAAAAGTCACCACCTGGATTTAACTAAGAAAATAGGTATGAGCCTCCTATTGGATAATTGCTGCATGGGCAATTATCTTTCAGCTGGCAACAAGTTATTTAAACCCAGCTGATGAAATGAGTAGCTTCTCATTTCTTGAACAACCACGTCGAAAGACACCTCCTTTAGTCGTGGAAAAGATGTTAGTCTGTTTAAGAAGGGTTAAATCACTGGCATGCATCAAGCAGAGAAAACATCTATGGAGATTACAGAAACTACTAAAATTGGGTTAAGAACTGTCCAATGCATTATTAAAAACTGGAAGGATAGTGGGGAACCATCATCTTCGAGGAAGAAATGTGGTCAGAAAAAAGTCCTGAATGATCGTGATCAGCAATCACTTAAACGTTTGGCCAAATCAGATCAAAGAAAAACAACAGTAGAACTCAGGGGTATGTTTAATAGTGAAAGTAAGAGCATTTCCACACGCACAATGTGAAGGGAACTCAAGGGATTGGGACTGAACAGCTGTGTAGCCTTAAGAAAACCACTAATCAGTAAGGCTAACTGGAAAAAAGGCTTCAGTTTGCTAGGGAGCATAAAGATTGGACTCTGGAGGACTGGAAGAAGGTCATGTGGTCTGATGAGTCCAGATTTACCCTGTTCCAGAGTGATGGGAGCATCAGGGTAAGAAGAGAGGCAGGTGAAGTGATGCACCCATCATGCCTAGTGCCTACTGTACAAGCCTTTGGGGGCAGTGCTATGATCTGGGGCTGCTGCAGTTGGTCAGGTCGAGGTTCAGCAACATTATGTGCCCAAAGAATGAGGTCAGCTGACTACCTGAATATACTGAATGACCAGGTTATTCCATCAATGGATTTTTTCTTCCCTAATGGCGCGGGCATATTTCAAGATGGCAGTGCCAGGATTCATCAGGCTCAAATTGTGAAAGAGTGGTTCAGGGAGCATGAGACATTTTCACACATGGATTGGCCACCACCGAGTCCAGACCTTAACCCCATTGAGAATCTTTGGGATGTGCTGGAGAAGGCTTTGCACAGTGGTCAGACTCTCCCATCATCAATACAAGATCTTGGTGAAAAATTAATGCAACACTGGATTGAAATAAATCTTGTGACATTGCAGAAGCTTATTGAAACAATGCCACAGTGAATGTGCTGTAATCAAAGCTAAAGGCGGTCCAACAAGGTATTAGAGTGTCTGACCTTTTTTTGGCCAGGCAGTGTACATTTACTCTAGGGCTCATGGCTGCACCACATCTGCATGCGCAATAGTCACATCGCAGGATGTTAGATGCAAATAATTTGTCTTAAAAGACATCAAGCAGCCACTTCTGTGTTGCTTAATGGTGACCTAAAGCACTTGTTCTCCTATTTTTGACTAATAGTCAATGAAAATTTGTCTGACATCAGCCCCAGTTTTCAGAAAATTTATGAGCATTTATGGGCAGTGGGTCTTTCGTGAGAGTCTCCTGCTTTTAGAAGTGACTTGCCATGCTGCCTGTGGATGCTCTGATAGATCATACAGTCTGCTGATAGCACAGAAATGATGTGATGATCGTTTATCTATTAGCTGTAGGTGCACGCTGGTGTGTGTGGCCTTGTGAGCTTTGTTTATTTTAAGTCACTGTTATGTGGACCAAACATAACTTTTAACATTGTAAGAGATAGTTCATGACATCTAAAAATATCATCTGTAAAGGTTAAGCCAAAAAAACATGTCTCCTCCTTTGTCCTCTGCATTCATTAAACCCGAACCATCTATCTATCTATCTATCTATCTATCTGTCTATCTATTGCAAGTAATTTATCCTTTTCAAAATGTAAAAAAGTTATGTGCACTCATGAAGGAAAATCCCCATCTTTTATTTTTCTCACTCTAAAAACCACTACTTTTTTGAGTGTTGCTATCTATCTCTGAATTTTAAATCAAACAACTAAAAGATACATGAGCTCTGGCAGCCCTTCTTGCTCCTCACGTAGAGTCTTCGCTCACAACTATTTGCTCTTCACTACATGTGAAATAAATTATAGAAATCACAAAATGTTTTTAAAGCAATCAATTCCAGAGTCCACAACATATATCAGATGAAAAATTCTGCTTTGAATGTTGATTTGTCAACACCAATTTTCAGAAACAAGACTTTTAGTGTGTTTGAATCACATTTACACCCCTGTTTTATAAACCCACTTCTTCTTCCATCATGCACTACTGCCCTCTGACAACTGCTTTACATACGGTATATGTTTCCTCATGGACTTTAACAATAAACGGCTTTCAAAACACGGCTTTCAAATGCATTACTTATACTACACTGTATTAACCATTTTGAGCATGTTTAAAGTAAACGATCCATGAGCAGACACTTATGTTTAACTTCTTAAAGCCTACTAAGTGGCTCTGCTGAGGATGGTTGTGGCACTGATAAAGACTGAAAGTGTCCTTAAATTTGTTTAAAATCTAATTAAAAACACAATCTTTACCTCTGCCAACGAGGTTATGTTTTTGCCAGCGTTTGTTTGTTTATTTGTCTGTCTGTTAGTTTGTTTGTCTGTTTGTCTGTCTGTTTGTTTGTAAGTTACCATCACAATATGATTAATTGACCCTGAAAACCCACACCTAGCACTCAGAATCATGTTGATATCATTATTAGTTAGACAGTTACTGAGCAAAAATGATGATTCACTAATGGTGGTGATCTGGATCACCACCAGAATCTAATCATTTTTAAGTTGGGCCATTACCAACATCTCCTGAAAACTTCAGCAAAATCCGTCCTGTAGTTTCTGAGTAATCTTGCCAACAAACAGAGAAATAAGCAAACAATCAAACAGACAACCAAACATAATCTCCTTGGCGGAGGTAATAAGACATTCAGCATAGTCACCCTCTGATCTGTACATTTTGCATGCAGCATGGTTTTCTGGATGAGCCCACTGACAGTGATCTTAGATGGACTTTGATTATTTTAAGTCAAGAAAACACCTGAATGGCAGTCTTTGTTTCCATCAAACAACAGCATGATGTGCTTTGAGTCATTTGAGTGAATGTCATTGAACATCCTGCAATGCGACTATTGCACATGCATACATTGCTTTTGCTATTTTAAAACAATATATTATTCAGCCCTAGTTTAATACAGTGCATATTTATGCGATCTCTTCTTTGACCTTGAAATACTAGCAGAAGGAGCCAAGAATAGAATTAAGTGACATCTGTGACATTAAAAATCCTGTCAGACTAATCTAAAGCGTTGATTTGAACACCTTTGCATTAAGAAGAAACGTATAGAAGGGAAAGCTGCATATTTGTGTGTTATCATGATGAAGGCCAGGAATGAGGACGAGTAAACACAGCTTTTGGTTTGTTTGTGTGATTGTTGTGTCCTGAATGCTTGATGTGTGACAACAGACGACAAGAGCTGCCGAGCTCCACCTCTGCACCACACAGTCCCAGTCCTCCAGAGATACGCCTCATAAACATTCATGCTGTTCACAGGTGCTTTAGTTTTGGATAATTTCTCATTCATGTACAGCAGCGTCAACATGTGAACCACATTTTGAATGATATATCATACACAGAGGTGAAAGTGTGTTGTGAATACCACATCTCAGGTCCATCAGGGATGTTGTATTTGTTTCTCTCGACTGCCTGTCACAGTATTTGTGTTTGTTCTAAAAGTGTCACACTTGAGCATCACGGATCAGTGCATTGGGAGTCAAAGATTGGTGCAGGAATGACAAACACCCACGTGACACTTTGTAAGGCACTGAGTTGAACCCTCTTTCGCCCGCAGACCTGCATTTATTTCTCATGGCATTGGACAAGGTGATAGACGGGCAACGGTAACCCAAATAACCAGTCGGTACAGCCAAGTCAGAGCTCCACTTTCTCACATCCTGCCCTAAATATCAAGCTGGAAGAGAAGAACATTATCCCCAAAAACACACACGCACACAGTTCTAGAAAGTTTAAATTTAATACTGATACTGATGCTAAACGCAGAACTGTGAGATTGTTGTGGCCAAATTTACCAAAGTGTGTGAGGACTGTATAATAACCAGTGGAACCTGAACTCACACAAACATAAGAAACATACACACTTCCTTTTGTCTTCTTTTTTATTATAATTTATGGCTTTTTAATATACATATATATTTAAACATAACCCCTTTTGTAGTCTTTAATATCAACAAACTACCAATTTATGGAGTATGTAATGAACTATTTCCCATCCATCCATCATCTATACTGCTTATCCCTTTCAGGGTCATGAGGGGCTGGAGCCTATCCCAGCTGAGATTAGGTAAGAGGAGGGGTACACCCTGAACCGGTCACCAGCCAATTGCAGAGCCACATAGAGATACGGACAACCACTCAAGCTCAGTCGTACCTAAAGGCAATTTGGTGTCACCAGTAAACCTAATGAGCATGTTTTTGCTCTGTGGGAAGAAGCCGGATTGCCCGGAGAGAACCCACACATGCACAGGGAGAACATGCAATCTCCACACACAAAGGCCCTGACTGGCATGGGGATCGAACCAGTAGCCTTCTTGCTGTGAGGCATATATGTATTTTATATATGTATATATATCTATGCATATATGTGTATCCATAAAATGAAGAGTTTGTCTTCAGCCCGCTCTATTGTAAAGTGTCTTGAGATAGCACTTGTTATGAATTGGTGCTATACAAATAAAGACTGATTGATTGATTGATTTAAGCTACAGAGAGAAGAAGAAGCCAACCTGTCATGAAATGTGACTCTTGCAGCGTCCTGGTTTCGTGTGAACTCTGAAAACTGATGAAAAGATAAATGAGAGGCATAATCTTCTGCAGTTTGCTGGAATAAGTGTTTAGAAGTGAATGTGTTTGAATTGAAGCTCAGATCAACATCAGAATGAGCAGCAATTACAGGACTGACAGTCTGGAACAGAGGGCAATGGGTGTGTGTGTGTGTGTGTGTGTGTGCTCTGTGAAAATGGGGGTGGTGGGTCTAAGGCAGTGGATGTGTGTGTTTCTGGGTCATGGTTTGTAAATTCAGACTATTTTCATGGCCTGCAAAGCACAGAGGGAATAATGTATCTCTCAGTGCACTGTGTGTACATATGTGTGTGTGTGTGTTGTGTGTGTGTGTGTGTGGGTTTTCTCTCTACAGGGAAATGAAATGTAGGCTATAAGCTGCTGTACCCTCTGAGAGTGAAAAGGAACACAGGGGTCTGTATTCTGTTACATGAACATTTCATATCCTGCTTCAATCTGCAACACAGCACTCTATAAGCCTTTATTTCATGGTGCAATATACTGTCACATTTTTGCTGTATTTTTTCCTTGTTTCGTATATTGCAACAATAAGTCATACTTCTTTCCCTGCTGGTAAAAACAAAGTTATTGAGCCGGTGTGATAAACTAAAGCAGCTTTATTTACTTCCACTGCTGCTGATTTACTTCATAGGCTGTAAAGGCTGAATTTCTTTCCTGTAATAAATTAATAGCCAGCTGGGACGTCTTTGTTGTTTGAATGAAGGGATGCTTAAAGTTAGACGGCTAAAAATAATTTCAGTGGTATTTGAGCTCAAAGGTCTCAAATTTTGCTCTCTTTCTACAAATTTACTCTGCTCCCAGATGTCCCCAGAACATATGTTTTTAGCCTCTTGCCTAAACCCCTCTGTGTTTGCCCTGCTCAGAACAGGCTGCTTTGGCTGAAATCTTCAAAAGCTGTTTCTGAATAGGCCTTGCCAGGAAGTGGACGTGGCCTCAGCTTGCATAAGTCTTATCTTAAAGAGCCCATATCATGCTTTTTATTAGTTTTCCATCCCCTCCTCCTCTCACAGTGGCAGTAGTGGCAGTAGCTGCCTAAAACGGCTTGGTTCCCCAGCCCCATCATAGACCTACCAGTGTGATGTCCTAACAATGTTTTCTCAGCAGTTTAAACCTTTGGAGTGGCCCAGTGCAGAGCATAAGCCTTAGAATGAATGTATAGCTGATGACAACATGGTGCCAAGCAGCACTGAACCCACCAATCACCACAGAGTAGACCAGACAACCTGGACCACAAACTGTGGATTCCTCACTCATCATTGCACCTTGTATTCTAAAGTTGAGTGGACTTCCTCAAAACACTTGTCATCTTGCACATAGGTATATTTTTTATTTATAAAGCAAGTCTGGGAAAAAAAATCTGAACTACCTTTCCTCTTTTTTGATACACAAGGATGAAACATAAAACTTTCAGTCACTGGATGTCATGCAGCTTGTAGTTCCCAAAGTCTGTACTGAGTTGGCAAAAGAAGCTTTTGGGTTTTCTGCACCTTTGGCTTGGAACAATCTTCAGACTGATTTTAAGCTGCAAGGTTTAGTGACTGTTTTTAAGTCCTTGGTGAAAAATCTTGAAATCCAGGCCTTCAGCTTGTACCTCTTTAATTGATGATTTATAACTGGAAGTAAATCCTGTTACTAATACACTGATGTGAAAAATGACATTTCTTCCCCTTTATGTATTTTTGAGTCTGTCGAGTCTCACATACTGCTGACTGACTGAGCAGAAAACTCCCCTCCCCTCATTTAAAGCAAAAACTATTTACAAACAAGCAGTAGTTACTCACTGACTGTGTTGCTCCAGTGTTGATGTGAAGCAAGTACGATTTTACTTCCTTTGTCTATTGAAAAACTCAGACAGCTCAGTGGAAAGTCAAAAGTAGTCTGCACCCTGTTAAAATGATCACCCTTTTCTGTGTTCATTCACTCTTCAATTTGTTTTTACCCTCAGTTAAACTTATGTCTCAAAACTCCAGAAGCTTTTTGTTTTGTCCTTCAGAATTCAATTAAAGCAGATTTATTTAGACGGGAATCAAAAAAACCTTTGCCAAGCCAGTACAAATGACAAAATCAAACTATAAGAAAGACATATATATATCTATATCTATATATCTATATATCTATATATCTATCTATCTATCTATCTATCTATATATATATTTATACACACACATACAGTGGGTACGGAAAGTATTCAGACCCCTTTAAATTTTCCACTCTTTATTTCATTGCAGCCATTTGCTAAAATCAAAAAAGTCCATTTTATTTCTCAAAAATGTACACTCAACACCCCATCATGGCAGAAAAAAACAGAAATGTAGACATTTTTGTAAATTTATTAAAAAAGAAAAACTGAAATATTACATGGTCATAAATATTCAGACCCTTTGCTCAGTATTGAGTAGAAGCACCTTTTTGAGCCAGTACAGCCATGAGTCTTCTTGGGAATGATGCAACAAGTTTTTCACACCTGGATTTGGGGATCCTCTGCCATTCTTCCTTGCAAATCCTCTCCAGATCCGTCAGGTTGGATGGTGAATGTTGGTGGACAGCCATTTTCAGGTCTCTCCAGAGATGTTCAATTGGGTTTAGGTCAGGGCTCTGGCTGGGCCAGTCAAGAATGGTCACAGACTTGTTCCGAAGCCACTCCTTTGTTATTTTAGCTGTGTGCTTAGGGTCATTGTCTTGTTGGAAGGTGAACCTTCGGCCCAGTCTGAGGTCCTGAGCACTCTGGAAGAGGTTTTCTTCCAGGATATCTCTGTACTTGGCTGCATTCATCTTTCCTTCAATTGCAACCAGTCGTCCTGTCCCTGCAGCTGAAAAACACCCCCATAGCATGATGCTACCACCACCATGTTTCACTGTTGGGATTGTATTGGGCAGGTGATGAGCAGTGCCTGGTTTTCTCCACACATACCGCTTAGAATTATTGCCAAAAAGTTCAATCTTCGTCTCATCAGACCAGAGAATCTTGTTTCTCATAGTCTGGGAGTCCTTCAGGTGTTTTTTGGCAAACTCTAGGCGGGCTTTCATATGTCTTGCACTGAGAAGAGGCTTCTGTCAGGCCACCCTGCCATAAAGCCCTGACTGATGAAGGGCTGCAGTGATGGTTGACTTTCTAGAACTTTCCCTAATCTCCCGACTGCATCTCTGGAGCTCAGCCACAGTGATCTTTGGGTTCTTCTTTACCTCTCTCACCAAGGCTCTTCTCCCATGATTGCTCAGTTTGGCTGGACGGCCAGGTCTTGGAAGAGTTCTGGTCGTCCCAAACTTCTTCCATTTGAGGATTATGGAGGCCACTGTGCTCTTAGGAACCTTGAGTGCTGAAGAAATTCTTTTGTAACCTTGGCCAGATTTGTGCCTTGCCACAATTCTGTCTCTGAGCTCCTTGGGCAGTTCCTTCGACCTCATGATTCTCATTTGCTCTGACATGCACTGTGAGCTGTAAGGTCTTATATAGACAGGTGTGTGCCTTTCCTAATCAAGTCCAATCAGTTTAACACAGCTGGACAGCAATGAAGGAGTAGAACCATTTCAAGGAGGATCTGAAGAAATGGACAGCTTTGTGAGTTAAATATGAGTGTCACAGCAAAGGGTCTGAATACTTATGACCATGTGATATTTCAGTTTTTGTTTTTTAATAAATTTGCAAAAAATTCTACATTTCTGTTTTTTTTCTGTCAAGATGTGGTGCTGAGTGTACATTAATGAGAAATAAAATGGACTTTTTTGATTTTAGCAAATGGCTGCAATAAAACAAAGAGTGAAAAATTTAAAGGGGTCTGAATACTTTCCGTACCCACTGTATATATACATATATATACATATATACATATATATGTATATATATATGTGTATATATATACACACACACACACACACACATATATATATACATATATATGTGTATATATATATATATATACACATACACAGACTGTATGTATGTACATGAAGTGTCATGTGTCACCAGATCTCCCAGCTCAGAGCTGATCTTAGGCAAGGCAGCGGTTTAAGGTAAATGCTGACACCAGCATGCTAACAGACCCTCTACTGTGTGTGGGTTTTACACAGGTGTGTGTGTGAGATGCATGTTACTACAATCTCAGTTTATGCATGTGTGTTTGAGTGTTTAGGTAAATATACCTGTCACCATATTTTTTTCATTTATCAGCCAAGACTCGCTGTCGATGAGGCCTCAGATTCAAGGAGCTGTGTGTGTGTCGGTGTGTGTGACTTGTTATCCAGAGTGTGTGCTGACATGCTGAAGCTGTTTAATCTGGAGCAGAAACATGCTGACAGTCCTGTTCCTCTTTCTTCTCACTCATTTGCGTTATCTCTCTCAGTTTGTCTCTCTCCTTTTTTCCTGACCTTTCAGTCTGCTGTGTGTCTTTTTCTTATCCGTCAAACAAAAAGAAAGACTTTACAATCATGGAATAAATGTCCCAGCATGCCAAGCAGCAGAATCTCTTTTATCTCAGCATGAAGAAAACTCTGGCACACACAGGAGCTTTAATCAGCAGAACTGTTTTATCTTCTTTCATGTTTCTTCATTTCTTTTCTGCCTCACAGAGCTTTACACAAGCAGCACTTTGGCTCATTCTTCTTCTCTGCTTTTATTAATATCCAGACATGAGATGAATGAAGAATTCAGTGAATGCACCAGCAACTGTGCTAATTTTATAGTCCAAAGAGGCTTCTGTCAATGTGAATTTTTCTGGACAGATTCTTATATTATCGGGTTGTGGCTGCAGAGGGACACATTTTGGTGCAGATCTTTCATATTTCGAGAAATCTACCCAGTGTGTTACTCATTCAAAGAAATGGCAAGTAAGAGTTTGCTTGTGACGTCACAGTCAGCATGAGTCACTGCTCTTTTGCCCAGTGGTCACACAACTCTTGTTCTGATGTCAAGGATCAGGAGGATGCAGGCAGGAATCCTCAGTTTTGCTCAAAAGTACAGGACCATCTGTGCAGCACTTTTCATTTATCAAATGAATACTGCCTCTTATTAGAGATATATTCACTGGTTTCTAACAGCATCTTCAGCAGCCAGCTCCACCACCCTCTGTATATCAGCAAATGCAAGTTGTCTTTGAAAAGTTAGTAAGAGTAAGAGTGATTAGATTGTATTGATATCAGTGCCATTAACCATTTGGTTATTGATCCGATTCTTTAATAATTCTGTCATGATTGCTGAGGATTTTCTGTGTAGAGAAAAAGTTGTCCCACACAGTGTTAATTTTTTCAACTAATTATTTTCCACAGTTTTCGTCAACAACCTTTTCCCCCTGACGGAAACTAGACTATAACTAAAAAAAAACTAGGGCACATGGACAAAAACTAAAACTAAATTAACTGACATTTTTGTCAACAAATAAAAACTAGACTAAAATGTTTGACAGAGACTAAATCCAATCAGACCTAATTTGGTCATGTCGAAAGTAGGGACAAGTTAGACATCACAGCTACTTTGGTTGTGTGGAAAGGTTGGACGAGTTAAGAGGGACATCCAATCACAACTGCCTTAGCTGCGTGGTGGTGGGATCCAAGTGAAAAACATGACTTCAGAAATTTAAGGAAACATAAAAACGCCTTACACTTTACAGTTCATATTTTAGTCGACTAAATTTACAGCAGATTTTGTCAATTAAAATGTTGTGAATTTTCATCAACTTAAACTAGACTAAAACTAAAACAATTTAGATGACTAAATTATGACTAAAACTTAAAGATACTTCAGGCAAAGGACTAAAACTACATCAAAAAGTGCTGTCAAAATTCACACTGCTCCCGCAGAGGTTTTCAGAGGCAACAATGACAAACACATGGCAGTCCTGATGTAAAACGGTGTGCTGCATTAATGGCTCTGCAGCCTGCTGGTGTTTCCACTCGCTGAACGTTTTGCTGTAAATTGTTGAAAATAAAGACACAATTTTGATCACTTCTCTAGTGACAGCGTGATGTTCTTGATTTGTAAAGCATGCCAAACAAAAAAGGAATTGATAAGAGAATTGATAAAGACTAATGGTATTGATTCCTTGAGGGAGTTGTTATTAACAACTGACATTATTTTTTGATTCCTATCCCTTTCCTCTTCTCTGTTTTGTTATGTTATCAAATCATGTGCCATGTTTAGCTGGTGGATTGTTGTACATTAGCTCAATCAGCTCAAGCATTTACACTCAAAGCTTTCAAAGATTATGACAAGGCTGAAAACAGGTGCCAAAGTCCATCTCTGCAGATAGTTTTCCAGCACATGAGATTCTGGTAGCTCACTGACAGAGTTTGATTTCTTCATTTTGTGTCAGTGAAAGCAGAACATTCTGAATTAATCCCTAGGTTTTTGTCTTGGACTCTGTTTTCCTTCAGCCGTAGCTGTTGGACAAATGTGGAGGTCTGAATAAAAATTGCCGTCCACATTTTGTGTTCCTCTTTGAAGCTTATCCAAGTTTGGTTTATGAGCTGGTTTCTCGGAGTGCTTACTGCAGCATTTGACATCTTCTACCTTTGTTTTAATTGATGCCAAGAACATCTCAACCTCAAGCACACTCATACCACTGCACTCAGCATTTCTGGCTGTGTAGAGAGATGTTTGGATCCCTTCCAGAGCAGCATATGGCCTCTAAATGAGGTGTTTTAGTCCTCTTTTCATTTGAGAGAGGTGAGGGTGTTTACTGGAAGCTGTTTCTGTTTTTTTATATAACTCTGGTAAAGTTTTCTGCTGATTTTTAGATATGTGCTGTTATTTTTACTTTATTTTTCCCTCTTGTTCGTTCTTTGACCTTCATCGTCTACTCTAATGTTCTCCTCCCAGACTCATAAAATGTTTTTCGCTGAAGGGCAGATGGGGTGATGTATCTGTTAATTGACAGGAGGAACTCTGGGATTTGTTGTGCATATAAATGAAAAAATTAAGCAGAGGCATTGACCTCTCTGCTCAGCTGTCTCAAATTAAATGGTTGTAACATATTCAGGTGCTGGGGTCAGAATGAAAACTCCATATCAGAGCGGATTGTGGGATATGAGTTTTAATATGCAAAAGGATACTTCAGGCAGACATGCAGATGATATGAATGATATTCAGATTTTGATGCAAATGTAAACAGTAGTGCGCAGACATTCACCTTAACAGAAATCAATCTGCAGCAGCATGATTTGGGTTTTTACCCTCAATTATTTTTTTCCTTTCCACAATTTCAGTTTATTCCTTGAGGCACTAATTAGACTTCAGTCCTGATCAGAAACATGTCAGTGTTATGTGTGTATAAATGTTTATCTTCACAGATATTTCTATCAACAAATTCTCTGCTATTAATTTAGGAAGTGTTTGCTGTTGTGCATCCTGTATGAGTGGAACAAGCATGGTGGAGTGTGTTTTGAACTTGTGGATATGTGGCCATCTCTCTGATGCAGCCTTTAGGTACCAGTACAGTCTGCACCACAGACTTTAGACTTTAGACCTGGCTCAAGGTGATTTGGGGCACAATTGTTTTGTACGCCTTCAAGATCAGAGTCCACCAGCTTTACACCTGGCCACTCCTTTCTTTTAGAGACACAGAAACACACCCCAAACTGCATTAAAATGCCTGCTAAATCAGGTGGAAAAAGGATGCCAAAATTCTTTGCGACAGTTGTTAGCAGCAGTCACGTCTTGTCATCATGCTTTTAAAGGACGCTGGTTGGGCCATTCTGCTTGGGACTAAGCACAGTCATTATAGATTGGAGCTTGGACAGAATCTGCCTGATTAAAGACATTGAATTCAGCTGTACAAGGATCCAACTTGATGGCAAGGTTATCCATTTCTCCAGATTCTCTGAAACTTTTGTTGATACTATGGACTGTACATGATGAAATCCCTGAATTCCTTGCAATTGTAAAAAATGTTGAGCAACATTGTTTTTAAACTGTTGGACTATTTGCTCATACAGTGGTTCATAAAGTGGTAAACCTATTTTTATTTACGCCTAACACAACATACCAACTTCATAAGAATTTGGGTTTTTAGGAGGTCTTTAAGCAGTTAAGCATGGTGGAGATGTGCGGGTTAAACTCCATTCACACTTGCAGAATAAGTCTGAAATTACCTGGACTTTGGGCGAGTGAGCCATATTTGTAATTGCAAACAGCCAAGTTTTCACTCTGATTTACCAGGGTAATTTCCCCTTCCTTGAGTGAGCTGATGTGTGAACACAGCAGTGAATAACCCTGGTAATTCACTGAGTTGAGAGGCGAGGGATGATGACATCATCTGGTGCGACCGGCACAAAACCAAAGAAAAGGGAGACAACAGCTATTGTGTTTGATTGTAAGGAGAGTAACACAAACTCAAATGGGTGTCTGGGCATTCAAAAGTGTTTTCACCGCATGTCATCAAAGTTCTGTGGCTCATCTGCTAAAAATGGACACTATCAAGTCTCTCGCACATCCAAAAAGTTGTCTTGTGCTGCTGGATATGGAGCTAAAACACTACAGCTTTATTTTTCTGATGTAATAGTAGTTCACGTAATGATGCTGCTTCATATTGACTTCTGCGTGCTAATGCTTGTATAGCTGTGCTCTGTTGTATTATGAACACTGACTTTGGCCGCATATGTTTGATGCTGTGGTCTGGCGACCGGTGACAGCCCCCCCTCAGTTACCTGGACATTATTCTGATAATATCAGGGTTGCACGTGTGAAAATGGCTTTTGAGGGTTTTTCCCTTTCCAGTTGCAGACATTTCCTGATGGCCTTGACTACTTCTGTTATAAGAATACATGTGAAAATATGTTCGAGAACTTAAGTCAGTAAACAACTCCGATCCATCAATCATAAATGTAATTAAAAGTCATATTACTGGGACATGATGTAAGCAGACAAGAGTTGGAACAGAGTGTACTCTGTGCTGCTAAATACACCCAATTCCTTTAAAACAGGGGCTGACTCTCATCTCTTTTTATTGGTTTATTTCTCCCATTCATCTCCATCTCTACTTCATTCCTCTCTCTCTCTTCCTCTCACTCTCTCTCTCCTTCTTTGTAAACACTAAATCAATGTCATCCCATTGGTCCGACGGCTGGTTATGTTGTCTTTTCTTTCAGCTCATGAATAAATTATCAAAGAGAACAAGAGGCTGCTTCTCTTCATGGAAAACATTGGCTCTTGCTTTTGTTGGAGATAGAAATGAGTGTGTGTGTCTTTGTGCGTGTATCTTTGTTCATCCAGCACAGGGAGTCGGGGAGTGTGTTATCGCTAGGTGCTCCGTACATCTGGACTGTGCTGGGCTCTCAAAGGTTTCCATGATTGGTTGTGGCACACACGCCCTCACACATAAACACATACTAACAGGCAGACAAAATCACACACTAACACACATAGCTAAAGCATATCTGTGGTCGATTGGAGTGAGTTTGAGCGGATGGTGTGAAGGGCAGCCAGAGGAGCAGCACACTGTGACTAATAACGCCACACACAAACACAAAGACACACACACCACACACATAGAAAGCTCGCTTCTCTGAGGTCTAGCAGTCAGAGGATCGATAGCGTAGCCACAAGGAGGCTAATCAATAAGCTGGATTTGCACCACTGGAGGAAGAGAATAAAGCCTGTTTCCTATAAAAACACACACATACATACATGGACACACACATTTATAATGTATACACGTTAACACAAAGCACATATCCAAGCTAAAGCCCCACTTTAAATGCATCGAAGTATGAAACCACACCCACATGCTCCTCCTCCTGTCGTAAACAAACACATCCCCCCTGCTGAGCTGCAGACAGATCCTGGCTAACAGGGTGAGCCATGTCTGCTCTGGGAGCCGACATTTATAAAGCTCTGGCTTTGTTGGATATATCAAACTGCAAATTTATTGTCATCATATTTTTATCCATCAAGGCCCTGCTGATGTGTGAAGGGAGAGGATCCACAACCAACATGTTTATTTTTGACATGAATATCAGGAAACATGCAACATGCACAGAGGTTTAGTATCTGGTGTCAGGTTTCCTAGGTACCTATTTTTCAATGACTTTATATAATTAATGGTGAATAGATTAAAGTCCACAAGCTGAAGAGGTTTGACTGAGGGGAATCAAATCTAGAATTGTAAAAGATGCAGAGTAGCTCCACCGTGCTTGTTGATCACTTCAAAACTTCTTTTAGGCATGGTTGGTGTGAGTGTTTCCAGGAAGCTAGAGGGACCGTGCTTCAAGTGGTGAAGATAACTTCATCAAGGTCATCCACTGTCTGGAAATTACGTCAGTTTTTGTGAACTTCCTTTGCCATCCATCACCAAATGTTCTCAGTTGGGTTTAGATCAGGAGAACACGCAGGATGGTCCAGAAGAGTGACGCTGTTCTCCGTTGTCAGGTGGACATTGTGAATTGCACGTTGTCCTGTTGAACAACCCAGTCATTACCACACAGAGGAGGGCCCTCAGTTATTACCACACAGACAAGGGCTCTCAGTCGTTACCACACAGAGGAGGGCCCTCAGTTATTACCACACGGACGAGGGCCCTCAGTCATTACCACACAGAGGAGGGCCCTTAGTTATTACCACACGGACGAGGGCCCTCAGTTAATACCACACAGACGAGGGCCCTCAGTCATTACCACACAGACGAGAGCCCTCAGTCATTACCACACAGACGAGGGCCCTCAGTCATTACCACACAGACGAGGGACCTAAGTAATTACCACACAGACGAGGGCCCTCAGTCATTACCACACAGATGAGAGCCCTCAGTCATTACCACACAGACGAGGGCTCTCAGTCATTACCACACAGA
Organism: Cetoscarus ocellatus; assembly: GCA_037902135.1. Lineage (NCBI taxonomy): Eukaryota > Metazoa > Chordata > Actinopteri > Labriformes > Labridae > Cetoscarus > Cetoscarus ocellatus. Next base: position 19,060 of record JBAMNC010002273.1, read on the forward strand.
CGAGGGCCCTCAGTCATTACCACACAGAGAAGGGCCCTCAGTCATCACCACACAGACAAGGACCCTCAGTCATCACCACACAGACGATTGCCCTCAGTCATTACCACACAGACAAGTGCCCTCAGTCATTACCACACAGACGAGGGCCCTTAGCCATTACCACACAGATAAGTGCCTTTAGTTATGTGGGATGCCCGCTGCAACATCTCCACATAGCCAGACGCCTTTTTTACGTCCCTGGCCAACCTGGAGCTCCATTGTTCAATTGAAGGAATAAAGCACCCCAGATCATGATGGCGCCCCCTTCACTGTGCCATGTGGGAAACATCTCAGGTGGGATCTCCTTGTCATGCCAGTAACATTGGAAGCCATCAGGACTGTCAAGGTTAATGTTTTCTGCCCTTCCCTCGTAGATGCTGTCTGATGGTTATTGGGCTGCATTCAGCACCAGTAACAACGGGAATTTGGGTCAAGGATCATCCCCTGTCTTGATGGACAGCCAATCAGATCCTCCAGCTCACTGCAAGAGATTTATTTTGAGGTCGACCACTTGACTTTTTTGATCCATAAGCTTCAGGATCTTTTAAAAAATTCAAATGACTGTCTTAAACCTCAGCAGTGATTGTGCGTTGTGACAGACCTTGCTCAATCCTACCACATTCAAAGAAAGAAAGCTTTTTTGCCTTTGCCATCAGGAGGTCATGACGGTGTGAATACCTGACAGAAAATGACATGGAATCCAAATTTTTGCACAGATTTTGTCTTTTAAAGGCTGTGGTCTCAAACTTTAAATCAGCTGACAAAAGCATATTTGAGTTTAAAATCAGTTTTCAATTAATTGCCAGCTCTATAGTTTTTGTCTCTCACTCCCATTTCTTCTTTTTGCATTTTGAAGTTCTTCTTAAAACCTTGATTGATTTTGATTGAGAGTGTAGCAGAGACAGTTTTAGAAACACTCAAATGTCCTTTTGCTGAACTGCCGAAGGAAGTAGCCCTCAAGGATGCAACATTGTGTACCAGGGCTGAAAAAGACCCAGAAATAATAAGCCCCAATTGAAAAACTCATTTTGGAATCATTGGACCTTTTCTAAATGTGACTGACTCAGAAGGAGCCAAAAAAGAGAGAAGAGCAACTTTCATCAACATGATGCAGCAGCAATTAATGAGCAGTGTTCTGAAAGAGCAGCAGAAAATGTCATGTGTCCTTCAAAGTTCACAGAGTCTGCATGAAAAATACCAAAAATTATTGTCCTTTATTATCCTTAATTATCATGTAGCATGTGGAGTAAACACATAATGAGTCACTAATGGCATGCAAGCATATGAACACATCAGTGTGACAAGACCCAACTCTACCTGACTCATATGGACCACTTTTGGAGGAAGACCACTGGAATTTGGGATTTTTACTGTAGAAACAGAAATTTGTTGTCAATTTTGTTCTGTGAACAACCTCTGTCCCCAAAACTATTTCACAAAAAGTCTGTTTAACTCAAACTACTGGACAAACTCTCTCTCAACCTACATTATTTTACAGTCTGATAAACCCAAACTGTTTTATAAATAAAAGTCTCTTTAACCCTAACTCCCCTACAATCTCTTGAACCCAAATTTTTTGCAGACAACTGATTCTTAAACCGATTTTATAGCCTCTTAAACCCCGACTTCTTTACAAATAAATATTCTTTCTTTCTTCCAAATATTTTACACTGAACCAGTCTTTAAACCCAAACCATTTGACTAACAGTGTTAAACTCAAACAAGTTTACAGATAGTCAACTTTTTACAAATAACAAACTCCTTAGCCCTAGCTATTACACAGCCTCTTTAATCCAAAATATTTCACAAACAGATTCTTAAACTCAAACTTTTATTAGTATCTATAACCCAGACCACAAATGAAAAGTTTTTTTTAACCCAAAATATTTTACTCTATTAAAACCAAACTATTTTACAGTCTGTAAAACTCAAACCATTTTACTAACAAATAGTTTGTTAAAGACAGTCTATCTTGCAAACAGATTCTTAAACTCTAACTATTTTATAGTCTCTTAAACCCAGACTTCTTTACAAATTACACATCTTCTAAACCCAAACTATTTTACAGTATTTGAAACTCAAAATCTGTACAAACAAAAAGATTCTAAAACCCAAACTGTTTTACGGTCTCTTTAACCTGAACAACTTTACAAAAGATAGTCTTTTAAACCCAAACTGTTTTACAGTCTTGCTGGCTCATAGTCCATCACATGCAGATAGATATCATCATCTCCTATTAGTCTTTCTTCACTCTTTGTTAGTCTCTTTTTTTTATACCAATGCCCCCATGTTCACACACACTTGCACACTCACACATGGTTTTGTGTTTATTGTTAGAGACAGCCATGCAGTAAAGTTGGGACACCAGGTGTAAAACACCATAAATCCAATTATTTTATGCAAAGTGGGGAAGGTGGGTTCACAGCAGCAGAATGAGGTCCAGCCTGGTTTCCACAGACATGAGACACTGAAGAGGAGAAAACATCCCAAACGCAGCCTGACTAAACTACTAAACACCTCTGTAGACACACAAACACACACACGCCTTTAAACTCTAAAGGTTAAAAACACACAAAATCCTGAGGAAAAGTCTCTGAGCCCCCGGCTCATCGTTAGCTCAGTGTTCCATGTTAGCTTCAGCATGCTAATCTGGCCTGTTGCTTTTCCCAACCCACGCAATATGTGTTCCCATAATCCATTTGTGAGAGTTTGAGTCTTGCTCCATGCACATATTAAATCCAGTTCGTTCTTCCTGACAAGCTGGGCATTGGGTGTGTCTTTGAGTTGAAGAAAGTGTTATAAGAGTGTGTGCGTTTTTGCATGTGTGTGTCCAAATCCAGCAAACAAATTGTAACCTGACGCTGGCTGCCACTGTCTCACAAACACGGCCTAACAAGATTCTCAGGGTTCTGAAAGCTCTCCAATTTAGTGACAAATACAATTCACTTCTGAAAACACCTTCAGATACCCTGTTTAAAGTGCTGTGTGTGTGTGTTGATGTGATTAGGTATTCTTTCCCTGCGCAGAACCGTCACGCATCAGCCGCTCCACCACCCTGTGACCTTACCCAAATACTGTTTGTGCCATCTCTTCATTTGTGGGTACACAAATGTATTCCTTGTGTGTCAGAGCTGAGATATAAAGACCAAAAATCATATCATGAGACTTATTTTGCTAAAAGATGATGCAAAGTGGGCAAACAGGTATCATTTTGCTGCTTTGTTTGTGATATGCATATGCACAGCCGTCACACAAGCTGGAACTTTTGTGTTGCTTCACTAAAATTAAAAGTCCTTAAAGGGATAGTTCAGGTTTTTTTTTTTTTTTAAGTCAGGTTGTTTGAAGCCTATGGCACTAGTAAATATGATTTCTTTTAAAGTCTAGCAGTCTATGGTGCCACTGAAAGCCTTGAAAATACCCCACGTTTCGGAGAAAACTTCGCAAAAATCAACACTGGCACCACTAGACGCTTTTGTAGATTTTTTTCTTTTACAGCATTCACTTTTCCAAGACAAAGCCTGTGTGTTTGGAACTATGTTGTGGTGCCTATGAACTGTATTGGCAATCTATCCATCCGCCAGCAGCAGTCTGTTTTCCTCTCATTAGGTGTTCAGGTCAGAGTGCTGCAGCTGTGTCATTTAGTGGTTACTGGAGCACAAATTTGTATCCGTCTAACTCCCTGGGTCCCTCCTGTATTCATCCCGGATCTAAAAACAGGCAAAGAAATGGTCAAAATTCAGATTTCACCACAGTCTGTAGCATGACATGGGCTTTTCTAACTTAGCCTTGTTGTTTTAACGATGGACATCAGGATTCCTCCCTCTGCAACAAGAGAACATTGTGTTGGCAATGCCCATTTTACCCAACAGGACTATGACACATGACAGCAGTTTAAAGGCTTGCCAAAATTAAAGAGCTCTGCCGAATGGTTTTGAGGAAACAGTGCCAGTCCATGTTAGCCAGCATCCTCTTTTACTCTGTGGTGTGATGGGGGGGGGGCAGCCCATCTAAGAAAGACACATCCAGGCTGGACAAACTGATCAGGCAGGCCAGCTCTGTGGTCGCCTTGAAGCTGGACTCTCTGGTGACGGTGGCAGAGAAGAGAACTCTAGACAAACTGCTGGACATTTTTTACGATGCCAGTCACCCTCTGCACACCGTCATCAGCAACCAGAGGAGCCTGTTCAGCCCCAGACTGCTCCTTCACAAGTTCAGGACCCACAGACTGAGAAACTTTTTTGTCCCTCAGGCCATCAGACTGTACAACTCCTCACTGGGAGGGAGAAGGAGTAACAGGAAGACTGAAGACGTGAAGGAACAGTAGCTAGTAGCCATGTTTTTTTTTTTAAATTATATTTATTTACATTTATATCTGAAAATTGTTTTTACTTTCTTATACCTGTGTGTTTTTTTACCCTGTGTGCTGCTATACAGTGCTACTGGAATCTTAATTTCCCCGAGGGAGTCTTCCCAAGAGATTAATAAAGTTCTATCTAATCTAATCTGAAAAGGTCCTATGATCATGCGTTAAAGGAAAGATGTCTGAGTGATGGCTTGCTGCTACTGAAGAAGCACTACCGAGCAGTTTTGGCGTTCAGTGCCTTGCTCAAGGAGACTTCAGCGATGCCCAGGAAGTCAGCTGGCACCTCTCCAGCTACCAACCAACTTCCAAACATGGTTGAATCGGCACTTGAACTGGCCATCCTCTAGTCCCCAACCCAAGTCATTCCAGACTGAGCTGCTGCCGAACCTTAAAGAAAACTTGTGATCTGCTTCTTAGTTTTCACAACAGTTTCACCGTCCTTCTTTCTACCTGTGACCCTATCTGCTAAAGCTCTTCCTTTGAGTACATTAAAAATCATTAAATATTTTTTCTTTGTAGTGTATTCAGTTGAATATAGGTCAGAAATGATTTGCATGCATTGTATTCTGTTTTCATGTACAATTTACTCAGCGTCCCAACTTCAATGGAAATAGGGTTTGTATAATTTGATCATACTATGACGAAGATCTTTGAACTAAATTTTCATTATAACCCTTCCATCTGTATCTCAAAATGAACATGGACTAGCAGCACTTAGGGAACACAGTCCACGATTGTGTTGTAGGAAAGTGTGTGTGTTCTTGTGTGTTTGTGTGTGTGTGTAAGACTCATAGGTCTCTCCATGACTGTCAGATGAATGTAACTGTGTGGAAGAGATGCTCGCGTGTAGCAGCTTAAGATCTCCTCTGTGTGACAAAACCTTTTAGGACTGAAAGTGTGTGTGAGTACGTGCATGCATGTGTGTGCATGCCAGTGTGTGTTTGTGTGTGTCAGTGCCACCAGCTGAGTGACAGAGCGTGTTGAATGGTGCAGAACTGCAGCAGCCCGGCACACTTAACAGCCTCTGACTTACTGCGGTGCCTCACACACACTCACTCCCTCATCTCCTGCCTTCCTCTGCTGTGCACACTGAGGGATGTTGTTAGTGTGTCCTGGTGGAGTTTAGATGCTGCTGACTGGGGCTGAACAATAGTTTGTTTTTTTTCCACCTTGATTGTAATGTGCGCATGCTCAATAGTCGCATCACAGGATGTGCATCGTTAATCATGTGTCTTAAAGAACATCACAGGCCAATTCAGCTTTGGTTTGTGGAGACCTACAGGGACTGATAGATCTTCTTTTTGACTGATACCCATGAAAGTCCTGAGATCAGCTTCAGGAGTCAGAAAGCAGAACACTGTGCATGTGTGTCCTGTATGCATGTTTAACTAGAAAGCATTCAGAGAGCGCAAACCTCCGCCAAGGTAGCTCACATAGTGCTGTCACATCTATAAGTAATAGTTCCATGATAAAGTTACCATGACAATATGATCCCTTGACCCTGAAAACCCACACCTAGCACTGAGAATCATGTTGTTATCATTATTAGTTAGACAGTTATTTAGCAAAAACAATCGTTCGTTAATGGCGGTTATCTGGCTCACCACCAAATCAAATTATTTCTAAGTTGGGCCAACATCTCCTGAAAATTTCAGCAAAACCGTCCAGTAGTTTTTGCATAATATTGCTGACAAACAGACCAACAAACATTAGGGCCCAACCGATTTGGATTTTTTTAGGCCGATGCTAATGCCGATATATGGCAGAAAAAAATACCAATTACTGATTAATCAGCCGATTAATTTAAAAAATACTGAACAAATTTAAAAACAATTGGTCCCTTAACACTCACAACAATGAATATAGGAATTACAGGCAGAACACTTTGCTGTTTTACAATACATTGACCCTAAGTATTTGTATAACCTTAGAACAGAGAGGAATTTTCAAGTACAAAACGTTTTCCACATTTTAGTTTTCAGAAGTATTCATACTCCTTGAACTTTTCCACATTTTGTCACATTGCGACCACAATTACGCAGCTGTAATTGCGACAAACAGCAGTTAGAAATAGGTTTTATTGCAGGTAGAACCACTTTTTTTTACTGTAAACATGAGGAAATATGTGTGAGGAAATCAAAATATTTTGTGGGACACTGCACATATTGCACAAACTTCTTCAAACAGGCCTGATTTTAGTCCCCAGCCATGATGAAGTCTCCCTCCGGATGAGTCTGCTGCAGCCGGCTGATGACGTCCTGGAGCTCTGAGAGAGCTATGCTAACGCTATGTACACATGGAGCAGCTAGTTAGTTCAACTGCAGCGTCGGGGACAAGCGGGTGAAACCAGGTTTCCGTAAATATCATGACAGAACAGTCACGAATATACCGATCTACTGCCATCAGAAGATCCAATTCGTCAGTTTTGTGAATGACAGATGTTGCATTGGTCAGTGCGGTACTTTCATGCTGTTTTTTTTTTTTTTTTTTTTCTGTAATTGCTGCAGTTATTTCATGGTGTAATTGTATACATAACCCACAAAATGTGATGATAAAGTGTTGGTGCTTTTGCTTTCTCTACGTGGCATTGCATGTCAGGAGAAAAACCGAGAGAGCTGTTTAAACATATTTTGAGCCTCGAGCACTTAAATAAATAGCATCATCCTGATTTTATATCACTGTTAACGTTACCTAATGTTTAATAAGACACATAAAACCATCTGGGTTGTGACTTCTCTGCAAACATTGCCCGCCTTCTTCTATCTGCCCTTGGAAAGTCTGTTTTGCAGTCAGGTGGCCTAAGTTTTATAAAGTTAGTCTCTCTATGCCTCTGCAACAGACAAGTTTAAAAAAAATCACAGGGTGAGAGAAGCATCATACAAAGCTTTAGCACAGCAGTTTGAAACAGAGGGGCGAGGTGGCTCACAATAAAGGCAGAATGCAGCAGCAGGGCGTCCTCTCCTTACCGGTGTTCTTCATTTACATTGGTTTTTAAAAGTATTCATACTCCTTGAACTTTTCCACATTTTGTCACATTATGACCACAATTACGCAGCTGTAATTGCGACAAACAGCAGTTAGAAATAGGTTTTAGTGCAGGTAGAACCACTTTATTTTACTGTAAACATGAGGAAATATGTGTGAGGAAATCAAAATATTTTGTGGGACACTGCACATATTGCACAAACTTCTTCAAACAGGCCTGATTTTAGTCCCCAGCCATGATGAAGTCTCCCTCCGGATGAGTCTGCTGCAGCCGGCTGATGACGTCCTGGAGCTCTGAGAGAGCTATGCTAACGCTATGTACACATGGAGCAGCTAGTTAGTTCAACTGCAGCGTCGGGGACAAGCGGGTGAAACCAGGTTTCCGTAAATATCATGACAGAACAGTCATGAATAAAACGAACCCCTGCCATCAGAAGATCCCAATTCGTCAGTTTTGTGAATGACAGATGTTGCATTGGTCAGTGCGGTACTTTCATGCTGTTTTTTTTTTTTTCTGTAATTGCTGCAGTTATTTCATGGTGTAATTGTATACATAACCCACAAAATGTGATGATAAAGTGTTGGTGTTTTTGCTTTCTCTACGTGGCTTTGCATGTCAGGAGAAAACCGAGAGAGCTGTTTAAACATATTTTGAGCCTCGAGCACTTAAATAAATAGCATCATCCTGATTTTATATCACTGTTAACGTTACCTAATGTTTAATAAGACACATAAAACCATCTGGGTTGTGACTTCTCTGCAAACATTGCCCGCCTTCTTCTATCTGCCCTTGGAAAGTCTGTTTTGCAGTCAGGTGGCCTAAGTTTTATAAAGTTAGTCTCTCTATGCCTCTGCAACAGACAAGTTTAAAAAAAAATCACAGGGTGAGAGAAACATCATACAAAGCTTTAGCACAGCAGTTTGAAACAGAGGGGCGAGGTGGCTCACAATAAAGGCAGAATGCAGCAGCAGGGCGTCCTCTCCTTACCGGTGTTCTTCATTTACATTGGTTTTTAAAAGTATTCATACTCCTTGAACTTTTCCACATTTTGTCACATTATGACCACAATTACGCAGCTGTAATTGCAACAAACAGCAGTTAGAAATAGGTTTTATTGCAGGTAGAACCACTTTTTTTTACTGTAAACATGAGGAAATATGTGTGAGGAAATCAAAATATTTTGTGGGACACTGCACATATTGCACAAACTTCTTCAAACAGGCCTGATTTTAGTCCCCAGCCATGATGAAGTCTCCCTCCGGATGAGTCTGCTGCAGCCGGCTGATGACGTCCTGGAGCTCTGAGAGAGCTATGCTAACGCTATGTACACATGGAGCAGCTAGTTAGTTCAACTGCAGCGTCGGGGACAAGCGGGTGAAACCAGGTTTCCGTAAATATCATGACAGAACAGTCACGAATAAAACGAACCCCTGCCATCAGAAGATCCCAATTCGTCAGTTTTGTGAATGACAGATGTTGCATTGGTCAGTGCGGTACTTTCATGCTGTTTTTTTTTTTTTCTGTAATTGCTGCAGTTATTTCATGGTGTAATTGTATACATAACCCACAAAATGTGATGATAAAGTGTTGGTGTTTTTGTTTTCTCTTCGTGGCATTGCATGTCAGGAGAAAAACCGAGAGAGCTGTTTAAACATATTTTGAGCCTCGAGCACTTAAATAAATAGCATCATCCTGATTTTATATCACTGTTAACGTTACCTAATGTTTAATAAGACACATAAAACCATCTGGGTTGTGACTTCTCTGCAAACATTGCCCGCCTTCTTCTATCTGCCCTTGGAAAGTCTGTTTTGCAGTCAGGTGGCCTAAGTTTTATAAAGTTAGTCTCTCTATGCCTCTGCAACAGACAAGTTTAAAAAAAAATCACAGGGTGAGAGAAACATCATACAAAGCTTTAGCACAGCAGTTTGAAACAGAGGGGCGAGGTGGCTCACAATAAAGGCAGAATGCAGCAGCAGGGCGTCCTCTCCTTACCGGTGTTCTTCATTTACATTGGTTTTTAAAAGTATTCATACTCCTTGAACTTTTCCACATTTTGTCACATTATGACCACAATTACGCAGCTGTAATTGCAACAAACGGCAGTTAGAGGTAGGTTTTAGTGCAGGTAGAACCACTTTTTTTTACTGTAAACATGAGGAAATATGTGTGAGGAAATCAAAATATTTTGTGGGACACTGCACATATTGCACAAACTTCTTCAAACAGGCCTGATTTTAGTCCCCAGCCATGATGAAGTCTCCCTCCGGATGAGTCTGCTGCAGCCGGCTGATGACGTCCTGGAGCTCTGAGAGAGCTATGCTAACGCTATGTACACATGGAGCAGCTAGTTAGTTCAACTGCAGCGTCGGGGACAAGCGGGTGAAACCAGGTTTCCGTAAATATCATGACAGAACAGTCATGAATAAAACGAACCCCTGCCATCAGAAGATCCCAATTCGTCAGTTTTGTGAATGACAGATGTTGCATTTGTCAGTGCGGTACTTTCATGCTGTTTTTTTTTTTTTTCTGTAATTGCTGCAGTTATTTCATGGTGTAATTGTATACATAACCCACAAAATGTGATGATAAAGTGTTGGTGTTTTTGTTTTCTCTTCGTGGCATTGCATGTCAGGAGAAAAACCGAGAGAGCTGTTTAAACATATTTTGAGCCTCGAGCACTTAAATAAATAGCATCATCCTGATTTTATATCACTGTTAACGTTACCTAATGTTTAATAAGACACATAAAACCATCTGGGTTGTGACTTCTCTGCAAACATTGCCCGCCTTCTTCTATCTGCCCTTGGAAAGTCTGTTTTGCAGTCAGGTGGCCTAAGTTTTATAAAGTTAGTCTCTCTATGCCTCTGCAACAGACAAGTTTAAAAAAAAATCACAGGGTGAGAGAAACATCATACAAAGCTTTAGCACAGCAGTTTGAAACAGAGGGGCGAGGTGGCTCACAATAAAGGCAGAATGCAGCAGCAGGGCGTCCTCTCCTTACCGGTGTTCTTCATTTACATTGGTTTTTAAAAGTATTCATACTCCTTGAACTTTTCCACATTTTGTCACATTATGACCACAATTACGCAGCTGTAATTGCAACAAACAGCAGTTAGAAATAGGTTTTATTGCAGGTAGAACCACTTTTTTTTACTGTAAACATGAGGAAATATGTGTGAGGAAATCAAAATATTTTGTGGGACACTGCACATATTGCACAAACTTCTTCAAACAGGCCTGATTTTAGTCCCCAGCCATGATGAAGTCTCCCTCCGGATGAGTCTGCTGCAGCCGGCTGATGACGTCCTGGAGCTCTGAGAGAGCTATGCTAACGCTATGTACACATGGAGCAGCTAGTTAGTTCAACTGCAGCGTCGGGGACAAGCGGGTGAAACCAGGTTTCCGTAAATATCATGACAGAACAGTCATGAATAAAACGAACCCCTGCCATCAGAAGATCCCAATTCGTCAGTTTTGTGAATGACAGATGTTGCATTTGTCAGTGCGGTACTTTCATGCTGTTTTTTTTTTTTTCTGTAATTGCTGCAGTTATTTCATGGTGTAATTGTATACATAACCCACAAAATGTGATGATAAAGTGTTGGTGTTTTTGTTTTCTCTTCGTGGCATTGCATGTCAGGAGAAAAACCGAGAGAGCTGTTTAAACATATTTTGAGCCTCGAGCACTTAAATAAATAGCATCATCCTGATTTTATATCACTGTTAACGTTACCTAATGTTTAATAAGACACATAAAACCATCTGGGTTGTGACTTCTCTGCAAACATTGCCCGCCTTCTTCTATCTGCCCTTGGAAAGTCTGTTTTGCAGTCAGGTGGCCTAAGTTTTATAAAGTTAGTCTCTCTATGCCTCTGCAACAGACAAGTTTAAAAAAAATCACAGGGTGAGAGAAACATCATACAAAGCTTTAGCACAGCAGTTTGAAACAGAGGGGCGAGGTGGCTCACAATAAAGGCAGAATGCAGCAGCAGGGCGTCCTCTCCTTACCGGTGTTCTTCATTTACATTGGTTTTTAAAAGTATTCATACTCCTTGAACTTTTCCACATTTTGTCACATTATGACCACAATTACGCAGCTGTAATTGCAACAAACAGCAGTTAGAAATAGGTTTTATTGCAGGTAGAACCACTTTTTTTTACTGTAAACATGAGGAAATATGTGTGAGGAAATCAAAATATTTTGTGGGACACTGCACATATTGCACAAACTTCTTCAAAAAGGCCTGATTTTAGTCCCCAGCCATGATGAAGTCTCCCTCCGGATGAGTCTGCTGCAGCCGGCTGATGACGTCCTGGAGCTCTGAGAGAGCTATGCTAACGCTATGTACACATGGAGCAGCTAGTTAGTTCAACTGCAGCGTCGGGGACAAGCGGGTGAAACCAGGTTTCCGTAAATATCATGACAGAACAGTCACGAATAAAACGAACCCCTGCCATCAGAAGATCCCAATTCGTCAGTTTTGTGAATGACAGATGTTGCATTGGTCAGTGCAGTACTTTCATGCTGTTTTTTTTTTTTTTTTTTTCTGTAATTGCTGCAGTTATTTCATGGTGTAATTGTATACATAACCCACAAAATGTGATGATAAAGTGTTGGTGCTTTTGCTTTCTCTACGTGGCTTTGCATGTCAGGAGAAAACCGAGAGAGCTGTTTAAACATAATTTTGAGCCTCGAGCACTTAAATAAATAGCATCATCCTGATTTTATATCACTGTTAACGTTACCTAATGTTTAATAAGACACATAAAACCATCTGGGTTGTGACTTCTCTGCAAACATTGCCTTCTTCTATCTGCCCTTGGAAAGTCTGTTTTGCAGTCAGGTGGCCTAAGTTTTATAAAGTTAGTCTCTCTATGCCTCTGCAACAGACAAGTTTAAAAAAAAATCACAGGGTGAGAGAAACATCATACAAAGCCTTAGCACAACAGTTTGAAACAGAGGGGCGAGGTGGCTCACAATAAAGGCAGAATGCAGCAGCAGGGCGTCCTCTCCTTACCGGTGTTCTTCATTTACATTGGTTTTTAAAAGTATTCATACTCCTTGAACTTTTCCACATTTTGTCACATTATGACCACAATTACGCAGCTGTAATTGCAACAAACAGCAGTTAGAAATAGGTTTTATTGCAGGTAGAACCACTTTTTTTTACTGTAAACATGAGGAAATATGTGTGAGGAAATCAAAATATTTTGTGGGACACTGCACATATTGCACAAACTTCTTCAAACAGGCCTGATTTTAGTCCCCAGCCATGATGAAGTCTCCCTCCGGATGAGTCTGCTGCAGCCGGCTGATGACGTCCTGGAGCTCTGAGAGAGCTATGCTAACGCTATGTACACATGGAGCAGCTAGTTAGTTCAACTGCAGCGTCGGGGACAAGCGGGTGAAACCAGGTTTCCGTAAATATCATGACAGAACAGTCACGAATAAAACGAACCCCTGCCATCAGAAGATCCCAATAAGACACATAAAACCATCTGGGTTGTGACTTCTCTGCAAACATTGCCCGCCTTCTTCTATCTGCCCTTGGAAAGTCTGTTTTGCAGTCAGGTGGCCTAAGTTTTATAAAGTTAGTCTCTCTATGCCTCTGCAACAGACAAGTTTAAAAAAAATCACAGGGTGAGAGAAACATCATACAAAGCTTTAGCACAGCAGTTTGAAACAGAGGGGCGAGGTGGCTCACAATAAAGGCAGAATGCAGCAGCAGGGCGTCCTCTCCTTACCGGTGTTCTTCATTTACATTGGTTTTTAAAAGTATTCATACTCCTAACCATAAATATTGATTTTAGATGTAAAGGATTGGCAAAACAAGTGTTTCCTCAAAAATTAAACTGTTTTAATATACATTACTCTTTAGTCTAATGGTTCTCATATGATGTACCTCACTCTAAGACCATACAAATTGGCTGAAGACCATAACATTTGTTCTTGCTTCTCAACATTTAATTTGACTTTGTCTGTCTGACTACAAAAATCAAGGTTAGACTGTCTGGGGATAAGAGAGTTATAATTTTATTAATAAGAGGACATTTAATCAAACATTTAGAGCAGCCCTTCTGTCGACTCTGATTTGGATATCCCAGTTTGTGTTGATGACGCAAATTCAACACGCTGCTCCTCACTCTGTACACACACACCTCATACACACTAACATCTGTCCCGGCTGTTTTTCTCCTCTCTTTATTCTCTGTTTCTCGTTTTCTCAATCATGACTCATCACTTCATCCGTCTCCTCCTTCACTGTCTCTCTCTCTTTGTCACCCTCCTTCTTTTTGGCTGTCCTCCACCTCTTCACCTTCCTGCTCCTTTTTCTCTCCGTCTCCTTCAGTCTACTTCCAAATTTCACCCCCTAATTCCCCTTTCTCCTCTTTCTTCCTCTCCTCTCTCCTCAGATTGACCTCCTTATCCTCCTCTTCTTCATCTGTGAACTTCTTCCCTCGCCCCCTCCTTCCTCTGCCGTAGCTCTGTTGTTGACATTATTGGCTCATCCAGCCCATTGTAGTTTTATTATTCTCTTTTATGGTGTTAATAAGGAGGCCGTCAGCCAAACGAAGACAGTGCACACCCTGCAGTACTTCTACAACTACTTATACACAACTGCTGCTGAAAATGTTAGACTTTTGTCATCATCACTGCATCAGTCGCAACTGTATGTTTCATTCCTTACTCACCACCTATGGCAGTTTAATGAGTTGCCAGATAGTCTAATATATAGCCGACACATAGGAATCTCTGGAGCTTGGAATTCGAGTTTGAGTTGAAAACATACTGTCCATGTTACATTTACACTGTTTGGAAAGCTTAGACATGCCATCATGTGGCTCTGTTCATGCACAGAGGTGCACAGAGTTGCTAAAGCTGTTGCTGTTAGTGTAGTTAAATGGTTAAATTTTATCTGTGTGTCTCTGTGTTGCTCTTTGTTGTGCCAGCTGCAAGTGTGTGCTTTGTTCTCTGTGTGCATGACATAAGAGTGCTTAAACATGATTCAGACATGCAGGGACAATAGAGTGGTGCAGAGATGACTTATTTTTATAGGTCTATGTGGAAGTTAGCATTGTGCTAGTTCTCTCGACCACAAACATACTTAAAGCCTATGGGATCTCTGTCTGTGTTCTTCGATCATTGCTCATAATAAGTTCTGTAGTAAAGCTAAAATTAAGAACTTTACACCTTCTGTTCTTTGTGATAATCTTTAGCAATCTAAAGCAGGGTACACACATGAGGATTTTCTAAATCTGAGAGGATTTTTTATCTGTTAGAGACCCCACACATGAAGACAAGAAATCGGGAATTGAACAGTTTTGATCGTCCTGTCTGTGATGTGCTCCGATAATCTCAACACAGCACACCACACACATAACAATTCTGTCTTACCACTGATCTAGAATCTAGTACTCCAAGCGAGAAATCTGGCGTGATCAAATGTGATCCAACAAAAACGAAGAAGAAGAAACATAGCAACAACTGGAAAACGCAACACACAACATGGAAGAGGACATAAATAAGAGGGAATGATGGTGGTTTTGGGACTACTTTTGATGGAAAAATCCTGATCTAAATAAAAGTAAAGACTGTGGAAACAGTCCTGGGGACAACGTGAACAGGTGATGGTCGGATGTGCTTGTTTTTATTTACGTCTGCTTCCTTGTTCCTCAGTCAGCTCGCTTCCTGATTGGCTGTTCCACGTCACAATTCACGGAGTCATGACTCCGGAGTCGTCGGCTTTCCCCACACGTGAAGATTTTTGGTTGTAAATATTGAACAAATTTAATATTTATGGTTGTCGGCCCCGACCCATTTTTGAACCGATTATCGGGACAAATTAACTCTTAACACACCAGACCACAGGTAATCTTATAGGATAATCTTATAAAACATAAAATAATCTGGCGTTTGCCGTCCTTGGTCAGGAAGGGGAAAAGTCATCACCTAAACAGCCCGATAATCCTTATGTGTGTACCCTGCCTTAACGTAGACATTAAAAATGTTTATGGTCAATAAAGTTGTATTACAGCATTAGTCTCACTTTTAAATCCAAACATTGTATACATTGAACATGGTCATCTAGAGCAAACTTGTGTGTGTGTGTCAAAGGTCATAAATTATCCAATGTATGAGGGATCTCAGGTTGGGGTCGGAGTAAAGGGGTGAGAGTTATATAAATTCTGAAGACCAATGGCTGACAGGGGCCCAATTTAGAGTCACCAATTAACCTAATTTTTTTGGTCTGTGGGACGAAACCAAAGTGCCTGGAGAAAACCAGCACAGGCACAGGGAGAACATGCAGCTCTGCACAGAGAGACCCTGGTTGACTCAGGGAGGCAAGGCCAATGTGCTTCTCTGTCCGTCAGTCGTCCTCATGTTAATGTTTTCTCCAACGATCCTCTGTCTCCTGTCTTTTTTTATATTTGTTTGCTTTTTCTCTCCAGTGTTCTCTGTGCTAACCACTTTTCAGGTCTCATCTCCTGCTCCATTCTTTCCAAACTATTTATTTTCCTTCATCCTGTTAGTGTTGTTTGTTCTTTGTTTTTTCAGTCACCTCGCTCTGCCTCTTCTCAGAGGATCAGACATTTGTTTCATCTGCCTCCTGTACGTGTGAAGGAGGACAGACGATGGTTTTTGTTGTTTAAATCTCAGTTGGTCGCCAGCCCCTCTGTACAGTCAGGATCTGGATGTTTGTTTCTTTGTGGGTTTCAGGTTTTATCACTTGTGTAGTGCACTGTTGGTGATGCAGTGCTTTCTACAATTCAAGTGATGCTGGTTTTGGTAAGACAAAGCTAGTATTATTGGACAAGAGTTAAAAGTTTGTTTTGCACCACCATTCAGTGCTTTTTATATACATATTATACATGTATTTATAACTTTGGTAACATATTCTTAACCCCTTTATAATGCATTATAATTGTTTTATAAACACGTTCAAAATGCATCACAGTGCATTTAAAATGCTGTATAATCATTGTTATTAGCACTTGTGACAGTTTATAATGCTTCATTACAGGGTTGTCAACGTTAACCTTTTAATTGATGCATGGTGATGTGGTCGTAGATGAAGATGCAGCGATGCAGAGACAGTCAAAATCTTGCAGAGGCTGCTGTTAAACTGCAGCATCAGTTTCGTTTCTGAAGAATAAAAAAAAGTGTAGGAAGATAAAACCTATGACCCCCGGAGTATAAGTCGCATCAGTCAAAAAATGTGTAATAAAGAGAAAAAATATATATATAACGCACCGGACAATAAGTCGCAGTGCTCTGATAGAGAGGTGGTTGCCTTGTATGAAGCCAAGAAGGCCCACTGCATCCTTTCCGTTGGCATTGCTGTTGACCGATACATCCACCAGGGGGGGCTCGAACAAATCTGTCTCGCACAGACCTCCACTTCTCCTTCGCTACCGGCCGACTGATATTTAATTGTTCTCCAGTCTCCTCCCAGCTGTTTTTTTTTTTTTTATGCAATTGTTTGTCCCACTGTCCAGGCGAAGTAGCATCGTACAGATGTTTTTAATTTCTAACTAGCTCTCAGAGTTTCCCTTCAAAATGTTCCGCCATTATTATTTCTTCTTCGTGTCTCACTAGAGCTATGTAATGGGTAGTATCCAGCAACACTGCCCCACGGTTTCCAGTGGTACTGCTCCGTTTGGCCCTTACCCCTAAGCTTTATGGTAATGTGCAGAAATACGGACGAAATGAACACAGCGCACGGACAGGAGGCTCAGTCTGTATCTGGATCCGTCTTTAACGTTGAGCATAAATCCGCCTGTAACAAGTCTCTCCTGGCAGCATGTTGTTCAAGCACCCATCTGTGGACCCTCTAGCTCTGGCCATCTTGCTTTCGGCCCGGGATTACACAGGTGTGCTTGATGGTGTGATGAACTAATGTGAAAGAAGGTACACATCTTCATTCCTCCTCATGCAGTTTTTTTCTGCTCTTCATTGTGTTAAGAGCTGAAAGAGAAATGTGCTGAAATTTGTAGATTTCTGTCCTTTCAGGTCAGGCTGTTTTCATTTCCTGACAGAACTGAATCCTCCAGAAAACAGCTTTAATGTACAATAATTTTCAAACAATAGCACAATCAGAACCAATTTGAACTGATCCTCAGAAATGTAGAATTTTCAGAGACACATGATGGAGTAGTGATACTGTTGTCTGCTCAGGGCTGCAGTTTGAGTGAATCATTTAGAGAATATTTACGCCTAGATCTTTTGGAGGATTTGTTACAATGTGTAAGGTGTAAATATAAAGAATAAAATAGGTTTGCTCATCCTTTTCAACCTTTATTCAATTGAATACACAACAAAAACAAGACATTTAATGTTAAACTAAAAAAACGTCATTGTTCTTTTGAAAATATTCACTCATTTTGAAATTTGATGCCTGTAGCGTATTCCATAAAAGCTGGGACTGGAGCAACATAAAACTGGGAAAGGTGATGAATGCTCACCTGTTTTAAAGATTCCTCAGGTGAACAAGTTAATTGGAAACAGGTGAGTGACTTGATTGGATATTAAAGGAGTGTCTACAAAAGGCACAGAGGTTCAACACTTTCGGAACAACTGTGTGAGCAAATATTCCAACAGATTGAATATTCTTCACCATGTAATTACAAGGAATTTAGGGATTTCATCTACAGCCTATAGTATTAAAAGATTCAGAGAATTCGGAGAAAACTCCCTTGGGCTGCACTACATTAAAAAACATCATTCTGTAAAGGATATTACCACATGGGCTCAGAAATACTTGAGAAAACTGTTGTCAGTTAACACAGGTACGTCACTACATCCACAAGTGCAAGTTAAAACTCTACCATGCAAAGCAGCTGCCATATCAACACATTCTGGACGTTACAACAGCGTGACTTTGTAGTAAAAGAGTGCAGGTACTAGACTGACCTGCCTGCAGTCCAGACCTGTCTCCCATCGAAAATGCGTGGCGCATTATGAAGTGCAAGATATGACAACGGAGACCCCAAACTGTTGAGTAACTTGAAGCCATACATCAAACAAAAATGGGAAATAATTCTACTGACTAAGCTTCAACAATTAGTGTCCTTTGTTCCCAAATGCATAAAGCAACACAGTGGTAAACATGCCCCTGTCCCAGCTTTTTTGGAACATGTTGCAGGTATTAAACTCAAAATGAGTGATTATTTGCAACAGAACAATGAAATGTATCAGTTTGAACATTAAATGTCTTGTCCTTGTCATGTTTTAAACAGAATATAGGTTGCAATTTGCAAATCATTGTATTCTGTTTTATTTTTACGTTTTACACAACGTCCCAGCTTCTTTGAAATTAGTGTTTATTTCTTGTGTACTGTTAATACAGTTTTTCTTTATCCATCTCAAAATCCTTTAGAAATATTCCTAATTTTGTGATGACTTGCACAGAAGCAAACTCTCATGGTCCCACAAGGCAAAGAATTAATCAAGATAAAAAAGCTAGCTGCCAGAAATGCTAATACTCCACATAAATATTCATAAGCTTCATGAAACTGGACCTGAGATCCCTCTGGTACCTGTGGCATCCTAATTACATCAAAGCATGAGATAACGATTTCATAAAAAGATCCTGATGAGACGATAAAACTCAGACTGGAAGAATCCAAAAGCCTCTGTATCTGTTTTTAAGTTTGTGAATGATCTTTTGTGAAGAGGACAGAAGAGGCTGACAACGTAACACACTGAGCATAACACAGACGTCTGACATTTGTACGTCTCTGACAGCTTTGGGCTGAAAAACAGGTCCAACAATGAGGAGGA
The DNA here is from genome assembly GCA_037902135.1 of Cetoscarus ocellatus. Lineage (NCBI taxonomy): Eukaryota > Metazoa > Chordata > Actinopteri > Labriformes > Labridae > Cetoscarus > Cetoscarus ocellatus. The sequence continues at coordinate 38,233 of JBAMNC010002273.1, forward strand.
AAATACCTGCTGTTGTCAGGGGGGCTGAATATCAATACAGAAACAAGCGAATACTGTGTCTGTTATGGTGAATGGGCAGAGTTTTAAGGATGAAAAAACTCTGTGCTTGGTTTGAATAAGCAACAGAGAGTCTTGTCTTTCTCATGCTTGTTGTTTTCTGTTGCCTGTTGCAAACTTTATTTTCTTCTGGATGATCATAAAGTTGAAGTTGGAGGAGTACTTTTATCACACAGGGGGGCGTGCAAAAAATACCAAATGACATATGAAACTTTAAAAGCATAATATGGGCTCTCTGAAGGAGAACACCTATGCACTCTAAAAACACAGCTATGTATAATCAGGTGATTAATTTTGAACTTTTTTTACATCATGCACCTAAGAATGTGCACCATGTAACAGCAATGTAGAGGTGAAACTATCTTTCATTTGTTGGCCCTTTATGTATTATTAATTTACCTTTTTCGATAACAAACGTGGTTTGGTTTCGGATACAAAGTTCTGTTTTGTAGTTTATTTTAATGAAAGAATTCTTTTCGCAGTCCTTGTGTATTTAGACTGAGCTCAGAGTATTTTCACCCTCAAAACTCCATCATGTAGTCCATCTGTAGTCCGTCGTGCTTGTTGGTGAAGTCACAGAGCGAATTTGTGGTTTGTAATCCAACACAGAAACCGTTGTAACCGTCCAAAATGAATTCCTGACCGTCAGCCGCATACACTGCTCCCTTGACCTCAGTAAACAATGAGTGCCAGTCTGGGCGGACAATTACAACACCGAAACATCTGAGAACCGCTGTGTGGAAGTATTTTGGGTTCTGCACCGTTGATGTCAAAATATACATGTCACACACGCAAAATAACCAAATGTCTTGGGTTATTTGCGTGTATGTTTGAAAACCATTCCAGTTTGACTTTGGGGAAAACTGTCAGCTTTAATGATGGAACAGATCTGTAAAAACAACAGTTTCTGTTCCTGATTAAACCTGATGTACCTTGTTGTTAAGATGGCTGGAAAAACAGAAAATTTGCATTTTTTGGTAAAAAGGTTGTCAACCCCTGATAAAAAAATACAAGGACCAAAAGGAAAGAAGGAAGTTAACAACAGTAACACATTGTAGAGATGACATTCTTCATGAGAAATTTAATTGAAACATACCAAACAATCAATCTTAGTTTTTTACAACAAAACGAATTAAACTGACAAACTCTGTGTTTCGAGGATACAGCCACAGGAGCTTCTCTAAAGAAAATCTATTCGTGACCTTGGAAGGTAAAAGGAGATAAAGAAACTCAGAGAGTCTCCCTGTCATTTATTTTCATGTTCCTTCAGCCGAAGATGTTGAATCCGTTGGGGACGAGCTGTAGACTGTGCCCCCGCTCTGACGCTGGCTGTGACAGCCATCAGCTGATGGCTTTGTCTGCCGAGTCTCTGACAACAATCTGATGTGACAGCAGTCATCAGAGGGTTTGGTTTCCTCTGAGCGTTTCTTTCAAACCACCATCGCCTTCATCAGAAAAGACTCTATTCACCTGTTTGTGGGATGTGTGGGTGGTTATCGATCGCTGCTCTCCCAATTCTTCTCTCTCTCCCTCCAACACAACTGACCCCGACACCCAATCACAGTCTGTCGCTCGCCATCTGTCAGCTGCATCTCAGTGTGTCGTCCCAGATAACCACTGGATAACCAAACTCCTTTCAGGAAGGATATTGGCAGCATGTCCATCAAATCTTTCTGAACATGCAGTGAGGAATTTCATTTTCTTTACTCAGGGTGACATTTAGGTTTTTATTCTTTATCTGTCTCTTAGCACATGAGTGGGATGTAGCCATGGAAAACTTCACTGTTATTAATTTGTTTCTTTTGTATAGTCTGACTCAAAGCAGCACTATGTAGTTTTTCCACCTTAGTATGATATTTCTAGAGTCATTGTGATGGTACATCACCTTACAACAGGTTGAATGACACCTCTGTCGTGGTCTGAAGGGGGTCTGTATCGCCTTCACTGGCACAATGGAACTTTGAGGTGGATGGTAGGAACACTTCCACACTAAAAAACTACAAATTTTTACTGCTTTACAGTGTACGTCACTTCCCCCTCCTTCCCAGTTTGTTTAAAGGACGGAAGTCGAGGCGAAAGCTAAACGTATGCGCTGACTAATCGGCACTAAATTCCTGTGGAGGGCAGCAATGCACCTTAGCTGTGTCTTGTCTGCTGGAAATTAAAAGAAGAAGAAAGCTAAATGCAACGTTGTTATCATGGCAGAAGCAGCGAAAAACATGAAGAAAAGAAAAGTTTTATCTGAGGAGACGAAAAAAAGAAAGCAGGAGAGTAACAAGCTAAATGGCCTGACAGGGATAAACATTGACTCGGCGTTCACTCGGTGGCGTGAGCTGAAAGACCGACCAATGCTGATTTGTCCCTGTTATTGTTGGACTTGTAAATAAATGATGATATATTTGAAAAGAAACATGATCTGTACCTTATCAGTCCACATGATTTATTTATCTCTCAGGAAGTCCTGTCGGCTGGCTTCTCCTCCCTCTGTATGTCAACAAACGCACGCTGGCGTGAGGCGCTCTTTTTTACAACAGTGCAGTTTCACTCAACGTCTATAGAGGCCCCTAGAGAGCTGAAAGCTGGGATCTTACATAGTGGGGCTTTAAGGCTAAATAAAACCAGGAAAATGACTTTGCAAACAATTTTCATTCCAACCAAACATGTGTTTACATAGTCATAATAAAATAAATCAGAATTCTAAGATTAAAGTTGAATATTAGGGAAGAAAAACTTAGAATTCATTTTTTTTCATGGACTTGAAGACTCTTTCTCTTACGTTTTTTTAGGGCCCTAATCCTCTTTCGTAGAAACAAGATAATAAAGGGCCACATTTTTACTATTTTCAAACATGTCAGGCCTTCACACAGTTGTCTTATTTTTATTTTTGTAGATAAGATGTCAAGGGAACAAAAAACATTACCACTATATATTTACTTTGTGCTTCTAGAAAACTCTGAGGTCAAAAAGTCCCTCTTTCCTCTGACTTGTGGTTTTTCATGTTATATCAGGTATTTCAAATCAGCACTTCGTTGTTGGTTAGAATAAATCCACAAACCCACCTCTGCCTGCTGTACACGGATGTCCCTCCTGCTGCGTTTCAGCCGCAGTTTAAGCTCTGCTGCAGTCCCAACTCACATCAGACCTCACCAATGCATTCTTGATTAGGCGTGGACAAGGTAATTGTTTTCATTGCCTCGGATTGGAACGACATTGAATTTAATGTGCTCCATCGATCTTTTGTTGGGGGGAAATTGGGTTTGTTACCAACGTTGTAGATCTCTCCCAGCCCACGTGTTAACCTTTTGTACTCTCGCTCTCCCTCACCTCATTTTTCTCCACACTATCACTACATCTCCATCCATCCATCCCTCTCTTTCCCTCTTTATTATTCCTGTCTTGCTCTACCTTGACTTCAAATCCCTCCTTCCTTCTCTTTCTGTTTATTTTTCTCCTGTTAAGTATCTCTCTCCCTCCCTGTTCACTCCTTCTATTTCTCATTCTACTTCCCTAATTTCCCTGCAATTTAAAAACTCAATCAGCATAATTGCTTTTCAGAAACAACATTGGCAGAGCAGTTTACTAGAGAAAACAGCTGACAGATGTAACCATCAAGTGTGTGGAGTTTACTTAGCTTCAGGCTGTGTAATTCCAACAACTGAAGAAAAATCTGGAGATTTGAGTTTTTAGCACAGGGTTGTCCAAACTTTTTTTCACCATGGGCTGTTTTACAATAAAAAATCAAGGATGATGGACAGGGCCACATTGACATACTGACCCTCAGTGCTTTAGACTAAGGCTACGTCCACACTACAGTCAAAGTGTCCCAACTATGACTTTTTTGCCCATATGTGACCCATATCTGATCTTTTTATGACAGTCTGAATGGCACAAATCTGATTTTTTTTTTTTACCTCCGCCAAGGAGGTTATGTTTTTGCTGGGGTTTATCTGTCTGTCTGTTTGTTTGTTTGTGTTCAAAATAACTTGAAAAGTTCTGAACGGATTTGGATGAAATTTTCAGGAATTGTCGGAAATGGGATATGGAAGAACTGATTAAATTTTGGGGGTGATCCGGATCACCGTCTGGATCCAGGAACTTTTTAAAAGATTCTTTAACATTGTCAGATAGGACCATTTTTGCCAAAGTGGACCGAAGCTGCTTGGCGGAGGTCTGCGCTCTCTGAGTGCTTTTCTAGTTTTTTTAATCAGACCCTTTTCACTTTTATATGCGGTCCTAAATCAGATACATATCTGTAATTTCACCGAAAACTTACTACAACCAACATATTTTTTCTAACAAATGACACGTAAATTAAATAACAAATAAATTCAAGTAAAAATTGAACCCCTATATCCTGTCACATTTCATACATTAACTTGTTGATTTGTGCATTCAAGTAAAGCTCTCATATCTGACCCCACTTCCATTGAAAAATCAGTCCTCTACTGAAAAATGGATTTGACCTAAAACATTATCAAAACTGGGCTGCAGACCTCCTCTGTGGAGTCAGTCTCTGTGCAGGCTCCACTCTCAGGTCACCTCCATCATAGGGAAGGAAGAAACAATGAATTTTCAAAATAAAATGCATCCCGAAACTGCATCAAAGATTTTCAAAATAAAAAGCACAGACAAATCAGACGAGAGTGCATTATAACCCCTGCCTTGCCATCTGGATAGTGCTATAAATAACATTAAGCTCACTGATCAAACAAGCGCAAGGTCTCTTGACCTCATAAAAATGTACTTTTCATTTAATAATATCCTTTAGAAAAAGGTTTATCTTTTTAATACTATCAGCTGATTTTACGCTATAAATGACATTAACTTTGCTGATCAAACAGGCGTACAGTCTCTTGTCAATCTCAAAAAACAACATACTTTTCATTTAATAATATCCCTTTGAAAAAGGTTTATCTTTTTAAAGCAGCACCGCTTTTGAGCCTTGAAATATTCTCTCCAAAGTCTGTTCAGTGGAGCTCGGCGCTGTAACAGAGAGAATGCCCCCCCACCTTCCCCCCACAGCACTTCCCTGCTCTGTTTAGGGGCTATGTAACTTTTTCTCCCGTGACGGGGACACATATCGCAGGATGCTGCGAGAAGTGCAAACTGCTTTACGGCACTACGCGAGAGTTGGCTTCCAGCTAAAGAAGCCAGTGTTTTGCATGTAGTAGTAGCAGCCATGGCATCCGCAAAGCGTGTGAGGAGGACTCTTTCTCCAGATTCAAGGGCCAAAAAGAGACTATCAGACAACACAAGGAACAAAACTAGAATTAACACTGGAGCCCACTTTGCTCGGTGGCGAGAGCATCGGGAGATAGAAAATTACAAGACGGACGCCTAGCTTGCAAAGTTACTGCTGGAGAGGTAAGTTGTGTTTTCGTCGGGTTTTCCCCCGTTCAACACTTGGTTTCAGTCGGTGGTTGCTCTGTAGCGTTGCATGCTTTGTGTAACTTGGCGGACGTTGTTTTGTCACTAAATGCTACCAGCAGTTATTTGCCGGCGAGTTTCTCAGATTGCCGGAGATATTCATGGCGCCGTGACGCTTGGTCATTCACTATTTCTAAGTCCTGCAGTCTGTGAACATGGTGGACGCAACATAACCTCATCCAGCTCCGGTTATTTCAGCAGGAGAGATGCTCCCAGGATGCTCACACGCAAACGCTGAGCAAACAACCGACTGCAGACACTTGAAAAACGACATATTTGGAAAGAAACATCATAATACTGTACCATATCAGTCCACGGGGTTTATTTGTGTCTTCGGACGTCCTGTCGACTCGCTTATCCCGGCTCTGTATGTCAACAAATGCACGTTGCTGTGAGGCGCTGTGTTACGACAGTGCAATTACACCCAACGACCAGAGAGGCCCCTCGAGAGCAGACAAACCTGAATCTTACATAGTGGGGCTTTAATGCATTCAGCTGATTTTAATATAGAAAACATTAATAACTTCATATGATTGGCCTACTAAGTATGTGTATCTTTAGCTGGATGTTATACATTTTTTATTAATTAAGCCATGACTACACACAAGAGTTATACTTTCAGATTTTTCAATAGTTTTTAATTTTTTTTAAATTCGTTTAGTGTTGGTTTCCAGTGTCGAGTTCTGCTCATTTCGGTTTAGTTTTCATTGTGTTCACTGTCAAATAAATACCTTGCAAAACAAAGTGAAAGTGAACATCATTAAAAACATATTCATTGTAATAATTACCATTGGGTCATATCTCCCAGCACCTTATTATAATTATTTTACCAATATTGTTTTTGCATTTTACAGAAAAATGTACTCATAGCATCTAATATATAATAATTTGACATCTCACTTTTATACTGAACAGCACTATTTAATAAATTTTTTCCTGACTTAATTTTTTTCCATGTTTTTCCCACATATTGAGCCACATTATTTCATTTATAGCTGTGCTCCGTCTGTCAAACGCACTTACCTTTAGTGTTCATCACGGTATAAACAGGGAATCATTCAATACTTTATTAAATAAAATCCAAACTAATCAAACACTCTTGTGTCTTTTAGTCCTTTGTTGGTCAACTCTGCATTCACAGTATGAAAGATAGCCCTGGCGATCCACAGCCTCCTCCAAAAATGTCCACGTCTTTGATATTATTGAAAGACAGGCTCCCTCTCAAGGTCATCAGTACTGTATGCTTGTTTGATCAGTGAGCTTAATGTTATCTATAGCGTGATCCAGACATCAAGACAGGGGTTATAACGCACTCTTGGATGATTTGTTGGTGCTTTTTATTTTGAAAATCTTTGATGCAGTTCCGGGAGGCATTTTATTTTGAAAATTTGTTGTTTCTCCATCCCTACGGTAGAGGTGACCTGAGAGTGGAGCCTGCACAGGAACTGACTGTGGAAGTGGAAGTCTGCAGCCAGACCGTCTTGAAAATGTGAACTTTTCAGTATTTTTATACTCCATATTGTATCTGGTTTGCCCCTCTTGTCTGTTCGAGGGCTAGTCCTGTGCTCAAGACCACACTATCCGAGACCAAGACTTGCCCAAGACCAGAATGCACCGAGACCAAGACAAGATCTAGTCTTTTGGGAGTCGAGACCGAGTCGAGACCAAGACCGAGACAAGACCAAGACCATCAAAATCAATTTTAAATACCATGACAAGGTTGAACAGTTAAAGAGCACTCTCTCTTTAATTTTAGTTTTTTTTTAATTAATCAGGAACAGTTCAACTGAAAATTACATTAAATACCCAGTCTACACAAAATTCAGTAAGAAAATATATACAAGTTCAAGCTTACTACCATAACTAAACAAACAGAGGTGTGGTAGCTTAAGACAATCAAACATGTCCCCAAAAGTCCCATTTTGTTTCATTAGAAATGAAGATTCAAAGAAGAGCTTGGTTGCATTTAAGAAATATAAGAGACTGCAGCATCTTGTGACCTAAACATGCATGATGTGGTCTCATAATAATGCCACCTCTACTAAAAACCCTCTCAACCAGTGCAGAGGAGGCAGGAACAGAAAGTACTTTCAGTGCCAACTTGTGTAGTTGTGGGAATCTGTCATGGTTTTTGTCCCAAAAGAATATGAGGTCTTTGTGGTTGAGGAAGCCAAATTTAATTACTGTTGTTTTAGCAGACATCTCTTGCTCCGTGCTCTCCTTACTTGCCAGTTTCATCCTTCTGATGTCTCCCACCTTTCACTCCCGCTTGTGTGCAGGGGGGTGTGTCCCTCAGTCACAACAACAGGAAGGTTGCAGTCATCACAGGGGGAAATAACACATGAACTGAAGCTTTTTGTTGTTTTACCAAGTGTTCCTCCTTATTCACATTAATGAGGTTGAAGAACAGCAGATCAGTGCTGGTTTTGATCGGTCTTGACGGAAAATCCTGAGTCCGACCAGTCCGAGACCGAGACAAGACCGAGTAAAAATGCTCTCGAGTCTGAGATAATACCAAGACCTTCAAAATAACACAACACTACTGAGGGCAGCTGAGCATCACATTCTGCTTGTTAAAACTTAGATCTGCAATGTTGCATGATGAGATATTTGCCCTTTTGAGTGTCAATAGGGTTGGTGCTGGGGTGATGTCTGACTGAGCAGGCAAGCCAGAAAGTTAGCATCACCCTGGTTCCTTGGATTAAATGCACGGGATGGGATAGTTGCTGCCCTAACCAAACACAACAGATGGACCAATAAGTACATTTCACTTAGTCCATCTGGGTAAGAGCCCATAGAAAGTGTTTGGGAGGGCCAAGGACAAGTTAATGAAGAATTAAAGTCAGTTGAAGGCGAGTCAATCCATACGGAGGACATTTTTTACTTCTTTTAAATCGTAAGAAGCCTGATGACGGAATAACTTGCTAACTTAGCAACAGAATGCAGTTTGACGAAGGCTCACTTCCTTGAGAGGGTGGGACAAAAGTTTTACATCTATTTCACATCTTCTGCTTTGTATGTAAAACCAAAACGCACAAAGTTTGGGGCATTTTTTAAAACTTTGTCTTTGTCCTTTTTCTCTTCAGTTGGAGAGTAAAGCCAACACCAAGGAGGGCGTAGAGCCGGCTGTGGACCTACTCGGTCCTGGGTAAGACATGAACAACTTTCCACCAACATCCATTATCATTAATAATCATATCCGCACAACATAAGAACTCATGATACTGTGATTAAATGTTTACCTCTTTTGTCACATATGTACATTGAATCAGTAAGTTGTTAAATGTCATGTTCAGATTGATATCTTGATTGCAGGTCCATCAGTGTACGATGTTATAAAAGAACCTGTTGAATGTACACACTTATTAACACTGATCATTAATCAGTAGAGGCATCTATGTGGCACATCAGATATTCTTCAATGTGAGTGGAGTAGTGTGAAATCAACAAATATTTCAGTCATTTACAAAAGGGAATGGAAGAAGGACTTGAGCTTTGACCTTGTCTAGTATCTCTGACTACCTGAAACTCTTACAAACAAGTCACATGTAGCCATTCATTGAGTTTCTATATCAGTTTGTCCATCAGCATTTGCCAACACGCCCTTCCATACCCATTTACACACTACTGATGCAGCAGTGAGAGCATCTTTTAGTCAAGTGCCTTGCCCAAAAAACACATCAACATGTGAGAGCTGGGGCTTGAACCCTCAACCTCTGATTGTCGGTAGAGGCGTCCTTCTGTGCCAGACTGACCACCAACTTCCCTAATAATTACACAGTCCAAAAAGGGAAATAAAATAATGTGGTTCTCAGGTGACATTTTGACTGTAGAAGTTTATTATTGGGTAAAATAAGTTGTGAATGGTATCACATCTCAAGGTCATACATCACTTTTAAAGTGATGTGACTACTGAAAGGGTTTTTTGAGTCGTCATATTTTGCTTTTAGGGATTTACACTCCTTTTAATTAGCTTTACATGGCTCCTCTGTGTGATCTGGTACTTCAGTGCAAAAGACAATACAGTTCAAAGCATTGGGACTTCTTCCTCTTCTCTTTTCAATGGCGCTTGCACCTGCCTGAGAGAGACTGATTCCCCCTCTTCCCCCCCCAACAAATGGACCTACCACTGTGATGTCCTAACACTGTTACATCAGTAGCTTAAGCCCCACTGACTCTGGGTGCTAACCCTGGTGCATAGCTGTTTGAACATGGTGCTTTACTAACCAATTACCACAAGATGAGCTGGTTAGCCTATGAGAAGGGGACTGGACTAGGGTGTGCTCAATATGTGAATACTAGCTGTTTTTTTTTATATTAGTGATTATTAAAATCATGGACAGGGCCAGATGGGGTGGCCAGGGGTGGCTCGAGCAACCCTTGAAATCTAATTTACCACCCCAGGTGCCACCTCAGCCATCGCCAGGATGTGACTGGTTATTAGACTGATCCTCAACAACTATCTTCAAACTGTTGCATTATTATTTATCAATACAGACATTTCCAAGTTCCTTGATGGATTGTGTGGATTTACTTTACTTTACTTGGACTGTATCATTCTCATCAATTCTTTGAATATCTTTTGATATGGTCACACTTCATGCAACACAGTGTTTCCCAAACGTTGGACAGCTATTGCCCAATCTCTCTCCAGTCTAAAACCTAAAGCCTGAGCCATTACAGGCTTTAATGCTGTCAGGTGGTTGTAGGGAAAATATCTAACTTTTTATGATTTTTCTTTCATTAAAATATTAATTTCAGCATGATTTTGGTGCTGGTTCACTGGGCATATGTGGCAGGTGTGTGTCAATTTCTGCCATGCCAACAACACAAAACAGGAAAACAAGCTCTCAGATATACAGAAACTTCAAAATACAGCAGAAACACTGAAATAACATAAATGCAGACAGCAAATTAGCATCAGGCAAGCAATATAACCTGTTATTAACATGTTGCTCTCTCCTGTTATCCAGTGGTCTCGTTACCTCTTGAAGTGGTAGTTTTTTCACTGACCTTGTGATCTTATTTTTCAAGCTAATCAGGACTGGTCTCCACTGCCCGTCACTTTCTATACACTTCCAGTGGGCGAGGATATGCATCAGCAGTTGGGGGACTGCGGAAACTAATGTTACTTTTGACACTAATGGTTCAGTTTTCTTTTTTTTTTTTTTAAGTCATTGGATTCAAGCATGTGTTCTCTTGTAGAATTGAATATTAAAAAACGCCTGTGCTGCAGCTTCACATTGGGTCAATGCACTGGCACTGTTTTTGGCCCCCAAGTCCTATACACTGATCAAATGACTGAAAGCTATCAAATGAATTCTCAGATGACCAACTCTTCTACCAATTCACAGCCACTTTATCATACAGACCTATTTTTTTGTTACGCCTTGTTTGTTCATTTAGGGAAATAATTACGTTTTCCTTTCCATGTTTGATTACTAAGGAACAGATCAATATTAAATAAATAAAGTAGTTTCTCAGAATTTTTAATCTTGTTGTGGTTAAATTTTGATTTTTATAGATAGATTTGTAGTATTAACACAATCCTTTTATGTTTGATCACAGGAAATGTGCTATTCTGCAAAGTAGAACTGCAGTGCTCTCCACAACTGGCTTATTAAATATCTGGAGATGAATGTCAGAGGTAAAGGAGAGCATCAGACTGATTCAGTTTATTTTCTACTTGCCAGATTCTTTATTGATTTTTTTTCCAAAAGAGGATTCATTCACGAGACAGAAACTAAACAGAGCTGTTAACACTGACCAAAGATCATTTATTGATTTTGTTCGAAGAGGAGTTTACTGGAAGTTGTTTTGAACTTTAGTATGAAGTGGGTTACTATTTTTTGGTTGGTGGTGCTTTTGTTGGAATCTGCACACCGTGCGGTTTATTTATCCATTTTTTTATTTTTCTTGTACCCTGAGGGCTTGTTTTTGGATAAGATATCCTTCAACAAGTGAGGTTTATTTTTTAATTTTTTTCTGTGTTTAGTACATTATTCATAAGAGATTCAACTACAGTTTGTTTTTTGTGCATTTAAAGCAACTGACCTGCATGATAAAGACAATGTGTTACTCAGTGAGACTAACCACTTGATTTACATGCAGGCTCGAGTAAAAATCTGCCACAACTCTGTGCACAAACTCTAATTACAAGATTGTTGACTTGACTTTCATGTAGTGGCAGTGTTTATTGTGAACAGCAATAAAAGCTCAAATAACATTTAATTAATTATTTTTGTGAAATGCCTCCAGCTTATTTACTTCAGAGAGAAAAAAACAAAAACATGAGGCATCCTACACGGTCTTTCAAAACAATCATCTGCCTATTAGTAGATCATCTCTGTGCTCCAAATGCTCATCATATTTAACACCTCAATCAAGTAGCCTAATCATGAAATAGCATTTTTCTCTCTGGTTTTGCAGTTGACACCAACCCATCCAGTAATGAGAAAGCAGTGTGCAATAACATGTTCCAAGTGCAGATAAATAAACACAAGCATGAGCTAGGTGATGGAGATCTCTTGAAAAACAATGATAAAAGAGCAGTGATAAAACATGGTTTAAAACTAAAATCTAAAAATCAGAGGAAGGGTTCCACTCTTACTAAGACCAAAGAATATTAAAGCAGCCTACTCAGCAAAGTCTTATTGTTTCAAAATGTCACTTAAAGAAGAGAAAAAACAAAAATCTCAAAGGTTTTCTGCTCAGTAGCTCATTTACACACTCGTGGACAAAATTGTTGGTACCCTTCTGTTAAAGAAAGAAAAACCCTCAATGGTCACTGAAATAACTTGAAACTGACAAAAGTAAAAAAAAAAAAAAAATAATTTACTGAAAATCAACAAATAAAAAATAAGGCATTGCTTTTGAATTGTGGTTCAACAGAAACATTTTAAAAAACAAAACCAATGAAAGTGGCCTGGACAAAAATGATGGTACCCCTAGAAAAGACTGAAAATGATTTGACCATAGGGACATGTCAAACTAAGGTGTGTCCTGTAATTAGCATCACAGGTGTCTTCAAGCTTGTAATCAGTCAGTTTGCCTATTTAAAGGGTGAAAAGTAGTCACTGTGCTGTTTGGTATGGTGGTGTGTACCACACTGAACATGGACCACAGAAAGCTAAGGGAGAGAGTTGTGCTCAGGAGATTAGGAAAGAATATTATAGACAAGCATGTTAAAGGTAAAGGCTGTAAGACCATCTCCAAGCAGCTTGATGTTTCCTGTGACTACAGTTATACATATTATTAAGAAGTTTAAGGTCCACGGGACTGTAGCCAACCTCCCTGGACGAGGCCGCAAGAGGAAAATTGATGACCAATTGAAGAGACGGATAACACGAATGTTAACCAAAGAGCCCAGAACAACTTCCAAAGAGATTAGAGGTGAACTCCAAGGTCAAGGTACATCAGTATCAGATTGCATCATCCGTCAGTGGTTTGAGCCAAAGTGGACTTAATGGAAGACGGCCGAGGAGGACACCACTGTTGAAAGGAAATCATGAAAAAGCGAGACTGGAATTTCACAGACACATACAAAGAAAAGAGCACTGTACCTACTGTGAAACTTGGAGGAGGCTCAGTTATGTTCTGGGGCTTGCTTTGCTGCATCTGGCACAGGGGTGTCTTGAATCTGTGCAGGGTACAATGAAATCTCAAGACTATCAAGGCATTCTGGAGCCAAATGTGCTGCCCAGTGTCAGAAAGCTTGGTCTCAGTCACAGGTCATGGGTCCTCCAACAGGGATAATGACCCAAAACACTCAGCTAAAAACACCCAAGAAATGGCTCAGAACAAAACACTGGACTATTCTGAAGTGGGCCCTTCTGTGGTCCCTGATCTAAATCCTATTGACGTTTGTGGAAGGAGCTGAAACATGCAGTCTGGAGAAGACACCCTTCAAACCTGAGACAGCTGGAGCAGTTTGTTCATGAGGAGTGGGCCAAAATACCTGTGGACAGGTGCAGGAGATCTCATTGAGAGTTACAGAAATCGGGTCCTGATTGTAGCGATTACCTCACAAAGGTTGTGCAACAAAATATGAAGTTAAGGGTACCATCATGTCTAGGCCATTTTCATTATTTTGTTTTTTTTAAATGATTCTGTTGAACCACCATTCAAAAGACAATGTCTTATTTTTCATTCGTTAATTTTCAGTAAATTTTTTTTTTTTTTTTTACTTTGTCAGTTTCAAGTTATTTCAGTGACCATTGCGGGTTTTTCTTTCTTAACGGAAGGGTACCAACAATTTTGTCCATGTGTGTATTTATTTATTTATTTATTATTATTTGTTCATTTATTTATGGATTGATTGAGTTATCATTTAGAATGGCCAAATTTAACATGTTTTGGTTGATATCAAGATGTTGTCACACATTCATTGTTTAGTATTCTTGTTAAGTCAAGCTGAGTGCAGAAAGAAAAAAGTTTAAAACATTTTAAACTTAATTTTGTAGCAAAAGAAAGTCAATGGCACCGTTATAAAGTTGTGCCAAATATTCTGCTTTGCCACAAAAAAAAATCTTGAATAATTGGTATTATTCCCTCCAAAACATCAGCTTATGAAATAAACTAAAACTCCTGCCTGGCAATTTAAATTTATCTACAGTTCTACAGAAATACCTCAAAACTTTCTTTAGATATTAAAGTTATAGAATGATGATATGAAAAAGTAAAACTGCTGACCTGTCATCTCCAAGATCTAATCCTGTTCATTCATAGGCATATATTTCTATTTAATTATTTATCTATTTAATTTATTTATTTATTTTCAAACACATTTATTCCACCTAATAACTGGGGGTTTAAGTTTCACTTCTATGCAGACTAGAGTTTGGTTTGCGGTGGCTGTGAAACAAGGACCAAACAAGGGCAAGTGAACCAAAAAGCAGTGAATTGTGGCTTGAATTTGGCTCGAACGTCACAAATGTATGCTAGCTAACATAGCATTTAATAACAATATCAAGCAAGCAATGGCTACATTCAGCATTGCTAGCATCCCCAGCCTCAGGTCCTCTCAGCAGGTAAACATTTGCAGATCCAACTGCTTAAATTTTCCTCTTCCTGTCAGCGGCCTGCCAACTTCCAGCTATTTCCAGCCAATTACCAGCCAACAGGCCCCTATCAAGGACCTGCCATGGACCAGCCAAGATCCTGTCAGGGAAGTGCAGACGGTTTTAAGTGGCTGCATCTGTTCAACTCAATGCCGGACCTAATGCTGCGTTCCAGGCAACCCGTAACTTGGAAATTTCCCAGTTGATCTCTCTGAGTTCCGACCTGAAAGTGTTCCAGGCAAATTAAACTAAATTAATTATAAATTAAATTAATTGATAAACTAAATTAAATCAAAACTTCCGTTTGAGTGCAAGGAATTCTGGTACGTACACAAACCAACATGGCAGGACATTATAAGATTTATGCTTAATTATTTCAATCACCAACAGAAGCCTGCAACTTGATTATTTGAGTCAAACGGAGGAGGGGAAACGGTGCAGAAGGTAACGGAAGGCTTATACTTTAAATTTGAAGGAATTATGTCATTATTTAGAGAGGGGGTGCCATATTGTTTAGGCAGTGATGTGTCGTCACAAGACGTAACTCGGAGTACATTGATCTGGTATGAGTTCACAGGGTGGGGAAGTTAGGAGTTCAACTGCTGTTCCAGTGCACTTTCAGGTGGGTAAAAACACGAGTTACAGGTTGCCTGGAATGCAGCACTAAGTTGTAAATCACTCTGGTAAATATGCCATTTTCATCCGAGCAGCCTAAATTCAACTGTACTGATGAACTTCTTCGAGCTAAAACTGTGTTACCACTTGAAGCTGGAGCAGCGATAGACTGGGATGGCAGGAACAAGGACCCCAGTCAGAACCCCGCTAGAGGCCGGTGGCTACATTTCGCAATATTTGGCTTGACAAAGGCAGTGTGAAAAAAAAAAAAAAAAGTGAAAAATGAAACAATGTTGAAATTTTTTCCCTGGGGCCAAAATGAGTCTCCAAATTTAAGGTGTGAAAGCGACCAAAGATTCTAGAATTAGTTCCAAATATTTTTTATGGGTCACCAGGACAAAGGTCAAAATCATGGACCTAATGGCCCCTCTGTTGCTTTTGGAATTCAATAACACATCAACACATCAAGAGAAATTTTAAACTTATTCAGGATGACCCAATTGGATCTTGAAGATCATCAGTCAAGGTTAAGATCATGGGCCTTGTGAGAGCAGCTTGTGAAACAGGATGTCGTAAGCAGTACTTTTAGGGATTTTTTTTAAGAGCTTATCACAAATGTCCACCATAAGGATGAACTACCTATATATAAAATCAGAGGTCAAGGTATGGCGTATCCTCATATTTGCTTGTGGTTCAAGTCAAGATTGCTTTTGGAATATTTTAAAATTCCTCTAAAGAATTCTTCAGCAACTTTTGCACAAACATCCTCTTTGACTCAAGGATCAACAGGTAAGATTTAGAAGGACAAGTCTAATTATCTTTGGGCATCATGATCATCTTTTGCAGGATAAACTATTGTACCTCAAGAATACTTTGATGGGATTTCTGTCAAACTTTGCAGAAATTTCTTTTCTGA
>JBAMNC010002274.1:0-54135 GCA_037902135.1 Cetoscarus ocellatus
GATGGAGTCAGAGGAGAGGAAGAAAAATCAGATGGGGAGATACAGCGGAGAGGACAAGACTCAGAGGTGGAAGGAGGAGTCTCATGAAGATCAGGGGATTGAGGAGGAGAGAAGTGATCAAAGGAAGGTGAGGATGGAGTCAGAGGAGAGGAAGAAAAGTCAGATATGGAGATGTGGGACTCGGAGGTGTTAGGCATAGACTGGGGAGGTAAAGGAATCTGAGGAGGAGGTAACCCGATCAAAGGAAGGGGGAGTTAGAATAACAGAAGGGGCAGAAAAGGGAGACTGGGGGATAAAAGAAGGAGGACAAGGGTGACAGATATAAGGAGAAGTGCAGAAAAGAAAGGGAGATTGAGGAGGAGACAATTGAACAAAGGAGGGGGGAGTTGGAAAGAAAGGAGGGGCAGAAAAGGGAGACTGGGGGATAAAGGAGGGAGGACAACGCTGATAGGCATAAGGATTAGTGTGGAGAAGAAAAGGAGGATGAGGAGGAGGCAAGTGAACAAAGGCAGGGGCAGTTTCAATAAAAGGAGGAGCAGGAAAGTGAGACTGGGAGATATTGGAGGGGGTAAAAATCTCAGTGCCATAGGGGGCAGCCTGAGCAGGATGGAAGAATAGAGGAGTGGGAGAGTGGCTCAAAACAGGGGGAGGTAGAATCCTAGGAGGGAGAGAAGACTCTGGGGAGGAGAAGTAGACAGGTGCCTGGTGTACTGGTACCTGGAGTACTGGTGCCTGGTACTCTATGGATTCCACCCTAGGCAGAACAAAGCGGGGTCCCTCCATGGACTCGTGGACCATGGTGGAGCACTCACCTGCTTGATTGGGAGGGGGGCAGTTGGAGAGAGCCTGGACAGGTCTCATCAGGAACTCCATGAAACTAGGTGGAACTCCTTCAGCATGGTCAAGGAGGTCTTCTGCTGGATCATGGATCTAAAGACAGAAACAAAACAAACCTTTAGAATCTGGATGTTCACAACTGAACAGCAGCAAATTTATCAGAGAGACTTTCTTTAAGTGTTTCACAGTTCTGAGCCACAAACTAGAGTCAAAGTCATAAGCACACTCATATTTATCTGTAGGTCTTTACAGTGGGAAAGGGAAAATTTAGGAGCCTAGAGGGCCACATGAATGCTCTACACACAGCAGAGAGCCACACTACTAACTTCAAAATAATCACTATACAACATTCATGCTAACAAAAGTAACATGCAACGTTTTCTAAAAATCAACCTGACAATCAAATATTTAAAATGACAGTTTCATTTTGTTCATTCAAATATTGATCTCATAATCAGGACCTAGGAATCCAGATTTGCTTTTCATCAGCACTGAGATAGTTTCTGTGTGTTTGGTGGTGGAAATGGGCTTCCACAGTGATGCATACCAAAGTCATTAAAGAAACAACTGTTAATATTTAGGTAGTTTACGGCAAATAACTGGATATATGCCAACAACCAAAGATCAATAAGGATTTTTATGTCTGTGAAGAGTTTGTCTTTTTATCACCTTCATGTTTACAGTTTAGTGATATGTTATTATTAATGAACTTAAGGGGCACATTGAGTGAGAGGGAGGGCGCTGTGTGCCGCCGGGCTGCACTTTGCCCATCATCGCTCTAACTGCAAATTATAGGGTAGACATTGTGTAAATACTTCCAAGTAATTAAAGAAATTATGAATTATATCTTTAAAAGATTTCCAAAGACCAAATCTATATTATGAAACCCAAATGCACATAATAATAGATGGTTGAAGCAGCTATAAACTGAATCAAGGCCGGTAAGAGCTTTATGTAAAATTCAACAGTCACAGCAAATACCAATAAAGGAATTATAGTGATTTAAATATCCATATTAAAATGCATACTCTATGTTCCATGTTAGCAGCATTAAAATAGGCTGCTGAAAACTCTTTTTGCAATGTCCAAAGTTATCATTAAAGTTATCTCAACAGCCTACATTGACTTCCAACAAAAGAGCAAATTAATACAACCAAGTTCCTCTTGTTGGAGAAAACAACACTCATGACCTTGAAGATGTGGACAGAGTATGAACTATTTTAGTCAAAGTTAATCAATAAATATTTCAGTAACTTTATATGAGCACCTTTCTGCTCCGTTTGAAGTTTTCATTTTATTTTATTTCTTTTCTGATAAGCATTCATGACTTTACAAACTGAAACCAGAGAAGGTTTAAAAAAAATCTCATGGACCAATAAATTCAGCTCAGCTCAGCATATTACAACAATAAGATAAAACAGTGAATAACCTTTTTACTGAACATTAAACCTGCATCTGTTTCTCAAACAACCTTCATTTAAACTACACTGATACAGTATTCTCTTCACATCAATATTGTTGTAAATGTATCTACATATCCTAAAAACTCGACATATTTCACAGCTCTAATACAGACCAAAACTACATTCAAAGCAGCTCTTTTCTCAGTTTCATTCAAGTCTTTAAATGTTGTCTGCCTTAAGCTGCTGAGCAGTCAATCTACTAAAGTTACACGGCAACAAGCCAAAGTACACTTAGACTCATTTAACATGGAACAGAGAGGACTTCTGCTGCACAAAACCATCCAAAATGATATTTCAATGACAGTAATTAGCCCAATAAGTGATTCATTCATTAAAAACAGTAATGAGGATGAAGGTGTAGAAATATCCTGATATAGCCTAGCTTAAAACTGTTCGACTAACTGTTGTTTTGGGCTCAAACGGTCGTTTTTACCACATTTCCTGACTATTTGATGAAACTTATATATAAACGTAATATTCTCTCAACAACAATAAACATATTTGTATAATTTCGGGCTCAATTTCTCCAAACTCATTTTAGCACCTCGAAAAACCTATGACAGGTAAAACTGTACAATTTCTGATCTGTTTCAATAAAGCTGTATGAATATTTTTTTACTCATTATTTAACATATGTGCCTTTTAACCCTTGCAGCTCCAGGCCATGTTTGCTACTTTTAGTCCACCTGGATTTTAATTGTAATAATCCATGTAAATTCTCAATCTTTCAAACAGGATCAGGTTAAAGACATATTTTAAATAATAAAGACGTGGACATGCTGGGCTGTCACAGTTTTTAGGGTGTAATGATGTAAGATTTGTGTTTTAAACGTTGTATGACCATAGAGACAAAACCAAAAAAATCTAAATGAAGTTGAAATCTCACACAACTTAATCTAAATCACGCACAGATCAATAATGAACAAATCTTTTCACATCTGAATATTGTAAAGTCAAGCCTCCACTAAAGGGGGAAACAAAATTTAAGGATGCAAAGAAATTTAAAGTTAAAAAGTAAAAAAAAAGTAAAAAAAATAGTTTCATAATCTTTAATAAGATTTTAAAAGACCAAATCTATATAATCAAACCCAAATGCACATAATAATAGATGGTTGAAGCAGCTATAAACTGAATCAAGGCAGGTCAGAGCTTTTTGTAAAATTCAACAGTCACAGCAAATACCAATACAGGAATTATAATTTAGTCAATATCTGAACAGAAATGCATAGTCTATGCTCCATGTTAGCAGCATCAAAATAGGTTGCTCAAAACTCTTTTTGCAATGTCCAAAGTTATCATTTAAGTTACCTCAACACTCTACACTGACTTCCAACAAAAGACCAAATTATTACAACCAAGTTCCTCTTGTTGGAGAAAACAACACTCATGACCTGGAAGATGTGGACAGAGTATGAACTATTTTAGTCAAAGTTACTCAATAAATATGTCGTTAACTTTATATGAGCACCTTTCTGCTCAGTTTTAAGCATCAAACAGTTTTCATTTTATTTTATTTCTTTTCTGATAAGCACTAAAGACTTTACAAACTGAAACCAGTGAAGGTTTAAAAAAAATCTCATGGACCGATAAATTCAGCTCAGCTCAGCATATTACAACAATAAGACAAAACAGTGAATAACCTTTTTACTGAACATTAAACCTCCATCTGTTTCTCAAACAACCTTCATTTAAACTACACCGATACAGTATTCTCTTCACATCAATATTGTTTCTGACACGCGAGTGTCTGCATAAGTGTGACGGCACACTGGACTGTCCCTCTTTTTGCAGTCCATCATAATGACAGACAGCCTCCTGATCTTTCCGTCATTCATCAAAAAATTCAGTCAATGATGGAAAATATTCGGTTAATGCGACCTCTGTTTCTCGCCACAATGACCGCAGCCCTCTGTGCGTAACGCTGTGCCTGTTTTGCACCTGCCTTTCAAACGTGCTAAACTTAGACGCAAAAACACCGCGCAATCAGTTGCGGGTTTGATAAATCACATTGCGGGTGCTAAAAGATCACATTTGCATCTCCTCCCAGTATTTTGCGCGTTCTGATCATCTGCATGTATTCTACATATTAAGGTAAACACGCCAAACAGTCTGCGCGTGCTATTTCGCTCATTTGACAGACGCAGTCCTCGGTGCACCCTGTTAGTGGATCAGCATTGCGCGCGCTATCAAGTTTGCACGTGATGTTATACACGCAAACCTTTAGTAGATCAGGACCATAGACAGGGAAAACATGGCTTTTACCTCACAAATACTGTATTCATGACAAAGTAAAGGAAACTTATTTAAAAATTCTTCACAGAATGTATCCTGTTAACTCTTTCATTTCAGAATTCATGGCTGTGGACAGCTCTTGAGTTTTTTGTGGGTTTGCTGATGAAACTTTAAATCATTTGTTTTTTTGAATGTAATGTCACAATGCAATTTTGGTCGGACTTGTGCTCTCATATCTTCACCCAAGTTAACATGTCATACAACTTCTCCCTAAGAGATACCATATGTCAGTTTGAAAATAAGAATAATAAGCGTTTTAGTGTTTAGTTATTTTTTATTTTATTGGGAAAATATTTTATTCAGAAATAAAAATTTTCAGCCTCCAAACCAACCTTTCCTCATCTTTTGATTGAATTTAATTCACTTCGTAAATGCTTAGCCCTGGTTAAAAATACAAAGAACGCACAAGTTTTAGATAACTATGAATGACATTTGATGTACACCCTGACATTTAATGTAATTTATAATTACAGAAATTGTGAGGCATTTATGTGTTGACATAATGATGCTTTATTATTATACAATATAATTTATTTATTTTGTTTGTCATTGTTTTTTTTAATGCAAAGTTTTAGATGAGATTCAGGAAATGTAAACATATGTATTTTTGATTTTGACTGATTATTATTTTTTTGTTATGTATTGATATTTGACAGAATTTGTAAATTTGATATTTAAATAAAGTGTTTCAAAAAAAAACTGTCGCATTGAGTAACAGCCTGGTGATAACAGTTTATTTTCACATATTGATTTAGCTCCGCGTTTTATTTCCTGTGTTTCTTTTTTTTTTTTTTTTTTTTTCTTTCTTTGAAAATAATAACAAACATATTTGTATAATTTCGGGCTCAACATATCGAAATTCATTTCATTTAACACCTCGAAAAACCTATGACAGGTAAAATTGTACAATTTCTGATCTGTTTCAATAAAGATGCATTAATATTTTTTACTCATTATTTAACATATGTGCCTTTTAACCCTTGCAGCTCCAGGCCATGTTTGCTACTTTTAATCCACCTGGATTTTAATTGTAATAATTCATATAGATTCTCAATCTTTCAAACAGGATCAGGCTAAAGACATATTTTAAATATTGAAGACAAAACAAGTTGGGCTAACACAGTTTTTAGGATGTAATGATGTAAGATTTGTGTTTTAGACGTTGTATGACCATAGAGACAAAACAAAAAAAAATCTAAATGAAGTTGAAATCTCACACAACTTACTCTAAATCACACACAGATCAATAATGAACAAATCTTTTCACATTTGAATATTGTAAAGTCAAGCCTCCACTAAAGGGGGAATAAAATTTAAGGATGCAAAGAAACTTAAAGTTAAAGCTATTAGCATATTCACAGATATTTAGATCTGTTAGATTTAAATCGTTGTAATGCATTGCATCTACTTTTAGAAGCAGATATTGTCTCAAATGTTCAAAAAGGCCACATAACATCACTCAGACTTTCTGTTTCATTAATTTGGGAAATGACAGACAACTCTTTTCTCTTGCTGACCTTTGTTTGCTCCTGATTAGACAATTGTCAAGAAAACAAGGTGATGAGATACTGAGAGAATTTCATTAGAAAACAGACTGACAGGAAGTTGTCACTTTCTCTAAGGGGTCAAAATAGAAATCTTAAAACATCAGTGCAGAGCATTTATCTAAAAAATTGTATCTTTTAGTTTACCTTGTAATCTTGTCATTTTGAATTTTATAAGAACATTTTAACTTTTCTCTCCTCTTAATTTTGACTTTCTATTTAATGAGCTAAACTAGGAATCTACATTATTTTTCATCAGCACTCACATACTTTCCTTTTTTGGTGGTGGTAATGGACTTCCACAGTGATGCATACAAATTTTAAAGAAACAAGATTTCAATTATTCAGGTAGATTTCTGCAAAGAATTAGTCGACCTGAAAACCTGAGGGCACCAACTACTGTTCATATTTTTAAAAGCAAACTCAAGACCTATTTTTTAGTCTGGATTTTAACTGATTATATCTATTAACTGATTTTCTTTGCATTTTCATGATTAAGCAGATTTTATTACACATTTGGTGTTAGGCTATCTCATGAACATATTATTTACTTTCAAGTTTTATTTATTTATCTTTCCCTATAATATTTTTAGTTAAATTCTTATCATGATATTTAATCATCACTTTAGTCTTAGCTCCTGTGTTTCCTCATTTTTAATTCAAGACAGCATTTCCTCAGTCCTCTAATTCTGTTCTCTGTTAGAATCTCCTCTTTAAGTCGTTGTGTGTGTGTAAGTGAGTGTGTGTGCGGTATGTGGATTGTGAGGGTGGGTGGTCTTGTATTTTCATTGTATTTAATTTTCTACTTTTTAATTTATTTATATTTATTTTTATTTTATTTCTTATGTAAAGCACGTTGTGCCACAATATTTAGTAGGAAAAGTGCTTAACAAATAAAGTTTGACTGACTGATTGATAAATTTATGCCAACAACCAAAGATCTAAAAGGATTTTTTTCTGTCATGGAAGAGTTTGTATTTTAATCATCTTCATGTTTACAGTTAATTGATATTTAAATGAACTTAAGGGACACATTGAGTAAGAGGGAGGGCTCTGTGTGACCCCCCAGCTGCACTTTGAACATCATCACTCTAACAGAGTATGAACTATTTTAGTCAAAGTTACTCAATAAATATTTCATTACCATTCAACACCATCCAAAATGATATTTCTATGACAGAAATTAGCCCAATAAGTGATTCATTGATTAAAAACAGTAATGAGGATGAAGGTGTAGAAATATCCCGATATAGCCTAGCTTAAAACTGTTCGGCTAACTGTTGTTTTGGGCTCAAACGGTCGATTTTCAAACATTTCCTGACTATTTGATTAAACTTTCAATATTCTCTCAATATTCAGGTAAAACTTGATGAATGAACCCTAAAGGGTCATTTCAGGACATTTTATTAAGTTTGTTGTCATGTTGCTTTTTAAAGTCCAGTGCCTCTGCTGAAACACATTCTGTTAAATATGATCATATTTCTCACATTTCTCGAGCAAAGATCGACTTTCTTCATGTTTCTGTGATGGTTGGTCGATGAACTTTGGCGGCAGCAACTTTTTCAACTCTGGATTCTGACAAATAATAACTTTATAACCGTCTAAAATCTCTCCGGGGACTCGGTTCGTGAGGGTTCGTTTGGCTATTATTCCTCAAATGAATTTAATGTTGACATAGCAACAACATCCAAAGTCAATCTCGTTCTGACGTCTCTGACGTCATCGCGTACAAAGGCCTCTTTTACATTGTTATTGAATAAACTTCCCTGGAAGAATTTTTAAAAAACTAGCGATATCATTTAAACCTTTGGCTTCAGTTTATTTATATTTAAATGAACTTAAGGGACACATTGAGTAAGAGGGAGGGCTCTGTGTGACCCCCCAGCTGCACTTTGAACATAATCGCTCTAACAGAGTATGAACTATTTTAGTCAAAGTTACTCAATAAATATTTCATTACCATCCAACACCATCCAAAATGATATTTCTATGACAGAAATTAGCCCAATAACTGATTCATTGATTAAAAACAGTAATGAGGATGAAGGTGTAGATATATTCTGATGTAGCCTAGCTTAAAACTGTTCGACTAACTGTTGTTTTGGGCTCAAACGGTCGATTTTCACACATGTCCTGACTATATGATTAAACTTCTAATATTCTCTCAATATTCAGGTAAAACTTGATGAATGAACCCTAAAAGTGTCATTTCAGGACATTTTATTAAGTTTGTTGTCATGTTGCTTTTTAAAGTCCAGTGCCTCTGACCCGTGCTGAAACACATTCTGTTAAATATAATCATATTTCTTACATTTCTCGAGCAAAGATCGACTTTCTCCATGTTTCTGTGATGGTTGGTCGATGAACTTTGGCGGCAGCAACTTTTTCAACTCTGGATTCTGACAAATAATGACTTTAAAACCGTCTAAAATCTCTCCGGGGACTCGGTTCGTGAGGGTTCGTTTGGCCGTTATTCCTCAAATGAATTTAATGTTGACATAGCAACAACATCCAAAGTCAATCACGTTCTGACGTCTCTGACGTCATCGCGTACAAAGGCCTCTTTTACATTGTTATTGAATAAACTTTCCTGGAAGAATTTTTAAAAAACTAGCGATATCATTTAAACCTTTGGCTTCAGTTTATTTATATTTAAATGAACTTAAGGGACACATTGAGTAAGAGGGAGGGCTCTGTGTGACCCCCCAGCTGCACTTTGAACATAATCGCTCTAACAGAGTATGAACTATTTTAGTCAAAGTTGCTCAACAAATATTACATTACCATCCAACACTATCCAAAATGACATTTCTATGATAGAAATTAGCCCAATAAGTGATTCATTGATTAAAAACAGTAATGAGGATGAAGGTGTAGAAATGTCCTGATATAGCCTAGCTTAAAACTGTTCGGCTAACTGTTGTTTTGGGCTCAAACGGTCGTTTTTCACACATGTCCTGACTATTTGATTAAACTTCCAATATTCTCTCAATATTCAGGTAAAACTTGATGAATGAACCCTAAAAGTGTCATTTCAGGACATTTTATTAAGTTTGTTGTCATGTTGCTTTTTTAAGTCCAGTGCCTCTGACCCGTGCTGAAACACATTCTGTTAAATATAATCATATTTCTTACATTTCTCGAGCAAAGATCGACTTTCTCCATGTTTCTGTGATGGTTGGTCGATGAACTTTGGCGGCAGCAACTTTTTCAACTCTGGATTCTGACAAATAATAACTTTATAACCGTCTCAAATCTCTCCGGGGACTCGGTTCGTGAGGGTTCGTTTGGCCGTTATTCCTCAAATGAATTTAATGTTGACATAGCAACATTATAACATCAATCACGTTCTGACGTCTCTGACGTCATCGCGTACAAAGGGCTCCGTCTCCTGTGTTATTGAATAACATTCTGATTAAAACAGGTTATTTTTACACAGTAATGTAGCTCCGTGATTTCTTATCTAAGTTGTTCTTTTTTTCTTTGAAAGACTTTTTAGATAGAAGAATTAATTGAATTCTTGTTATCACAAGAGAACCTAAAATTAAGAGTTAAAATGAAAGACAAGGACCTGATATGTGAATATTATTTGCTCAGTACTATCTGAGAGCAGCTTATTCGTTGGAATATTTTTCGTATTTGGGCATTTCCCTTTTAAAATCAATACAGTCAAGATGCTGTGACTGCAGGTCTTAGGTAAAAAGACAAAAGATAGAATGTTTTTTCTTCTTATTAAATACTTTACTGACATTGTCGTTATTTTATCTTGAAAGTTTCTTGTCCTTTGTTCTTAAGTGAACAACCTGCATTAACAGAGGTTGTAAACAAAACAAGTAATAATCTTCCTTGCCGCAGAGAGGCATTTGCAGCTTAATTTAATTAACATCAACATCAAAGTTTGTTACGTTCAAAGAGAGAGCATATGTCAGCAAAAGTTTACAACCATTTGAGGTGCTTCAAGGGAGCTTGTGGATATATTAGGTCTTCATATGCCGATTGTTTCAGGAATTTTTTTTTTTTTTTTGTTAAAAAATAAAGAGAAGTAAAATAATATTGAAAAGCTGACCCTGAACTGATGTGAGAGCTGGTGTGGACTTTTAAAGCCGTAAAGGCAGGAGGAAACTTTTTTGTTTTTGCAGGATTTTTGCATCATCATCTCAAGATTTGTTGACATGTGCATGAAAAGAGGGCAATGGTGGCCCTTAAACTGTTTTATTTTCTTGTCATTGTACTGATAATAATCCTGCATAATATCCAACTTTTCCATCCACCTTTTATGAATCAGTAGCCTCTCAGTTTGCTCTCACTCTTGAAGATTTCAGCTTAGATGGAATTAAATACCAGCTCAAAATTTCCTTTAAGTGATGAAGCAGCTCTGCTCATTGATTTCTTCTTAAACATCTATTTGACTCTGCCGCCATCTACTGGTTTAATGTAGTACAACAATTTTATCAAAAAACTTCAGGACTCTTTTTTTCCATTGTTGAATTTCAAAAACTATTTATTTTTAGAAAGCTCATCATGTGCTCAGACATATGTGGTAATTGATCCTGTCTGCAGTGACAATAGTTTCCTTGTCAAAGTTGCTCCAGATCAATGTTTCTTCGTCTCCCCATGTTCTGCAGGTAACATCAAGCATTTTTCCTACATTCACAAAGTTTAGATGTTGTGATTGCATGTGCTCTCGTGAAGACAAGTATCAGACAAGATATTAAAAGACCATGTCACTTACCACAGGTTGTTGGTTTGTGCTGCTGATTTCACAGAAAGGTCCTGTTGAATCAACAACACCCATGTGAAAAAACACACCAGCTGAATTTCAACAAGCTCAGCTGACAAACGTTCATGCATTTTCCTACATTCACTATCTACAATTGGTTATTGATCCTAAGAAATCAGGCTTCAAACTCTTCCTCTCACCAGCAGTGAACCCTGGGTCAGAACAACTTGTTCACTGATGGAGAGAAGAAGGGACTCAGGATGAATGTTCAGGATTCTCTGACACTCAGAAAAGTTTAAATGTTGTGATTACATGTGCAGGTATAAGGTCAGGTCAGAATCTGGGAGCACATGCTGAGTCTGCACATGGCAGAGTCTTACACAGGTCAGATTTTTCAAACCCGTATCCACCCGCACCCATAGAGCTCAGAACCGAGACCTGACCCATTCCTGCAATCATCCCCATTTAAAACATGGACCCGCCTGGACTCTTGAGTAACAGGGCGTGACCCGACGTGTGATCACAGTGTATACATACAGCTGCTGACTTTCATTTTCTCACATTCTGACAGCGTCCTCAGAATGTAAATGAAATATAAAGTTTAAAAAATGTGGGACAACATGGATTTTGGCCTGGGCTACAAGTGTGCCATTATGCTATCACAATGACTTAAATAGGACTGATTCGTGATAACGTCTTAGAAAATAACCAAACAAGCATAATTCATTTGAATGAATGAACCTTTATTGCTCCTAAGGGAATTTGAGAGAGAGCATAGAAACACAAACTACATAGGACATCAGCAACTACACAAGACGGCACATAATAACATTTAGCAGTTAGTCAAGAATAAAATCTTAAAATACAGCTATAATAATAAATTAGTCGGTAAAAAGATCACTCAGCGGTCTTAAAAGTGCAGTGTGCCAAGTTCATGTTGTGAGATCAGAGTTTATTTAGCAGCTGGATGCTCCCTGGTATAAAGGATGTGATGCCTCTTTTAGTCCTCATTCTGGGCATCCTGTACCTGCGCCCTGAGTTTAGGAGCTCAGATTCAGACCGAAGAGGGTGCGTTGGGTCTGCTGTGATCTTGTTTGCCAGAGTCAGTGTGTGTCGGTCCGTCAGGCGGTTGTCCTGTGAGCCGCCTGTCACACAAACTGTTAACTCTCAGAAACTTGTCCTCTGATTTCTTTGTGCCTTTGGGTCTGCCAGACCTCTTCCTGTCAGAGTTCCCCCAGTTTCTGAGCGCCTTTTGATGGTGAAGAAAACTGTACTCACTGACACCTTGACTTTCTTTGCAATTTGTCTGTAGGAAAGTGTTCTGATGGGCTGTCTGTCTTCCATTGTTAATTGCCTTTTTCTTGCCATTTTTGTGGAAACTTATGACTTTCTGCAGTACAATGCTGTTCAACTGATGCTCACAAGGGTATGATACCACAGGGTATGCCTTTATGCAGACAGAAGGGGCTGTAAGCAATAAAGAAAAGTTGGAACACCTGTAGGAATTAGTAGAGCCAGCGTTCAAGGCTTGATCAACCTTCATTGCTGCAGAACAGCTTTAAATTTTTCACTGTTGGAAAAGAGGTTTTAAATCTCAACGAGTTTTTTACCTGGTTAAATAAAGGACATTATTATTATTATATTATTGTTAACCCATTTCATGTTCCCTGAAAGAGGCCTTTTTGTATAAATCTGAAATGTACAAAATTTTTCAGTTTTGAGTAACCTAACCTTTTCTTTTCAGCTGTGGCAGTGCAGCACTTACCTTTGAGACATTTCAAGCTATTCATTGAACTTGTGCGACTTGAGCTGCAATAAATTACTGGAAAAACTGGGTGTTCTAAAATTTTTGACCAGTAGTGTAAAAAAAAAGATCCTATGACATTTATAAAAATAGGATTATTTTACTCAAATGTGACTGAGACCTTTATCTACCTAAACTATGGAGGGTAGCAGGACTTTTTTCTCTAATGACATCTATTTCACCAGCGTAATTTATCTCTTTGAATTTGTATAATGCAAACTTAACACAATCTGCATCCTTTTCAAAATATGAGCCCCCTGTTTCACTGAGCATACACCATTCATTTCTCAATAACAGGGATTAAAGCAAAAAAAAATAACCTTTTGACTGAATTTTTTTGACACTAAATCATATTACCGACCATCAACCCACCATGCCACACATGTAAGAGCATTTTTCTGCCTATCAGTCACTTCCCAAAGGTTTTCATGTGAAAAGGCATACACTGTGTACATGCCCTTAGCCCAAGGGCACATACACAGTGTACTGTTCTCTAATAAAGCATTCAAGTTGTAAAGACTTTCACTTACACTGAAGCCATGTGCACACCAAACAGAGGAAAGACATAACGTTGAGAAGTCATGAAGGAATAGGCTCGTGGAAGTGATATAGTACAATGCATAATATTGTAAGCTAACGAAATTCGTTAAATCAAGTCATTTGGTGTTTTCAAAGTCATGATATTGAGCAGAAAGAGATTCTCCATTCAGTTTGCTTTCAGATGTGGCTGCAGAGCACAGTACACTGCTCCCACTGTTCATCAGTTGGCTTGATTAAATTTATGATCACTCAAAATTAAAAAGTGAAAAACTAAAACCAAGTTCTTACTCACATTGTGGGAGGTTTTGGATAGATTCTGCAGGAGATTTTGGCGTCTTTATTCAGTGAGCGGCTCTTGTTGCCACAGCCTGAACGAGAGTTGCAATGCCCTTGACGGGCTCAGAAAATTCATGTTTGTGTGAAAATACCATGGATTTAGTTGTCTGTGCATTTAAAACCAGTTTTAGAGATTGAACTGTATTAAAAGCAGTCTGTAAAAATTGTAAAGCCTGTGAAAGTAAATGACTGTATCGTCAGCATAAAAATGATAGAAAGCACTTGACAGGTTGACACACAAATTATTTATATAAATAGGAAATAAAATTGGTCCCAGGACTGAACCTTGAGGTACTCCTTTCAGGATGTTCAGGAAACCAGAGAAGGAACCAGCCATTTGGACACACTGTGATCTCTTTGTTGGGTAATCTGCAGACCAAGTGGAAGCTTGGCTTGAGATCCCAATCCTGAGCAGTGTATCAATTAAAAGTTTGTGATCAACCATGTCAAATGCTTTGGATAAATCAATGAAAAATGCAACACAATATTTTGTACAATCTAAAACCTGAATAAAATCATTTAAAACTTTAAGAGCAGCAGTAACAATACTGTGCTGTTTTCTAAAACCAGACTGAAAATTTGTTAAAATGCCATTAGTATCTAAAAATAGTTTTAATTGCTCACTGACAATTTTTTTCAAATATTTCTACCAGGACACACAGTTTAGAAATCGGTCTGTAATTGTTGAGCTCTGAGGGCTTTTGATGCTAACATGGAATCAAATCAGTCTAAAAACAGAAGGTGAAATACAGTCTACATTGTAATTATTATTTCCCTTTGTTGTATCATGATTAATGACTATGTCATAAGCTTGAATAGAACCATAGAATTCAGATTTTTTTCTTTTTAAACAACTGGATAGTAAAATTACACATAGTTACAAGGCGAAAGGGTGTGTTGTATTTCAGTTTGTGTCAGGAGATGGCAGCAGAGACCTACTGCTAGCTTAAAGCAGTGGACTTACTGAAAATGCAGGAAAGCTTTTTTGATACTTTCTCCTAAAACAATTCAGAATAATCACTTCTCTTGTCACATATAGGGCCAAGTCAGGTGGGGGGCCTGTCACAACTGTTTAAGCTTGTGGCAGCCAAGACAGATGGCCTATTACATTACAACAGTTGGACTATTCCTGAAAATGATGCCACTTAAACTTCTCTTTAAATATGTAATTGACTGAGTGCAGTTGATTGTTCGACCGAAAGCTTTACAGATAGAAACTTAAAATGATCAATCAGTCAGTCTTATAAATATAGCTATATTTTGAGACACAAAGTAAACAGGTCTAAGATTGCCTCATTTACTATATTATTTAAATAGTCCTAACATTATCTACCATGTGCTCTGTACAAACCAACTTTTAGCAACATTACATTTTCAGTCCTTCAGTAACATTCAGAGTTATCCTGCCCACAGATGGATGGATGGACAGACAGTTAGACAAACTAACTAAAACAAACTCCTCTATGGAGGAAAAGAAAACTGGAATGCATTTAGTTTTTGTCAGTTTTGATTAATTGCTCAAGAGGCAGCTCACACCTATCCCCTCATCTCATTGGCTATTTGCTGTGCAAACTGGAGGTCCACCCTCATTTATCCTGACAGCTTCTCCATACATGCTGTCAGGAGCAATGTTGCCGTAGCGTTATGCATCTCATGGAGCATCTGTAACTCAGTGGTAGTGTTGGTTACCCATCGGTCTGGAGGTCTGCAGCTCAATCTCAAACTCCTGCAGTCATGTGTCCATGCGTCCTTGAGTCATACACATAACTAATAAACTTCCACTTCTACATCTGGAGGTGTGTAAATGTGTGTGAATTTGTATGAAAAGGATTGGTTAGTTCTGATGGATGTGTGTGAATGAGAAATGAATAAAGGTGTGACCTGCAGTGTAAAACGCGCTTCTATTATCAGATGACTAATAAAGTGCTATACATGCTCCATTCTGTATTTGCATCTTCACTTTATTTTACCTTTATTGATGTTGCTAAGCAAGACTTTAATCCTTGTAGTACATCTTTGCCTTTTGCACACAGACTCCTTTTGACTGTAAAGGCAAGAAAGCCAGTAGCAAGGCCATGTCTCCAATGCCCAGTGAGACAGCAGCACCAACTGAAGCAGACAAGACAAACTGTCTCCACAAGATATCATCCCTCACATTGTATTCGATGTAACAGGTAAAGACTATCCAAGTACCACAGAGCTGCTCAGAGGCAGCGCCCTGCCTCCACTGGCTGAGGTATGGCCCTTCTGATATTTCTGTTATTCTGTCTGTGTATGTGTCTGAGCCAGTCCTTTACTTGTAATCAGGTTATCACCCCCTCTTTTCTTTTGTGGTCTTTTTAGGTGCTTGATTTGGGGTTGGGGCCCAGTGGCCCGACAATCCCTCCCCCCACCGCCTTCTCTATGGCTCCATTCCCCATAAACAGGAAGCAGTCAAGTAGTCAACCCACCCATCCACATGAGCTAAAAACATGACTGCTCAAAGACAATTCAGTTTCATGTCAATATAATGTTCCTTACATGATTTCCAGACAAATTTTAACAGTCTAGTGGGACAAAGTCTACTAACTAAGAGAAAAGTTTAAATGAAGCACAAACATTCTCACATTTGTATGTAACAGTTCTTATATTTAATAATCCTACCACAGAAAATTTGACCTTCTGAATCTTAAACTGATGACTTTTTACCACAAAAACATCACGAAACACGTCGTTATTCATGTACCATCATCTCTGAAACATTTCAGTCATTTTTACATCCATTAACCTTCATTAAACATCAAGAACGGGTTCATTTACAGTCCAATAAGGATGAAAACATCCTCCAAGGTATTTCACACAAATCACTTTAATATATAAAAACGCAGTGTAGGAATATGAAGCTTATTGTGGTTGATGTGGAAGTCCCGACTCTGTCCTGATTCAAGACATTTTAAAGTAAATATGAAGTTCTGTCCTGATATTGACGACAATTATCAGACCTGAAATTTCTGTAAATATATTTAGCAGCATGCTGGTATATCTGCGGTAAACAAAATTAAGATTTAAGGAAAATTATTTCACAAAATAAATTAATTAATAAAGGAAATTAAGTCTCCATGACATTAAAATAAACTGACTATGGTTGCATGTTTGGGTACTTTTTGGCTTTATTGAAATGTCTCACAGTCATGAGAATAAATGTGATATGATGTTTGTCTTATGATTCACTGCAATGTCAAACCTGAGCTCGATGAAATCAGGAGGAAAAATTAAACAACATGAAATGTTTGAGTCTGATGTGAAGTGGAAAATGACTCTAAACTCAATAATCGGAGTATAATTTACCCTGAAGGTAAGTTCTTGAATAAATAAGGCACTGAAATGAGATTTTAAAGGAATTCTCTGTTCTTTAAAAGGACAAACTGCTCAAATCAAGGACCTTAAAACTTCTTTAAACGGATCAAAAACATATTTATCCACCTCTGTGAACATTCAATTATCTATTTAAATTAACATATAATTATCTCCAGTGTTTGTTGTTTTTCACTCTAATTTCACAATAAGAAAGCCTCTAATATCCTAAGATAACGCTTCCAAGCTGTGGTTCTCAAACTGTGGGGTGCAGTCCCATGCATGGTCCATGTGGAGATGGTGAGGAGGTCCATCTGATATCTTGAGGGCCTCCCCAAGTGCCAAACAAATACTCCTGGTCTGCTAGTGGCCCTGTTGAGAGGAGGGACTCTGCTTGTTCTATTAGCACCTTTGAGCACACAGTCAGACAAAAAAAAAACTAACGTAGAGGAAGACAAAGCTGTAATATTCATGTTCTAATGAAAATGGTCTTTCTCATTGTTGGATGGATTTAAAAGTCTGTAAACTGAGCAGGAAATCCTTTAAACAAACTATTTCCACATCAGTTTTGTTCCTATTAAGTCTGTGACTCCTCTCTCTTTTTCGAGCGTAGTCTTTAACTTTGCCCTTCTTTAAAAACCTGATTAACCCTCATTGTTCATGCAGACGAGCTCTAAAAGCTACTTTAAAATGACTTAAAGGGATACGCCAACATTTTGTTTCTTTTCATGTCTTGCCTCACTCCTGAGTCCATGACAGTCAGATAG
Source organism: Cetoscarus ocellatus (assembly GCA_037902135.1). Classification (NCBI taxonomy): domain Eukaryota; kingdom Metazoa; phylum Chordata; class Actinopteri; order Labriformes; family Labridae; genus Cetoscarus; species Cetoscarus ocellatus. Next base: position 17,637 of record JBAMNC010002274.1, read on the forward strand.
ACACCATTATTTCGACTGCGCGTGAAGTAACAAGGAGGAGACGGTCAAAGCTCGCCCACTGCTAATTAGGTTAGCTCATACATTGGGAGTCAATGGGAAGTGTTAGTCTGCCTCTGCCTACAGTCATCAGATAAACACTTCAGAACTCTAAACAGAGTTTAGAGAAACTAAGATTAGCACAATTTTTGTAAGAAATACATATGAAGCTAAACCCCTTGGAATCATCCTTGCCCTCTCTTACAAAGTTGGCCATAATCCTTAGTACCAATCTTCTACTACTTGTAAACAGAGGCTTTGTTTTGTTGACCTTATGTATTTCCTTCGAATATTACATAAACCTTAGTCTAAAAATAGATAATGTAACATAGCAGGGTGAAAAAATTGAGTCACAACAAGCACACAGAACCGTTTAGAGTTGCTGAAGAGTTTATCTGATGACTGTCGACAGAGGCAGGCTAACACTACCCATTGGTTCCCAGTGTCTGAGCTAAGCTAATTAGCAGTGGGCATCTCTTCCTTGTTACTGCACACACAGTCAAAAGAATGGTGTCTATCTGCATGTCATGGACTCAGAGTGAGGCAAGACAAGAAAACAAAAAATGTTAGCCTATCCCTTTAAGTTCCTTCATTGTTTGATTCATTTAGTTCTTCACTAAGCTTGTACTGGAGTAACCTTCAAACAGCAAATACTGCAGAAATGACCTTTAACCTTTACGGGATAGTTCTGTTTTTTTGAGGTGGGGTTGCTCAGGCCCATGGCACTGGTAAATATAATGTCCAATAAATCAGCTGTCCAGCTCTGCCCTTGAGGGGAGCAGCTGGGGACGGACTCGAGGTGAAAGACCGTGGTTCCACCTAAGGCCTCAAAATGACCCCACTTTAGGGTAAAACTACACAAAAACTACATCGGCTTGACAGGAAGATCTAGTGCATCAGTTTTTATCCTAGTGCCATAAAAGAACTGAGCTCCCTTTACACTGTTTTTATTCCCACTGCTTATGTACCATTATTGTCTTTTTCACTACGAGGCGCTGCACTGGAAATGAAATTAAAGCCATTTGATTCACTATATCGGCTTCTACATCGTTCCACCAGCATCGTGCTCCTTCCATCAGCTGTTCAGGTCAGAGTCCTGCATCGGCTCAGTTAGTGGTCACTGGAGCACAAACTGATCTAAATCCAACTCTCCTGAATATTTGGGTCACTCCTGTATTTACCCTGAAAACAGGCAAAACAAACGGTCACAGTAGGGTTTCTGTCCTGTGACGTGGGCCTTGGCCAACTTTGTCTTGTTGTTTTGATTATAGACATCAGGACAGAACATCTGCAGTGTCTGGGTCTGCATCCCATTTTACCACCAGGACCAGAAAGGTCCAGGAGGAGCTTCATTACTAAGTCCCACCAGATTTCTCTACTGAAATAAGCAACCAGGTCGATAAATACAAACCCAAAACCAGCAACCTCCAGCTATTTTTACCTCTAATAAAGGGGTTCCTTTATTACCACTAATAAAGGAATATCTTATCTTATCTCTCTTATCGCTTAAAAAGAAGAAGCCCAAAGTTGCTTATAATAAGCAAACCTGGCAACTATGAGTCCAACTCCTGACAGCAAAGGGGCTCCAGGTTCATGGGCTCACAGTTCATGCATCTGCTCCACCGGGTAACCTGTGATCTGTCCTGCTCCTCAGTTTCCACAACAGTTTCTCCATCCATCTTCACTTCTGCCAAGGAGGTTATGTTTTTGCCGGCGCATGTTTTTGTTTGTTTGTTTGTTTGTTAGCAAGATTACGCAAAAACTACTGGATGGATTTTGCTGAAATTTTCAGGAGATGTTGGTAATGGCCCAACTTAAAAATGATTAGATCTGGGTGGTGATCCTGAAAACTGCCATTAGTGAACGATCATTTTAACTCAATAACTGTTTAACTAATAGTGATATCAACATGATTCTGAGTGCTAGGTGTGGGTCAATGAATCATATTATGATGGTAACTTTATCATGGAACTATTGCTTACAGATGTAACAGCAACATGTGAGCTACCTTGGCAGAGGTTTGCGCTCTCTCAGTGCTTTCTAGTTAGTTTAGTTTTAGTGAAGTTTGTTGTTCCTGCTGGAGGCCGACGATCTGAACAGCAGATGAGAGGACAAAGCATGTGGCTGGTGGAAGGATACGGAGCCCATATGTTGCAACACAAAATAGTTCCAAACACAGGGGCTTTGTGGAAGAAAGTGAAACACCACATACTGATATGTGTGTCAGCTGGAGTCCGTCCCTGTCCATCTCCCCTCAGGGACTGAGCTGCACAGCTGATTTGATGGACATTATATTAACTGAGCCACAGTGCTTCAAAAAGCATGAACTATCCCTTTAAATCAAGGCAGGTCATTAATATCACCTTTGAGCTGATTACTGATCACTTTGACACGTTTTATCTGATATGTAGATTCTGAATGTGCAGAGATCCTTTATTAAACAGACATATCACTTGATAACATAATTCTTCATTCACTCTTCATCCTTCCATGGCTCTTCATTCATCACAGTCATGATTGTAGGCTCACGGTTTAATTTAAAAAGCTAACGTGGAGTCTCCTCACAGAGTTTGTAGTCTTGGTGCTTTATAGTTTTCTGTCCCCGCTGACGATGCTCTGGTAGATCTTTTCTGTCAGAGGAACGTAAACCTGCTGCTGAGCATCCAGGACCAACAGAGGGTCAGAGATCATCGAAGGGTTAAAGCCGCTCTGGACCAGCTGGAACTTCTGCTGCTTAAACGTGCTCGTCATCTCCATCACCTCCTGGAAAGATAAAGATAATTAAAAATCAATATGATACAAAAAAACATTATTTAATATCACAAGAAAACAAAAAAGTCAAAATAAAAACCAATAGTTAATTAGAACATTAATCAATATGCAAAAAACTTGAACAGAAAACATTTTTAAAAACATCCTTATACAATGTCCTATAACAAAAAATAAGAAAATATCAAAATAAAACACCGGGGATTAGAAGAAAATTAGAAAACCATGAAAATACTAAAATTATATTATTAATTTTGTTTTTAAAAGTATTCTTTTTTTCCACTTTCTTTTTTCGGTCTTCATTAAATAATTAAATAGGCATAAAAAACAAAAACAAAAAAAATACTAAAAAACAACAATACATTTTAATAATATAAAAAAGGTAAAAAAAAATTGAAACAATAAAATAAATAAAAAAGAAATAAAACACTAAAGTCACTAAAGAAATCAGTAGTTCTCAATAAAAACTTGAGAAAAACTTAAAAATAATTGTTGAATATCAACAATAAATAAATAATGTATTAAAGACTTGAAATAAAATTGAAAATATTCAATTTTAAAAAATGTAAAAAAAAGACATTAATAAAATCATTGAATTTAAACAAGAAAAATATTAAAATACTTTTTAAAAAATCGAAAAAAGTGAGAAAAAATCAAAATACTTGAATTAAATAAATTAAGAAACATGAAATAATAATTTAAAAAAGCATGAAACAAAAATTTAAAAACATTTAAAAATTAAGAAATTTAAAGAAGAAAAACATAAAAATACTTAACGTACAAACACATTTTTAAAGCATAAAAAACATTTAAATGCATTTAAAATAATCATAATAAATTAAAAACCACAAATTTACTTAAAAATGAATTATTTTTAAAAACTGGAAAAAATACGTTTGAAAAATCAAAACTCAATTTAGGTCACATTTATCATCTTCATCACAGCTAAAAACACCTCAGATATAGAAAAGTGCTGGTATATTAACAGGAATTCAGCTTCTTATTAAAGATCATTCTAATAATTTATCATCTTCATCACAGCTAAAAACACCTCAGATATAGAAAAGTGCTGGTATATTAACAGGAATTCAGCTTCTTATTAAAGATCATTCTAATAATTTATCATCTTCATCACAGCTAAAAACACCTCAGATATAGAAAAGTGCTGGTATATTAACAGGAATTCAGCTTCTTATTAAAGATCATTCTAATAATTTATCATCTTCATCACAGCTAAAAACACCTCAGATATAGAAAAGTGCTGGTATATTAACAGGAATTCAGCTTCTTATTAAAGATCATTCTAATAATTTATCATCTTCATCACAGCTAAAAACACCTCAGATATAGAAAAGTGCTGGTATATTAACAGGAATTCAGCTTCTTATTAAAGATCATTCTAATAATTTATCATCTTCATCACGGCTAAAAACACCTCAGATATAGAAAAGTGCTGGTATATTAACAGGAATTCAGCTTCTTATTAAAGATCATTCTAATAATTTATCATCTTCATCACAGCTAAAAACACCTCAGATATAGAAAAGTGCTGGTATATTAACAGGAATTCAGCTTCTTATTAAAGATCATTCTAATAATTTATCATCTTCATCACAGCTAAAAACACCTCAGATATAGAAAAGTGCTGGTATATTAACAGGAATTCAGCTTCTTATTAAAGATCATTCTAATAATTTATCATCTTCATCACAGCTAAAAACACCTCAGATATAGAAAAGTGCTGGTATATTAACAGGAATTCAGCTTCTTATTAAAGATCATTCTAATAATTTATCATCTTCATCACAGCTAAAAACACCTCAGATATAGAAAAGTGCTGGTATATTAACAGGAATTCAGCTTCTTATTAAAGATCATTCTAATAATTTATCATCTTCATCACAGCTAAAAACACCTCAGATATAGAAAAGTGCTGGTATATTAACAGGAATTCAGCTTCTTATTAAAGATCATTCTAATAATTTATCATCTTCATCACAGCTAAAAACACCTCAGATATAGAAAAGTGCTGGTATATTAACAGGAATTCAGCTTCTTATTAAAGATCATTCTAATAATTTATCATCTTCATCACAGCTAAAAACACCTCAGATATAGAAAAGTGCTGGTATATTAACAGGAATTCAGCTTCTTATTAAAGATCATTCTAATAATTTATCATCTTCATCACAGCTAAAAACACCTCAGATATAGAAAAGTGCTGGTATATTAACAGGAATTCAGCTTCTTATTAAAGATCATTCTAATAATTTATCATCTTCATCACAGCTAAAAACACCTCAGATATAGAAAAGTGCTGGTATATTAACAGGAATTCAGCTTCTTATTAAAGATCATTCTAATAATTTATCATCTTCATCACAGCTAAAAACACCTCAGATATAGAAAAGTGCTGGTATATTAACAGGAATTCAGCTTCTTATTAAAGATCATTCTAATAATTTATCATCTTCATCACAGCTAAAAACACCTCAGATATAGAAAAGTGCTGGTATATTAACAGGAATTCAGCTTCTTATTAAAGATCATTCTAATAATTTATCATCTTCATCACAGCTAAAAACACCTCAGATATAGAAAAGTGCTGGTATATTAACAGGAATTCAGCTTCTTATTAAAGATCATTCTAATAATTTATCATCTTCATCACAGCTAAAAACACCTCAGATATAGAAAAGTGCTGGTATATTAACAGGAATTCAGCTTCTTATTAAAGATCATTCTAATAATTTATCATCTTCATCACAGGCTAAAAACACCTCAGATATAGAAAAGTGCTGGTATATTAACAGGAATTCAGCTTCTTATTAAAGATCATTCTAATAATTTATCATCTTCATCACAGCTAAAAACACCTCAGATATAGAAAAGTGCTGGTATATTAACAGGAATTCAGCTTCTTATTAAAGATCATTCTAATAATTTATCATCTTCATCACAGCTAAAAACACCTCAGATATAGAAAAGTGCTGGTATATTAACAGGAATTCAGCTTCTTATTAAAGATCATTCTAATAATTTATCATCTTCATCACAGCTAAAAACACCTCAGATATAGAAAAGTGCTGGTATATTAACAGGAATTCAGCTTCTTATTAAAGATCATTCTAATAATTTATCATCTTCATCACAGCTAAAAACACCTCAGATATAGAAAAGTGCTGGTATATTAACAGGAATTCAGCTTCTTATTAAAGATCATTCTAATAATTTATCATCTTCATCACAGCTAAAAACACCTCAGATATAGAAAAGTGCTGGTATATTAACAGGAATTCAGCTTCTTATTAAAGATCATTCTAATAATTTATCATCTTCATCACAGCTAAAAACACCTCAGATATAGAAAAGTGCTGGTATATTAACAGGAATTCAGCTTCTTATTAAAGATCATTCTAATAATTTATCATCTTCATCACAGCTAAAAACACCTCAGATATAGAAAAGTGCTGGTATATTAACAGGAATTCAGCTTCTTATTAAAGATCATTCTAATAATTTATCATCTTCATCACAGCTAAAAACACCTCAGATATAGAAAAGTGCTGGTATATTAACAGGAATTCAGCTTCTTATTAAAGATCATTCTAATAATTTATCATCTTCATCACAGCTAAAAACACCTCAGATATAGAAAAGTGCTGGTATATTAACAGGAATTCAGCTTCTTATTAAAGATCATTCTAATAATTTATCATCTTCATCACGGCTAAAAACACCTCAGATATAGAAAAGTGCTGGTATATTAACAGGAATTCAGCTTCTTATTAAAGATCATTCTAATAATTTATCATCTTCATCACAGCTAAAAACACCTCAGATATAGAAAAGTGCTGGTATATTAACAGGAATTCAGCTTCTTATTAAAGATCATTCTAATAATTTATCATCTTCATCACAGCTAAAAACACCTCAGATATAGAAAAGTGCTGGTATATTAACAGGAATTCAGCTTCTTATTAAAGATCATTCTAATAATTTATCATCTTCATCACGGCTAAAAACACCTCAGATATAGAAAAGTGCTGGTATATTAACAGGAATTCAGCTTCTTATTAAAGATCATTCTAATAATTTATCATCTTCATCACAGCTAAAAACACCTCAGATATAGAAAAGTGCTGGTATATTAACAGGAATTCAGCTTCTTATTAAAGATCATTCTAATAATTTATCATCTTCATCACAGCTAAAAACACCTCAGATATAGAAAAGTGCTGGTATATTAACAGGAATTCAGCTTCTTATTAAAGATCATTCTAATAATTTATCATCTTCATCACAGCTAAAAACACCTCAGATATAGAAAAGTGCTGGTATATTAACAGGAATTCAGCTTCTTATTAAAGATCATTCTAATAATTTATCATCTTCATCACAGCTAAAAACACCTCAGATATAGAAAAGTGCTGGTATATTAACAGGAATTCAGCTTCTTATTAAAGATCATTCTAATAATTTATCATCTTCATCACGGCTAAAAACACCTCAGATATAGAAAAGTGCTGGTATATTAACAGGAATTCAGCTTCTTATTAAAGATCATTCTAATAATTTATCATCTTCATCACAGCTAAAAACACCTCAGATATAGAAAAGTGCTGGTATATTAACAGGAATTCAGCTTCTTATTAAAGATCATTCTAATAATTTATCATCTTCATCACAGCTAAAAACACCTCAGATATAGAAAAGTGCTGGTATATTAACAGGAATTCAGCTTCTTATTAAAGATCATTCTAATAATTTATCATCTTCATCACAGCTAAAAACACCTCAGATATAGAAAAGTGCTGGTATATTAACAGGAATTCAGCTTCTTATTAAAGATCATTCTAATAATTTATCATCTTCATCACAGCTAAAAACACCTCAGATATAGAAAAGTGCTGGTATATTAACAGGAATTCAGCTTCTTATTAAAGATCATTCTAATAATTTATCATCTTCATCACAGCTAAAAACACCTCAGATATAGAAAAGTGCTGGTATATTAACAGGAATTCAGCTTCTTATTAAAGATCATTCTAATAATTTATCATCTTCATCACAGCTAAAAACACCTCAGATATAGAAAAGTGCTGGTATATTAACAGGAATTCAGCTTCTTATTAAAGATCATTCTAATAATTTATCATCTTCATCACAGCTAAAAACACCTCAGATATAGAAAAGTGCTGGTATATTAACAGGAATTCAGCTTCTTATTAAAGATCATTCTAATAATTTATCATCTTCATCACAGCTAAAAACACCTCAGATATAGAAAAGTGCTGGTATATTAACAGGAATTCAGCTTCTTATTAAAGATCATTCTAATAATTTATCATCTTCATCACAGCTAAAAACACCTCAGATATAGAAAAGTGCTGGTATATTAACAGGAATTCAGCTTCTTATTAAAGATCATTCTAATAATTTATCATCTTCATCACAGGCTAAAAACACCTCAGATATAGAAAAGTGCTGGTATATTAACAGGAATTCAGCTTCTTATTAAAGATCATTCTAATAATTTATCATCTTCATCACAGCTAAAAACACCTCAGATATAGAAAAGTGCTGGTATATTAACAGGAATTCAGCTTCTTATTAAAGATCATTCTAATAATTTATCATCTTCATCACAGCTAAAAACACCTCAGATATAGAAAAGTGCTGGTATATTAACAGGAATTCAGCTTCTTATTAAAGATCATTCTAATAATTTATCATCTTCATCACAGCTAAAAACACCTCAGATATAGAAAAGTGCTGGTATATTAACAGGAATTCAGCTTCTTATTAAAGATCATTCTAATAATTTATCATCTTCATCACAGCTAAAAACACCTCAGATATAGAAAAGTGCTGGTATATTAACAGGAATTCAGCTTCTTATTAAAGATCATTCTAATAATTTATCATCTTCATCACAGCTAAAAACACCTCAGATATAGAAAAGTGCTGGTATATTAACAGGAATTCAGCTTCTTATTAAAGATCATTCTAATAATTTATCATCTTCATCACGGCTAAAAACACCTCAGATATAGAAAAGTGCTGGTATATTAACAGGAATTCAGCTTCTTATTAAAGATCATTCTAATAATTTATCATCTTCATCACGGCTAAAAACACCTCAGATATAGAAAAGTGCTGGTATATTAACAGGAATTCAGCTTCTTATTAAAGATCATTCTAATAATTTATCATCTTCATCACAGCTAAAAACACCTCAGATATAGAAAAGTGCTGGTATATTAACAGGAATTCAGCTTCTTATTAAAGATCATTCTAATAATTTATCATCTTCATCACAGCTAAAAACACCTCAGATATAGAAAAGTGCTGGTATATTAACAGGAATTCAGCTTCTTATTAAAGATCATTCTAATAATTTATCATCTTCATCACAGCTAAAAACACCTCAGATATAGAAAAGTGCTGGTATATTAACAGGAATTCAGCTTCTTATTAAAGATCATTCTAATAATTTATCATCTTCATCACAGCTAAAAACACCTCAGATATAGAAAAGTGCTGGTATATTAACAGGAATTCAGCTTCTTATTAAAGATCATTCTAATAATTTATCATCTTCATCACAGCTAAAAACACCTCAGATATAGAAAAGTGCTGGTATATTAACAGGAATTCAGCTTCTTATTAAAGATCATTCTAATAATTTATCATCTTCATCACAGCTAAAAACACCTCAGATATAGAAAAGTGCTGGTATATTAACAGGAATTCAGCTTCTTATTAAAGATCATTCTAATAATTTATCATCTTCATCACAGCTAAAAACACCTCAGATATAGAAAAGTGCTGGTATATTAACAGGAATTCAGCTTCTTATTAAAGATCATTCTAATAATTTATCATCTTCATCACGGCTAAAAACACCTCAGATATAGAAAAGTGCTGGTATATTAACAGGAATTCAGCTTCTTATTAAAGATCATTCTAATAATTTATCATCTTCATCACAGCTAAAAACACCTCAGATATAGAAAAGTGCTGGTATATTAACAGGAATTCAGCTTCTTATTAAAGATCATTCTAATAATTTATCATCTTCATCACAGCTAAAAACACCTCAGATATAGAAAAGTGCTGGTATATTAACAGGAATTCAGCTTCTTATTAAAGATCATTCTAATAATTTATCATCTTCATCACAGCTAAAAACACCTCAGATATAGAAAAGTGCTGGTATATTAACAGGAATTCAGCTTCTTATTAAAGATCATTCTAATAATTTATCATCTTCATCACAGCTAAAAACACCTCAGATATAGAAAAGTGCTGGTATATTAACAGGAATTCAGCTTCTTATTAAAGATCATTCTAATAATTTATCATCTTCATCACAGCTAAAAACACCTCAGATATAGAAAAGTGCTGGTATATTAACAGGAATTCAGCTTCTTATTAAAGATCATTCTAATAATTTATCATCTTCATCACAGCTAAAAACACCTCAGATATAGAAAAGTGCTGGTATATTAACAGGAATTCAGCTTCTTATTAAAGATCATTCTAATAATTTATCATCTTCATCACAGCTAAAAACACCTCAGATATAGAAAAGTGCTGGTATATTAACAGGAATTCAGCTTCTTATTAAAGATCATTCTAATAATTTATCATCTTCATCACAGCTAAAAACACCTCAGATATAGAAAAGTGCTGGTATATTAACAGGAATTCAGCTTCTTATTAAAGATCATTCTAATAATTTATCATCTTCATCACAGCTAAAAACACCTCAGATATAGAAAAGTGCTGGTATATTAACAGGAATTCAGCTTCTTATTAAAGATCATTCTAATAATTTATCATCTTCATCACAGCTAAAAACACCTCAGATATAGAAAAGTGCTGGTATATTAACAGGAATTCAGCTTCTTATTAAAGATCATTCTAATAATTTATCATCTTCATCACAGGCTAAAAACACCTCAGATATAGAAAAGTGCTGGTATATTAACAGGAATTCAGCTTCTTATTAAAGATCATTCTAATAATTTATCATCTTCATCACAGCTAAAAACACCTCAGATATAGAAAAGTGCTGGTATATTAACAGGAATTCAGCTTCTTATTAAAGATCATTCTAATAATTTATCATCTTCATCACAGCTAAAAACACCTCAGATATAGAAAAGTGCTGGTATATTAACAGGAATTCAGCTTCTTATTAAAGATCATTCTAATAATTTATCATCTTCATCACAGCTAAAAACACCTCAGATATAGAAAAGTGCTGGTATATTAACAGGAATTCAGCTTCTTATTAAAGATCATTCTAATAATTTATCATCTTCATCACAGCTAAAAACACCTCAGATATAGAAAAGTGCTGGTATATTAACAGGAATTCAGCTTCTTATTAAAGATCATTCTAATAATTTATCATCTTCATCACAGCTAAAAACACCTCAGATATAGAAAAGTGCTGGTATATTAACAGGAATTCAGCTTCTTATTAAAGATCATTCTAATAATTTATCATCTTCATCACGGCTAAAAACACCTCAGATATAGAAAAGTGCTGGTATATTAACAGGAATTCAGCTTCTTATTAAAGATCATTCTAATAATTTATCATCTTCATCACAGCTAAAAACACCTCAGATATAGAAAAGTGCTGGTATATTAACAGGAATTCAGCTTCTTATTAAAGATCATTCTAATAATTTATCATCTTCATCACGGCTAAAAACACCTCAGATATAGAAAAGTGCTGGTATATTAACAGGAATTCAGCTTCTTATTAAAGATCATTCTAATAATTTATCATCTTCATCACAGCTAAAAACACCTCAGATATAGAAAAGTGCTGGTATATTAACAGGAATTCAGCTTCTTATTAAAGATCATTCTAATAATTTATCATCTTCATCACGGCTAAAAACACCTCAGATATAGAAAAGTGCTGGTATATTAACAGGAATTCAGCTTCTTATTAAAGATCATTCTAATAATTTATCATCTTCATCACAGCTAAAAACACCTCAGATATAGAAAAGTGCTGGTATATTAACAGGAATTCAGCTTCTTATTAAAGATCATTCTAATAATTTATCATCTTCATCACAGCTAAAAACACCTCAGATATAGAAAAGTGCTGGTATATTAACAGGAATTCAGCTTCTTATTAAAGATCATTCTAATAATTTATCATCTTCATCACAGCTAAAAACACCTCAGATATAGAAAAGTGCTGGTATATTAACAGGAATTCAGCTTCTTATTAAAGATCATTCTAATAATTTATCATCTTCATCACAGCTAAAAACACCTCAGATATAGAAAAGTGCTGGTATATTAACAGGAATTCAGCTTCTTATTAAAGATCATTCTAATAATTTATCATCTTCATCACAGCTAAAAACACCTCAGATATAGAAAAGTGCTGGTATATTAACAGGAATTCAGCTTCTTATTAAAGATCATTCTAATAATTTATCATCTTCATCACAGCTAAAAACACCTCAGATATAGAAAAGTGCTGGTATATTAACAGGAATTCAGCTTCTTATTAAAGATCATTCTAATAATTTATCATCTTCATCACAGGCTAAAAACACCTCAGATATAGAAAAGTGCTGGTATATTAACAGGAATTCAGCTTCTTATTAAAGATCATTCTAATAATTTATCATCTTCATCACAGCTAAAAACACCTCAGATATAGAAAAGTGCTGGTATATTAACAGGAATTCAGCTTCTTATTAAAGATCATTCTAATAATTTATCATCTTCATCACAGCTAAAAACACCTCAGATATAGAAAAGTGCTGGTATATTAACAGGAATTCAGCTTCTTATTAAAGATCATTCTAATAATTTATCATCTTCATCACAGCTAAAAACACCTCAGATATAGAAAAGTGCTGGTATATTAACAGGAATTCAGCTTCTTATTAAAGATCATTCTAATAATTTATCATCTTCATCACAGCTAAAAACACCTCAGATATAGAAAAGTGCTGGTATATTAACAGGAATTCAGCTTCTTATTAAAGATCATTCTAATAATTTATCATCTTCATCACAGCTAAAAACACCTCAGATATAGAAAAGTGCTGGTATATTAACAGGAATTCAGCTTCTTATTAAAGATCATTCTAATAATTTATCATCTTCATCACAGCTAAAAACACCTCAGATATAGAAAAGTGCTGGTATATTAACAGGAATTCAGCTTCTTATTAAAGATCATTCTAATAATTTATCATCTTCATCACAGCTAAAAACACCTCAGATATAGAAAAGTGCTGGTATATTAACAGGAATTCAGCTTCTTATTAAAGATCATTCTAATAATTTATCATCTTCATCACGGCTAAAAACACCTCAGATATAGAAAAGTGCTGGTATATTAACAGGAATTCAGCTTCTTATTAAAGATCATTCTAATAATTTATCATCTTCATCACGGCTAAAAACACTTCAGATATAGAAAAGTGCCGGTATATTAACAGGAATTCAGCTTCTTATTAAAGATCATTCTAATAATTTATCATCTTCATCACAGCTAAAAACACCTCAGATATAGAAAAGTGCTGGTATATTAACAGGAATTCAGCTTCTTATTAAAGATCATTCTAATAATTTATCATCTTCATCACAGCTAAAAACACCTCAGATATAGAAAAGTGCTGGTATATTAACAGGAATTCAGCTTCTTATTAAAGATCATTCTAATAATTTATCATCTTCATCACGGCTAAAAACACCTCAGATATAGAAAAGTGCTGGTATATTAACAGGAATTCAGCTTCTTATTAAAGATCATTCTAATAATTTATCATCTTCATCACAGCTAAAAACACCTCAGATATAGAAAAGTGCCGGTATATTAACAGGAATTCAGCTTCTTATTAAAGATCATTCTAATAATTTATCATCTTCATCACTGCTAAAAACACCTCAGATATAGAAAAGTGCTGGTATATTAACAGGAATTCAGCTTCTTATTAAAGATCATTCTAATAATTTATCATCTTCATCACAGCTAAAAACACCTCAGATATAGAAAAGTGCTGGTATATTAACAGGAATTCAGCTTCTTATTAAAGATCATTCTAATAATTTATCATCTTCATCACAGCTAAAAACACCTCAGATATAGAAAAGTGCTGGTATATTAACAGGAATTCAGCTTCTTATTAAAGATCATTCTAATAATTTATCATCTTCATCACGGCTAAAAACACCTCAGATATAGAAAAGTGCTGGTATATTAACAGGAATTCAGCTTCTTATTAAAGATCATTCTAATAATTTTCCTCCATGTTCGATTCATCAGGCAGATGAACGTAGGAGGAGAACAGGAGCTGGACCAGGAGGACCAGGAGGACCAGGAGGACCAGGGGAACCAGGAGGACCAGGAGAAGAGGATGTTTGAATGAGATCCGTGTTGATGTTTAACTATTTAGCTATCTGTCATCCAACCATTCATCCATCCATCTATTCTTTTATACTTGTTTATCCATCAGTCCATAAAGTCATCCATACAAAAAACAAAACAAGCATCCATCTATCTATCTATCTATAATAATTTACACTTGTTTTCAAAGATTGTGCAATAGGGAGTTTCCCAAAGAAAAACCTTTAAAGATTTGGCAAAAAGCAGAACTCTAGTCTCAGGGCTCTAATTTCGTAGACCAGGCGCAGGCGCGGCGCACCTGCCCTGCGCCGCGCCTGCGCCGCGCCAACAGCGTGTGTCCAGGGCATTTTGCAAGTTTCGTGCACGGCGCAGGCAGGCGCACCCACGCCTCCGTCTCTCCTACCGGCGCACGTAGCAGAGAGGGAGGAGATAAGACTTGAGTGGGTTTATCACAGCCGAGTGTGATCTTCACCAATCAAATGAACGCCTCTCCTCACCTTTAAATGCGCCGCGGGCGAGGCGCAGTGACAATTTCACCTCGGTGGAGAAGAAGGTCAGAGCCGCTGTCACTTTTACAGCAACTGGGAGAGCGCAGGGGCCACGGGGCCGCGCATCGGAGGACACGGTGCGCGTCACCGTGTGGACCACCTCACGGGACAGATGTAATCTGTTCCTGTGTCGTGAATAGGAGTACAAAATTAAGTGATAATTACATTTAAACACAGCAGCAGGCTAATACATTCATCATGCTTGTGATCCACCTGCATTCCTGGTCTGTCATAACAGAACCTTTAGTGAAATATTGCCCCCGGTATCTCCTCCTCATCCTCTTTGCAATAATGTTCTCCGTCTTTTTAGATCACCTTAAGAATAAAGATTAAAACAGAGAAATATGGGCAATCGCAGGTAAATCCTTAAGACACTGAGTGACTTTCATTTATTCAGAGAGCGTCTCTCTCTTTTTTCTTTTCTTTTGAATTTCATGAGATGAGAGAAGCAGGATACTCCGTATTGGATGATGTGGCTGTTTGTGGTTGGCTGAGAGATGTGAACTCGTTAGTTTGCGTCAATCTTCCAGCTGCCGTCAGGTTGAGTTTCCATGATGACAAACGTCTCTGATCTGACATCAGATGACGGGACAATTAATATAGATACAAATGTATGTGCTGGTTCAGGCCGTTACATTAAATAGTGGTGCTGTGGTTGTTTATTGCATTGAAATGTGCCTGACACTGTGGACATCTGCCTGTGAGGTTTTGGTGACGTGTGCGCACTGTGCGGCTGTCAGCCAAATTACCACTGCCCGGGTGCGCCTCGTCTGCGCCGAGAATAGACCAGGTTGGAGCTGGCGGGCTTTCAGCGCACCTTCCGCACAGTTTTTTTGGCACGAAATTGTCACTGCGCCAAGCTGAATCTTTCGACACCTCCCCCTGGTGCGCCGTCACACCCATCTGACGGCCACCCTGCACCACCCTGAGTTGCGCCAGGAAATTAGAGCCCAACATCTTTATTTCTGACATTTTGTAAATATGAAAATCTTTTTATTTTTGTTGAATTGAAACAGTTAAAATGTATATTAGTTTAAAATGCCTGTAGTCATATAAAAGTCATTCACATGTTGTCAGTATAACATTTTATGTTTGTATGTAGTCATTCATTACCTTTCATTACATTACTTTTCTTTTCCTAATAACAGTCTTATGATGCTTCATATTTTGTTTCCACCAACACATGAACTCCCTAAAAAGAAAAACATGAGCTGTTCCAAGTAAACATGAATAACTGTCTTAACTTTTACTTTTGTCTTTAAAATTGGGACTTTTTAGAGCCGGCAGATAGAATATATTCTTCATTGTCAGCTTTTGTTGTTTGTTTCAAAGTGCATGGACAATACAGTGTTTTATTTTTCATTTGTGGCCTTCAGTGCATTGAATGCAGAACAAAAGTTGGAGTTGTGAGGTCTTGTGTTGAGTATGTACTGTGAGGAGATTTTACCTTTTTGAAGGTGCCTGTTACAAATCCACCCTCGTACTATCACTTTTCTGTTGTCTCATTAATCCTTCATCGTTTCTCTGCATATAGGAGTCCACAAGACTGCATTTCATTTCTGTTCAGATGTTTCTTCTACAGAGTACTTCTGTAAAGTTTTAGAGGTTCAAAACTGTTTGAAAATAAATATAGCAGCATTTAATGATGGAGACTCATTATTTAGTGAATAATTTGACTGTTCTAGACCTTGTCTTTGTGTAGATTTGTTTTATATTCTAATTAGTTTGGTATTGTACTTCAGTCCTCTAGGTTGAGAAATGGTGTCGGTAGGTTACACAGGTTATTACAGGAGGGGAGGCAGGGGGAGCAGCGAGCACCTGGGAAGGCCCATTTTTACAAAGAAAGAGGGCAGCAAAAACCAATCATTTCCTTAGAACCAATGAAACAATTAACCATGAGACTGATTAGTGATAATGTTAGAATGACCTCCCTATCCATGGTTATTAAAATAATATTAAATAACTTTACAATTATATAGACAAGAGGACCCTCTTGACAACGAGATGCCACATCTCAAGGGGCTAACCTTGAATAAATCTACAGTATATTCATCAGAGACATAGTTCCTGCATTTTTGAGACTTTCAAGATGATAGATTTATGTTTGCTTGCCTCCCTCTGCCGGTGCTCCTGCAAAATGACAGTTTTCACAGCCTGGTGTGCTGTCATGGCAGCGGCAGCAAAAATTGAGAGGACCATGATATTTTTGCCACATCTCAAGGGGCTAACCTCGAATAAATGTATATTCAGTAGAGACAATGTTTTTTTTGACACAACTACAGATTACAATCAATACAAATATACATACAGACATACAAATAAAACAAGACCCCCAAAGGAAAAAAAAACCCCACAACAACAATGCATGAACACAATGTTACAACCATTATTGCCAGCGTTTACCTGTGAGGGTGTAGGTTACACATATTCATTAAATGGGAAGATATTGAGATTTTGAGGCACACAGTTTGTTCTCACAGTTTTCTTGTTTTCATCGCTGCAGTTCCAACACAAAGACATCAGCGTTTGGTTTGGTGTCTGTCCATTTTTTCTTATGAATGTGGAATTTTCCAAGCATCAGGATTAGTTTAACAAAAAAGACTGTACCCTCATTCAAGTTTTCTTCAAAATAAATGAAAATGTCCTTTTCTTGTCAAATTATGACTTGTCCTGCTATTGTCCTTAAATAATGCTGTACATCAGTCCAGTATGCTTTTAAGAGAGCACATTTATAAACCAGATGAAGAACTGTTTCCTCTTCCTTCCCACAGAATTTGCATAACAAATCAATATCAATATTAAGCCTTGCCAGTATTTGTTGTGCTGGATAAATCTTACGTAGAATCTTAAATGAAACCTCTTTAACCTTATTATTTAAACAGAATTTCTCACCAACCATCCATGCTCTCTGCAGGTTAATTTCTCCATAAAAAGTTCCAGAAAGATTGTCCTAAAGGTAAAGTTGTGGTTAGATACAGTTTCTAATATATTTGTTTAAGCGTCTCTTCTTTGTTATATCAATTTCACCAACAAAAATCTGAGTATTAAAGGTTCCTGTGGTAGGACAAACATCCTAAGTTCCTGAGCTTCTAAGCAGCTGCAGTACAGCCCTTGGTACAGCTTCAAACACTAACGCATACTCTCACAGTGGGACTGGAAACTCAAATTATTCTAAATTCTTGGTAAGAGAGGTCATTTTAATTTTCCTCTATCATTAACAAGCTGCTTAACCCAGATAATCCCATGATCAAACCACGTCCTGTAAAGTAACGATTTAGTTTTATATAGAATATTTTCATTGTTTGAAATATATAGATTAGTTGGCGAGAAGCTATGCTTATGAATCAGTTTGCAGGCGAGTAAAGCTTGTTTATGGAAATTTGACAGTTATTCAGTAGTTTTTCTGCCTTTACTTACATTTCAATATATAAAGGATTCCACCAAAAGCATTAAACACAAACTTAGGGAAAGTATTCCAGATATTGTCTCTGGAGTCTGTACTGTGTTTAATGAATGCATCTTCAGGTGGGCAGGCTTCCTGCACATACACACACATTATATTCATGTTGTTTAATAACTGTAATATTAATATTTATTATGTGAACCATTTACTTTATCACTTGATCATATGACTATGCACAACTTGTAATTGCTAACATTTGGGCAATTAAATTTTAACACTTAAAATTTTCAGGACTTTATGCAGTATGTATAAATCGCTTAAATAACTTTTAGAAATATCATTATTATTGAAAAAACATATACAAATGATTATAAATAAAAACATAAATTCAATAACTAGTAAATGATACAGTTACGAGTTACGGTAAATTAAATATAGAAGTATATATATATGTGTGTATATATATATATACATATATATATACACACATATATATATGATGATTTGCAATGATTTACAATGATTTGCAAATCCTTTTCAACTTATATTCAATTGAATGCACTGCAATGACAAGATATTTAATGTTCGAACTGAGTAACTTTATTTTCTTTTGCAAATAATCATCAACTTAGAATTTAATGGCAGCAACACATTGCAAAAAAGTTGGCACAGGGGCGTTTTTACCACTGTGTTACATCGCCTTTCCTTTTAACAACACTCAGTAAACGTTTGGGAACTGAGGAGACCAATTTTTGAAGCTTTTCGGGTGGAATTCTTTCCCATTCTTGCTTGATGTACAGCTTAAGTTGTTCAACAGTCCGGGGTCTCCGTTGTTGTATTTTACGCTTCATAATGCGCCACACATTTTCAATGGGGGACAGGTCTGGACTACAGGCAGGCCAGTCTAGTACCCGCACTCTTTTACTACGAAGCCACGCTGTTGTAACACGTGCAGAATGTGGCTTGGCATTGTCTTGCTGAAATAAGCAGGGGCGTCCATGAAAAAGACGTTGCTTGGATGGCAACATATGTTGCTCCAAAACCTGTATGTACCTTTCAGCATTAATGGTGCCTTCACAGATGTGTAAGTTACCCATGCCTTGGGCACTAATACACCCCCATACCATCACAGATGCTGGCTTTTGAACTTTGCGCCTATAACAGTCCGGCTGGTTCTTTTCCTCTTTGGTCCGGAGGACACGACGACCACACTTTCCAAAAACAATTTGAAATGTGGACTCGTCAGACCACAGAACACTTTTCCACTTTGCATCAGTCCATCTTAGATGAGCTCGGGCCCAGCGAAGCCGGCGGCGTTTCTGGGTGTTGTTGATAAATGGCTTTCGCTTTGCATAGTAGAGTTTTAACTTGCACTTACAGATGTAGCGACGAACTGTAGTTACTGACAGTGGTTTTCTGAAGTGTTCCTGAGCCCATGTGGTGATATCTTTTACACAGTGATGCCGGTTTTTGATGCAGTACCACCTGAGGGATCGAAGGTCACGGGCATTCAATGTTGGTTTTCGGCCTTGCCGCTTACGTGCAGTAATTTCTCCAGATTCTCTGAACCTTTTGATGATATTACAGACCGTAGATGATGAAATCCCTAAATTCCTTGCAATAGCTCGTTGAGAAATGTTGTTCTTAAACTGTTCGACAATTTGCTCACGCATTTGTTCACAAAGTGGTGACCCTCGCCCCATCCTTGTTTGTGAATGACCGACCATTTCAGGGAAGCTGCTTTTATACCCAATCATGGCACCCACCTGTCCTCAATTAGCCTGTTCACCTGTGGGATGTTCCAAATAAGTGTTTGATGAGCATTCCTCAACTTTCTCAGTCTTTTTTGCCACTTGTGCCAGCTTTTTTGAAACATGTTGCAGGCATCAAATTCAAAATGAGCTAATATTTGCAAAAAATAACACAGTTTACCAGTTCGAATGTTAAGTATCTTGTCTTTGCTGTGTATTCAATTGAATATAGGTTGAAAGGGATTTGCAAATCATTGTATTCTGTTTTTATTTACGATTTACACAACGTGGCAACTTCACTGGTTTTGGGTTTTGTAAATATATTCTTGTTTTGAGTTACCTGAAAATTTTAGATCTGCCCCAAGTCTTTATTATTTATTTTATTAATCATAACGGTATTATACTATTTTTTGCTAGTTTTGTCTATTTTATTGTATAACCATTTGATAAGTTTTTGCCTGTTTTTGTCTATTACATGTATCTTTTAGTTTTTTTTCTATTTTAAACTTTTTAACGTCCAAGCGCTTTTTTGCAATAAAAAACTGCCTCCTCTGCGACTTTAGCACAAGTGGGACGTTAGTATTTTCTAAATCAGCAATAAAGACCTTTTTTATTTGCCATTGTGTTTAAATAATCATAACTGTATTATTCTATTATTTGTTGATTATATCTATTTTATTGTATCTTCATTTGTTTAATTGTCGCCTGTTTTTATCTATTTTACGCCATGCACCTGCAGCACAAGTGGGCGTGTCTTGTAGGGGGCGTGGTTTGTAGCGGCTGCGGCTGCAGTTTGGTGTTCTTGCTCAACAGCCGCTCAGCAAAGGAAACTCTTCACCTTGACTCACAGCACAAGCTGCCATCTAGTGGCTCTGCTTGGTAACTACGTCTGACTTCATGTGCTGATTAATAGAGAAACGATGACTGTAAACTTCACCAGTTTAACTAAGATACCACTGTTTACAAATTTATTAAACCCATCACAGGAGGACATACAACTTTATTCTACAAGACCAACTAAATGAATAGTATAGTATGAATGAAATTTTAGTCAGTTGAATTAAATCTATCTCATCAACTTTAAGTCTACTCTATATGTTTTAATTGAACTTTACCTGGATACCATCTCCCTAGGAGGACTAATAACTTTATTCTACAAGTTCACTTAGGTTGGATTATGTTTATTATCGGAGGAGAAATTAACTTTATTGGACTGCCAACCGCTTGGACTACTTTTTGTACATGCTAATGGATGCAATGATGTGAATACTATTAAAATATCTTTTTAATTTATTTTATAGATGATAAAATAGAAGATTTTTGTTGTCAAAAACCTATATTATCAGGATTATTATTTGACCAATACTTTTATTTCATTTAATTTCAATTCATAATGTACATCATTAATTAAAATTAAGCTATTACATAAATTTTCCTTCTTTTAATTTCATTTACTAACACATCAAATGTTTTTAAGTCAGCTTTTATTTTCACTAAGGCTCCAGTTTTGTTTTGTTTCTTTAACCCCACCACCACCACCCTCATCGGAGGACAAATAACTTTATTCTTTATTGCACTTGGACCAGAAAACACCTTTTACATTTAACTCTACATGATTACTCTTACTAAATGACAATGTCTTTAAATCAGCGTAAAACTTGAGTAAATTAAGTTTTAAGACAACAAACTTCTATTTTTCAGGGTAATTACTTTTTAGAATTTATAAATGTTACATGTAATTTAATTGTACCAAATTTTTAATATAATTTCCTAAATGAGCGTTTAAATGTTACATGTTTTAAATGAGCGTTTATATGAGTATTTGGATTTATTTATTTTTTATTTCTGTTGATTTTATTGGATTTTTAACTTTAAATGTTGTGATTGCATGTGCTGTTGTGAAGACAAGTATCAAACACATGAAATCAAGATAGAAAGGACCAAGTCACTTATCACAAGTTGACTTGTGCTGCCGTCTAAAAAGAAAGGTGCTGTTGAATCAACAACACTTACAACCACAAAGAAAACACACCAGCTGAATCTCAACAAGTTCAGCTGATAAGAGTAGTATTATAATGGTACATGGGGCGGTGCTTAATTTTGTAGGCGTTCCTATTGGTCACGTGTTAGTGACGTCATATGGCGGTCACGTGATGATTTTGTTGTCCCTCCCCCTCACCGGATATGATGTTATGTGGGATGAGTCTATTTGATTATGCTGAGGACCTCCCTGTAGGCGTATCTACTATTTGAGTTGTATATATAGAGCTAAGTTTCTGGTGTTTAATTACCTTCTCTTTCTCTGAGACAAGGACATCACCGGACCACGCCTCCTTACGTTTTTTTCTCCAGTCACCCGACTTTTTTTGATTTTCTTCAACCATGATGGAATCCGGAGCCCCAGATCTGATCAACGCCGCCTGCTCTGATGTTGGTGAAGATGTTTTAGGTATGTCTGTCAATAGGCATGCCTTTGCTCAATCTTGTGTTGATGCACCGGGGCGTAGACCACGTAGAGAAGGAGGGCTTACTTTTTCGGCACTACCGGAGATGAAACTAGAGCTCGAGGGTGTTAATGGGTATGCGTACTCTGTTATATATAAGAATGGACGTGTTACGTTGAGTGTGGGGAGTAGTGAGAAATCGTCAGATTTTAAATCAGTTGGTGGATCGTTGTCTGTTAAAGACTGGAAACTTTTCTGTTCTACTGTGTGTGCAGACCTTGATATATGTGGCTTCCCAGAGGTTGTCTATGTGTCTCAGTGGTTGAGCGCTGTGGGGCCTCAGATTTATCGAGTAGAAGCAGACAGATTTAGCAGACAAGAAGATGATTTTATTTTTCTGAGTTTTTGCGAGGACAGAGAGAGTGTGATTGCAAGTAGAGGTCGTGAAGAATGGCGATCACAGCCATATCCTCTGACTCTTCAGGAGTATGATTCATGGTTTAAAACTTTTCTCTTTATTCAGTGGTGTGACTGGCGGATTTTGCAGAGAGTGTTTAGCGAAGTCGATGAGGCCATTAAAAAAGACAGAATCGGCAGTAGTTTTGAACGCATTAGAAAACGTCTTTTTTTCCATAGTGAGACACATATGGAGCCGATTGGTCGCCTTACTCCCCTGTGCAGGCCGAAAATCATCAGACACCCAGACTTCTAATAACTAACTGGGTAGGTTTTTTTATTGGATTAATACTTTATCAGTTATATCATACAATTTACAAAGATCTTGTTTGATGTATTTGATTCTATCCACTAATGAAATGTTTTTTTTCTCTTTTTAAATAGTGTGCACACAAACCAGAGGGAGTCCCAGGAGACCGAAATCACCTTGGTCTCCATCTTACTCGCCACCACCTCTATTTCGTAATAGTCTCTACTACTACATTCCACCAACACCATCACCACCGCCGTCACCTTCTCAGTTTCTTCATACCCCTCCAATGTCACCATTTTACCCGTCACAGCTGATGTTTCCAAGCTCTCCACCAAGCTCTCCACCATCTCCTTCTCTGCTGCCTCGATCTATGGGTATTGAGGCACCACACTGGATTTCGCCAGAGGGAGCCGAATTCGGCTCGATGCTCCACGCAGGAGGGGGAGAATTTCCCCCTCCTCTGTTGCCTCAATCTTTGGATTTTGAGGCACAGACCTGTTCCGGCTCGATACTCGATGTAGGAGGGGGAGAATTGTCAGTTATGACATCGGCTGACTATGTGGACGTGATACGGAGTTGTGCAACATGTCTGTTAAATGCCGGGTATGTCGCACTAAGGGAGGAGGAGTGCTATGGATGTCAGACAAGTCATCCGAGCCAGAGAGAGCACGAGTGCTTGTCAGAAGCCTCAGATCACTTTTATACCAGAAATCTGGTGAAGGTGGCAAAGACTGTTTTGGACGTCAGCTTTATTCCAGCCATCTTCTACCATCTGAAAAAGAGGAAGTGTCATCTGCCGAGTGAAGAACGAGTCATGGGGGTCATAGATGCATTTTTCTATGAACTGCAAGTAACTGCAAACATCAAGGAGATGCTGGATGGGGTATTGCGAGGGGTTACTCCAGAACAGCTGAATCATCTGCATGACATGGTTTGTGGACGTTGGGGTACCAAGGACTGATATGAGTGACTTTTTCATTTTGTTGTGTGTAGAAGTGTATAAAAATGTTGTAGTATTTTTTTCATATACCTGGTTTGAATTTCTTCTGAGTCAATGTTTTTTGTGTTTTTAAATAATAATTAAAAAAAAAAAAGTATGGTACAAACTTTATGCATTCATTCTTGTTTGTGACAGTAGTTGGTGTCGTATAGCCAATTGGTTTGTCTGATATTTTGTATGTCTTGTTAATATTTTGAATAAAAAGACTTTGTTAAAACTATCATGCGTTCATTTTTACTTTAACACAATCATGGAAACAACTCTGCAGAAAATATATTACGATCCAGCACATCCCGGGGGTCTTGGGAGTGTGTATAACCTTTACAAAGCTGTCAAAGAGTGTGCAGGGGTTACACCATCTTTACCAGAGGTGAAGAAGTTTTTATTGGGTCAAGATGTGTATACTTTACATGCCAAAGCAGCATTGAATTTTCCAAGGAACAGGGTCTTGGTTAATGGGATAGATAAACAGTTTCAGATGGATTTAGTTGACATGAGTGAATATGCATCAGAAAACGACAATATAAAATACCTTCTAACATGTATTGATGTATTTTCCAAATATGCATGGGTAAGATGTCTTAAAAACAAGTCCGCAATAGCTGTCACAAATGCTTTTAAAGATACTCTACAGGAAGGGCGGGTGCCAGATAAACTACAAACAGATGAAGGTAGAGAGCTATAACAAACTCTTTCAACAATTATTGAAAAAGAATAATATTATCCACTTTTCTACATCTAATGAAACAAAAGCCTCTGTAGTGGAGCGTTTCAACAGAACTTTTAAGACAAGGATGTGGAGATATTTAACATCTGTCAACTCAAGGAGATGCGTAGAAGTAGTTCAAGATCTCGTGCATGCTTATAATAATTCTCACCATAGATCTATTGGGATGACGCCACAAGCAGTCAACAAAGATAATGAGAGGACTGTGTTTTACAACTTGTACAAAAGGAAACCCCAGAGAGCTCTATCGTTCAAATTTAATGTAGGGGATACTGTGAGAATATCAAAACTTCGTGGAGTGTTTAGAAAAGGATATGAACAAACTTTCACAGATGAATTTTTTACAATAACGAGTCGTATAGGAAGAGATCCTCCTGTATACAAACTAACAGACTGTGGAGGGGAGTTGTTAAAAGGATCGTTTTACGAGTATGAGTTACGACAAGTCATCAATGATAAAAACAAAACTTGTAAAATACAAGCAATATTGTCAAGAAAAAGAGTATCTGGCAAAAACCATGTCCTGGTTGAATGGCTGGGTTGGCCTGAGAAATTCAACTCATGGGAGTGTGAGGACGACATTATTGATGTTTAAAAAGGACAGTGTAATCTGTTTTACCCATCATACGTAAAATCTTACAGTGAAGTCAAGACATCACGGATAAGAAAAATGGATTTTATGTGACGTTGCCTAGTAATGCTTCAACAAACGTTTACCCAAATAACAAAATATGGAACTATCGGACAAAATTAGCAAAACCAATTGTTCTGAACAAACCGTATGAGGTAGGCCTGATAGAGATTCAATATCCAAGGAATTGGTTAACATTCTCACCAAGTGATGGACAGGTGACTATTGTCAATATTAAAACAAAAAAGGAAACCATAATAACATTATACCCGGGGCATTATGATACCATACAAAGAATAGTGAAAGAATTTAATTCAAAATGCATCGTCACAAGTGCGACAGCACGTATAAATCTACACTACAATTTTCATCACTGGCGCTGAAGGATTAGCCTTAACATTTAGAGGTAGACTTGCTGAAATTTTGGGGTTTGTTCCTGAAAACCCTTTCATTGTGCAAGACATAGCCATTTATAAAAAATCGTCTGTAGCGCCTTACCCCGCAGTGTGAGTTTTGTCCCTCCTAAACATGGAAAATTGACCAGAAAAAAAGAAGAAAACAAGAGACACAATGTTATGGATCACGGTTCCTTTATCTCAGAAAACATGCGGCATGGAGAGGAGACCTGGAGAGGTGTCCTCTGAAGACAAGACAGTTCACCAACCTTAAATACAGCTCTCACAGAATCACATGACACAATATATGTATATTTAGCATCTGTTCAAGAGAGGATAGACCTCAGGACACCATATACAGGTAAAATTTCACACCCTGTTGAAAACCACCCCCACCACCTGTTTACAAAGGGGTCAAAAGTTGTCTAAAAACAGATGTCAGACCTTGGTGTTGTTTTACTCACTGAGTTTAAATAAAGCTTTTCAAAAAATTCCTCACAGTTCCCCCATTTTGACACAAAGTTTCAATATAATTTTTTGAAAGAAACCATCGCCTTTATTAAAACATTATAATTGATTTAGGTTGAACTTAAAAACAAAACCATGAAAAACTAATTTGGGATGACAGAGTAATACCATCATAGATTTTATTTACATTGGCTTCATTTAAGTCGTTTGTACTGCACGGTTTTCCAGGAGTCCATTCTGACTGGCTGTAAACAGTTGGGTCATTTACTGATATTTTATTGACAGTGGTATCCTCTTCTTTGGGTTGTCCTGAGTCTTTATTGGTGACATGCCAATGCCACTTTTTCCTCTGTATCTTTCATCCATGATGACAGTGGACTTTTAGTCCATTGATTTTCGATTTCCAGTCTTTCCAAAACAGTAGCACTGATGTGATAGCTGGTTTTATTCATCAGAAACCCCTTTGCCACGTAGGGGCCTGTAGGTTCGTAGGTGTATTGTTGGTAAATGGTTGAAACTGGGATGCATGAATCCGGGTGTCCCTCTCAGCTACTCGGACAACAGTTGGAGTTGTCAGCATCACCTGGTATGGGCTCACTGGGGTTGATGCCAGTCTTTCCTTGTCAAGGCCTTGACCACAACCCAGCCCTATGGCTCAATGCCATGGAGCTTCACAGGCTCAGGGAGGGCAGCTTTTATCTTGAGGAAATACAGATTTCAGACAATTATTAAGTGTACAAACAGTATTGAACCATATTTTTATCATTTGTCAATGTTAACTTACCTTGAGGAAAAAGAGTGTTAATCATTCTCATCCTGTCAGTATTTCATAAGACGAGAGCCCAGTTGCTCTATGTGGACGGCCTCTCATAAACATCAATGCAAGAAGTAAAATTTCAACCCATGATTCCTTTGTTCCTGCCATGAGTTTTTTAGTTTTGTCTTTAAAGTTTGATTACCTCTTTATACACCCCTTCCTCTTGCTGTATGATAAGCACAATGTTTTATTTTTTTATTTTATTTTTTTAATATATTTGCAGGTTTTTTAGATAGATTCGTAATTATGGTATTAACAAAATGTGAATCATTATCACTACCAAATTTTGATGGAAGTCCCCAGTGTGGGATTATTTCCTTTAGCAATGCCTTTGAAACTGAAACAGCTGTTGCATACTTACATGGAAAACTCTCAATCCAAGTAAAACATATCAACAATTACAAGGCAATACTTGTATCCATTACATGTAGCAAGTTCAAGGAAATCCATCATTAAATGTTCGAAAGGCCCCTCAGGTGTAGGATGGGCTGGCTGGGGCATCTGTATACCTCTGCCAATATTGTTTGTAGCACAGATTACACATTTTTCTGCAGAAATTTTAACCAAACTGGAAAAGAAAACCTTAAAATCTTGGAGCATACCATGATTTAGTCGCTTTTTCTAACATCGCCCATTTTGAGACATGGACAGAACCATGAGTCAAGCTATCCAAAATGGAAATATGGGTTTCAAAAGAAGTAAAAGGCTGTTGGATGTAATTCATAAACCTGACCTCAATTTTGTGAATCCCTTTCCCTTCCATTGTGTTAATTTTTGAGAAATAGCTGTTTTTTATAGCAAAGTAACATATGTGAGAGTGAACGTTATCATGGACAGAAAGAGCTATTCGCAAAAACGGGGAAAATTTTTTATGCAGCATTAGGATTTAGATTTAGTAGCAGCATTTCAATCTGTCATTTTGTTTACGCACGGCATTTACATACTGCAACAGATGCTGTCAACAGTAAGGCAGACAAGAGATTAATGACAGGTGTTCTATGAGTTATTGGTTTGTTTGTTGATGTAAAAATCCTCAGTTTTTCGATAATGCATGAAAATTATGGCAAATACTAAAAGCATAACTGAGAATCAGTGCAGACAATGATGTTTTGTTTTTTTTTTCCCCAGGAATGAAAGCTCATGTCAATGTAAATAATTATGCTACTTGTGCAGACAGGTTATTCTTAAGTCTGGCACTTTCAATTAGTTCAGTACATATGGCATATGAGACACAAAATTCACAAGTTGTTTGATTATGCAGGGCTGAATTATCAACAAACACACAGCATGAGAGTTTGGAAGGGGTGTGTCAATGAATGAATCACGTGGTTTTGACACCATATCAACTACATTTAGACAGGAATGTGGTTCTTATCATCAATAGCAGGAAGTAAAAATGAAGCTATACAGCATTTTATAGTGACATGAGTTATAGATGGTAGAATGTTTTTTCCAGTGCAGCAGTGTCACCATACTGTTGAGGTAGGTCTGGAAGTCCCAAACAAGGAGAGGAAGACGGTGCTTGTTTTAATTCTGTAAAAGTTGTGTCAGCGTCAGTAGTCCAAGTCAGTAAGTCAGTCATGGCCAGATGTTTACCCCCATGAGTGATGTTACAGGGGTTGGGAGATCTCCACAAGATTCCTAATCCATGGATAGCAATAGGCTGCTAAAACAAACAAACAAAAAATTATTATTCTTATTATTTTCATCTAATTTGATTTTGGTACCTTCAGAATTATTTGAATGTGGTCCGGACCCAAACGGCGCCCCTCTGGTGTGATTATATGATTATCGTATTGATCGTGAAAATAAGTTTCAACTTGTTTTTAGAACCTCTGACATTTCGTGCAAGAAAACACAGTAGTGATATTGTATCCTCTTGACAGTTTTCTTTTGTTTTAGTTAACCATAAGGTCAGTGAAAATTTGAATGAGTTTACTGCCACATGGTGGTGGCCAATGTGACAGATTCCCAGATAAAACTGCATAAACCAAGGTAGGACTAGAAGTAAAACCCTGAGGCATTCTAGTCCAAGGGTATCTTCACTCATTGAACCTGAAAGCAAACCAGAATTGAGAGTCAGATGAACAGGAATACTTAAAAATGCATTTGCAATTACAGAAAACTAACAAGAACTTGATGAGACCTGTGGCATCTGTAATTACAGTAGGTATAGTTGGGGTTGGATGTTGTATTGTCTTTATTCCCCACAGATCCTGACCTGATTCCCACTATCATTTAGTTTTCTAATTGGCAATATGGGGGTGTTGCATGGTGAATTAGGACATTCCACGATAGCACCTTTTTATATGGGAGACTGAATGACAGAATTGTTGCCTTCAACAGCTTCAGAACTACATAGGTATTGTTTCTTACATGACCTTAAAATTGGATTTTTGACGTACAACGACAGGTGTTGCCCCTTTCATGTCCCCAAAATCAAACTTACTTTTAGCCCACAATTTATTAAGTACTGTTGAAAGCAAAAATTCCTCTTCAGCAGCCAATGTCATCAGAGTGGATCGCTGTGTTTGAGCATGCATTGTTCGCAAAGCAGCTATTTTAAGGTTTACTGGATACGAGTGGGTTTCCATTGAAACAGAATAATAGATACCATTTGTTTGATATTCAGTCTAAAACTTCTAAGACTATTTTTACTCAGGGGCCAACAGTTGCAATTATAAGCTTTTGTTAAAGAAATGTGGGGGACAGAATCATGCATTAAACAACCTTAAACTGAGTTTCAGATAAGTTCACTACTTGATCCTACAAGTATGTTTTTAATACTTAATAACATACTAGGTCTGAGGCACATATAAGGTCTGTGCATAACAGGTTAACAGGGCATACATTTGACAGAAGAAACGGTGTTCTATATTGTCACCAAAACGTACAGTTAGTGGTTCAGATACTGGTTCAAAATGTTGGACACCCGAAACATCTATTGTTTTTAGGAATTTGGTTTTGTGAGCATTAGGCAACAATTTAGTTTGGATAACAGGGACTTCTGCTCCTGAGTCTACAAGGAATATCACATGAACACTTTGTACACTAAGAGTTAACCTAGGGGGTGTTTTGAAATCTACCGTTAATTGTACATATTGTTGGTATGTACCAACTGGTTTGTCATCTCCTTCTATGTGTGTGTTTATGCGCTCAATGCTCTGACCTGCCCCAGCTGTCTCCTATGCCTGCTTTGGTTGGAGTCTCAGAGAACAAACAGAAAGTCCAGTCGGTGGTGTGTGTGGCCATGAGTCCTCCAGATGCTGTATCTTCCTGTTGGGTCTGATAGAAAGTGGGGCAGTTGCGAGACACATGAACATATCCTTCACAATTGCAAAATCTCAGTCTTTTTGGGTTCTTGTTGATGTATCCTTTCTGGTTCTTTTTCTGTGCTTCTCCATCCTGGAAACCATTAACTGAGCAGTTTGGAGTTTCTTACTCTGCTTTGTATCCAAGTCCACCTTATTCCTCTCAGCGTGCAGCACGTGAGACCAGATAGTTGTCATTGGCGCTGTTTCCAAGCAGACACATGACGCCAAAACCTGGGTCCCAAGGTCAGAGCTGAGACCATTCACCAATGCTGTTTTCACGGGTCAGTGTGCACTGCAGTGTCCTGGTTGATGCCAGAGTGAGCTGCAAAGACAGTTTCCATATGGCCACGATGATCAGCAGCTACCTCACCTCCCATTGGCTTAGTGTTGTGGATCTCAGTCCAGCAGAGTCTTAGTGGAAACACCGTCCACACTGCATCATAGAGGTCGTCCACCATGCCAGAAAATGCCATGGATCTCACTTGGTGTGTCAGTTCTCATGTTGGTCCATCTTAGCTTAAAGAACAACTGTGACAGGCAGCTTTGATCTTTTGCAGGGTTGGATTATACATCCACAACAGTTGTTATATTGCTGTGATCCATTTCTCACCCACTGTCTTTGAGGATCAGGTAATCCCTCAGTCCATCAGTCAGCCAGGGTCTGTACAAGAACTTTTCCTGAGTTCTTTGGTTTCCTCATTCGTTGGTTGCTGCTGGGGGTCGGTGAATGTCATCATGAGCATCTGAAACACACTCCCTTTATGATCATCTCCAAAATTAGCAGTTGAATGAAGCTGCAAGTGTAGAAACAGTTTTGTAGGAGATATCAGGTTAGCATTTACTTTCCTTTCAGTCTGTTGTCCTTTAAATGCTGATGCTCGGGTCAAAGAGAAGGTTCAAGAGTTCAAGGTACAGAGTCCGTCCTCAACTGCTAGGCTGTCAGCTGCTGCGTCTGTCACCAGTGCTGTAGGATTCTCTTCAGGCCTGGAGACAGCATAAGGAGGGGGGAGAGCAATACCCCTATCTCTACGTCTCTTTTTTCACCTTGTTTTCATCCATGCACAAACCCTCTTGACTTTGCTTGACCATTAAACCAGTAGCAGACTTCGCTTCCCTTATTCCTGCTTCCACCTCCCATTTTTTTTTTAAGCATGCCAACCTACTTTGTCTCGTTGTACTTTCTTTTCTTTCACTTTTCCGTCTAGTAAAACTTTGCACCTTCTTGAAACATCCATGCATAGTGTACCTATAAAAAGAAACACCCCCTTGGTTAACAGATGCCATAGTGGAACATTTTCAACCACGCTTGTACCCCATTTGTCTGCCAATATTTTAACAGGACCTGAAAAAGGGTCCAATATCTGATTTTTCTTACCCACATTGTTCTCCATGTTTTCTGCTGACTCAGTAACAGGTGTGCTTTCATTTCAAAAAGTTTACCATTCACTCACATATCACACTCACTCTTCCTCCTCACTCTCCTCTTTAATTTTAGACCAGTTAAACCCATTTTAATGGTAATTCAGCTAGATGCTGCTACATTAATCAACGTCATTACTCTTAAGATTATTTTAATAATATAATAGCTATAGATATATTCATAATAATAAATATTAATCTCAATATTAGATTGATCTCTCTATCCATGGTTGTATTAATTATAACTATAGTGACTATCTTAACACACACTTATATATATATATAAATATATAGACATGAGGACCCTCTTTGAAATGAGATATCACATCACAAAGGCTTACCTCTACTAAATTTCTATTCAACAAATGTGATGCTTTATTAATAAAGATTGTTTAATTGAGTAATCTTCCCATACAAGTATGGTCGGATCATATCAAACACAGACTAACTTTGGGTAGACTCTTATTCAGCCAGGTGGTTTGTATGACACATTCGCTCCGAGCAACGCACCCTTTAACATACAGGACTGTATGTGAGACACTGAATGAGTCATCCCAAAGTATTTTATTTTACTTAGCTCAAAATTTTCCACTCATGGACCCAATTTATTCTGGTGGGACCTTCTACCATGAGTGTGCCTTAGAACTTCTTAGTGTTAATTCCCTTTCTGTTTTTATATTTTTTAAAGTTTTTTGGGTTCCAACACCTCACAGGAATTATATGGAACAATAGCACTTTTTTTTGTCCTTTTGTAAATTTTCTTCACTTGCTATATTCAATACTACGCTTAGAATTACATGAATATAGGACGCGCAACACTGCAGCGTCTGCAGGCTTCACATGCACTGCATAGCAACCTTAAGGATTTACACAAAACGATTGACACCACAAAGCAACCGTACCTAGGATTTAACAACAACATAGGAATGATCCATAACACTGTACTCACTGGTTAAAATAGATGGAGAGTCCACTGTCCAGCACCTGCACCCTTCATCAGGCGGGATCCTGTCCTCTGTTTGTCAGAGCGGAACTTTCCCTTGCCGGCAGTTAACCTTCAGAAGATTCAGGCGCTGATCAGTGGAACTTCCATCCCATCCTCGTCGCCAAAAACTGTGAGTTTTGTCCCTCCTAAATATGGAAAATTGACCAGAAAAAAAGAAGAAAACAAGAGACACAATGTTATGGATCACGGTTCCTTTATCTCAGAAAACATGCGGCATGGAGAGGAGACCTGGAGAGGTGTCCTCTGAAGACAAGACAGTTCACCAACCTTAAATACAGCTCTCACAGAATCACATGACACAATATATGTATATGTAGCATCTGTTCAAGAGAGGATAGACCTCAGGACACCATATACAGGTAAAATTTCACACCCTGTTGAAAACCACCCCCACCACCTGTTTTCAAAGGGGTCAAAAGTTGTCTAAAAACAGATGTCAGACCTTGGTGTTGTTTTACTCACTGAGTTTAAATAAAGCTTTTCAAAAAATTCCTCACAGCAGACATTTACGGAGGGAGTTACAATATTTTTGTTTATATCGATGTTGTGGATTACCAACTACTGGGTAACGGTCATGTACCCCTACCTGAGGTGTATAA
Source organism: Cetoscarus ocellatus (assembly GCA_037902135.1). Classification (NCBI taxonomy): domain Eukaryota; kingdom Metazoa; phylum Chordata; class Actinopteri; order Labriformes; family Labridae; genus Cetoscarus; species Cetoscarus ocellatus. The sequence goes on from JBAMNC010002274.1 coordinate 51,077, forward strand.
ATGTGTCTGATGAAGAACGTCATATGCCCACTTTAACTTACGACAAGCCTCACTACACATCGTTGTCCAAGACAGTTATAGATGACATTGAAATCTCCCTAAAAAACGACCAAAACAAACATATACCATTTCAATACGGAAAAGTAATTGTTAAACCACACTTCCGACCGGTGAGCCGTGGTTTCTGAGAGACAAACATTCTTTCAAAATGATCCAAAGTCCTAACAACCGTGATGATGACAGGTACATGTCATACTACATGAACCAGGCAGGTGGTGATTTGCCAGGATTTACTGGTGCCAGTACACAGTATGGACAGGGGCTGGGGGGCATTTTCCGCACACTGTTCAGGATGGCTGTACCATTGTTGAAAAGAGGATTTAACGTTGCAAAACCCCATCTCAAAACGGCTGCTACAGGTATAATGGGGGATGTTGTCTCTAACATAGCCATAAGCAGTGTGTCTAGAAAACAGGAAGGAAATGGAATGATTGTATACACGTGAAGACCTATGAAAAGGCCACCATCCACAAGACGCACGCGCAGTGTGTCTAAAAAACGTAAAACAGGACGTAAAACACGGAGGACTGTCAAAAAGAAGCGTACCACCAAGGTTAACAGAGCTCCTGCCAGACGCTGAAGATTTTTGTCCAAGGATATATTCTAGTCAGGACAAAATAATATACTGAAGAAACCATGTCCCTCATTCATGACCAGTCACAGGAATGTGTGAAGACAGAGCTGGATCTTTTTACTGTACCATTCACCCAGACATCCATTGAAAAGTCAACATATGTGGAAATACCGCCTGTGTCGGCCATAACTGATACAGGACCTGTGGAGTTTTACGTGTCTGCAAGTGGAGAGGATTATCTCGATCTCAATGACTCTTATCTGTTTACGCGTGTGAAAATTACAAATGCGGATGGTACAAACTTGGCTAATGATGTTGATGTGGGATTCATAAATGATCCTGGATGCTCACTTTTCTCACAGGTCGATATTACACTAGGAGACAGACTCATTACCCAATCCTCCAACACATATCCCTATAGGGGTATAATTGAGTGTTTGATAAAGTATGGAAAGGACACATTGGATACCCAGTTTAGCCCTGGGTTATTTTGTAAAGATACTGCGGGGCATCTGAACACGGTTGCTTTAGATGGAGATAATCATGGACTAACAACAAGGGGGAGATATACACGAAACAGTTGCACTGTGGAGTTAATTGCTCCAATACATGCTGATTTGTTTTTTCAGGAAAAACTTTTGCTAAACGGTGTTGATATTGCTTTGAAATTCATACGAGCGAAAGATGAATTCTGTCTAATGGCTGCTGGAAATGTACACTACTGTGCTAAAATCATGTCTGCTAGTCTGTTTATAAAAAAGGTTTCTGTTGCACCTGGTGTCAGATTGGCACACAGCAGAGCCTTACAACACACTAATGCGAAATATTCTATTGACAGAGTGGGCATTAAAACCCATTCTATACCTGCAGGAACACGCGTGTCCACGCAAGACAACCTGTTTATGGGACAGATCCCTAAATTCATAATAGTAGGATTTGTTGACAACGAGGGATACACAGGGAGCTACAACCGTAACCCATTCAATTTTGAACATTATGATACAGAGTTTATCAGTTTGTATCATGATGGTCAGTCATTCCCTGCAAAACCTTTTCAACCACTTTTTCAAAGAGATCAGTATGCAAGGGAGTATTATCAGCTGATTCAAACCACTGGACGACATCTCAAAGACAGATCCCTGGCAATATCACGTGAAGATTATGCTAACGGATATACACTATTCTGCTTCAACCTAGAGGCTGACGAGGGGCGTTCAGGGAATGTTTCATTAATTAAAACAGGAAATGTTAGATTGGAGGTGTGTTTCAGAGTACCACTCCCCCGAACAGTTAATCTGATATGTTATTCTGTATTTGATTCAGTTATTGAAATATCAAACAGAAGACAGGTACTTTTGGATTACTATTAAAACAGGATGAATACTATAGAATCAACAAGTATTATGAGAAATAAAATTATTAATGGTACAGATCTCATCGGAACACTGGCGTGTGATCAACTCACAGAAATTAAAGTCAGTAAATTTCCATCCATGTTAATTGTAAACACACAACCCTCGACTATGCCCGGTGAACATTGGGTTGCTGTGTACATCGCGAAACACAAAGAGGGTTATTTCTTTGATAGTTTTGGTAACCCACCTGGCTATGTAGATTTTCTTGTAGAGATTAACAATTTCCTTATGAGAAATTGTGTGGATGTATGTCATTCAAGCCGACAAGTACAGAATTTTGATGCTACAACATGTGGCCAACATTGTGTATTTTTTCTGTGTCACATACAAAAAGGTATACCTTATACCAAAATGATTAACATGTACAGTGATAATCTTGTCTTTAATGATGATATGGTTTGTCAATTTGTTAACAAAATAAAACCTTGTGTATGTCATGGATACAATTTTACCTGTGTACAACATGGAAAAAACAATGTAATGTTGTAATCATGTACTGTTATTATTATTATTTTAAAAAGAATAAATGAAAACAAAAGACATTTCAGTTAAATTTCAAACGTGTCATTTTTTATTAACAAACAAAAACAAAAAAAACATAATATTCTTTATATATTTACATTTAACACATTTATTCACTTTCTCTTTTTACACATTCTGAAATGGTGGAGAGGATACATTTAAATTCACAAAGATGAGTTTCAGTAAGTATTATACATTTCAGTTAAATTTCAAATGTGTCATTTTTATTAAAACACCACAAAAAAAAACCCATAATATTCTTTATATTCACATTTAACACGTATTCACTTTCTCTTTTTCGATATTCTGAAATGGTGGAGAGGATACATTTAAATTCACAAAGATGAGTTTCAATCACTATTATACATATATTCATGTGAAAGAGCCAGCAAATATAATGGATGAAACATAAAAAAAGACAAAAAACAAGAAAAGAGGGTCTAAAAATCCAGCCACTCATTATTTGCATCAGATGTCCTTATTCGCTT
>JBAMNC010002275.1:0-53635 GCA_037902135.1 Cetoscarus ocellatus
TACTCTGATCTTCTTGTTTATTTTAATGTACAGCACTTTGTGCTACATTTTAGGTATGAAAAGTGCTTTATAAATAAAGTTTGATTGATTGATTGATTGATTGATAATAATAATGATAATAATATAATATTATGCAGTTTTTTCATTCTGTGCTTTGCTGTGAGACAGAGCTCATTGGTTGCCAGCAGACTGTTGCAGTTCTTCTTGTTCCTCAAAAAAGGCTTTTTTTTGTGAAGAAAAGTGTTTTGCACACAAAATATGTGGAATCTATGTACATTACACTTGTATGTCTGTTTACAAAACCAAAAAAGCACTATAAAAAGAGTAACTAGTTAATTGTAGCTCAAACAATACTATAACAAATCATAAATGGTTAAATAATATAATAATATAAGTAATATTAAATAATAATAATTAATAATAATGTAAAATAGGCTGAGTTCCTGTTTCGTCTTCTCAAAAGTATGTTCAGGCTCATTTAGAATTGTTTATAAAGAGGAACCTGTTGATAATTCAAATCTCTTTTTTCTTTTCTTGTAATTACACACTGTTTTAAGCATTTACAACTTAATAATGACAAATAATTGCTAGAATGTTTTATTTTTACCTGAAAAAAGGTGTAAAATAATTGACTCAAAGGTCATTTTCTGATACATTTATGGGCAAAAAAGGCAAAAAGACCAGGTGGCCATTTATATTCATAGTAGTAAATGGGTTAATATTCATAATAAAGCATTGCGCTGGACCACTGGCATTATTCCAATATACCTACCTGTCAAGATATTGAGCATGCATGCCAATACAGCATGATCCAACACATGCTGTGGAGGGTCCTCTTTTTGGGTTTTCAGAATATGGTTACCTTAATAATGCATAAATGCATCCCTAAATATAACCTACAAATTGGCTGAGTCTTGCTTTGTGTGACAAGCACAATTATCAAAATCATGTACCAAATTATCGTATTAACTTAAATAAATCACCTTCTTACCATTTCCAGGACGCATGATATTGGACACCTCTTAGGTACCTGAGTTCGGTACAACTTAAAAGGCCTCGGGTAGACGGATTCTATCTCCTCCCATAGTCCACGATCCCTCAAGATGTCCCCTGGGGAATACTGGGGCTTGTGGATAATTCCCAGGAAGAAGATGCTGTGGAGAACCTGAGATGACAGACAAACTGACAGACAGATGATTTATGTTTTGTGGTAACTTGAAAAGAGTGGTGTGTACAATAAAGCCTGGCCTGAGATGTGCATGTATAATAATCAATATTATTTCATTTATGTTGTCCACAGCAGTCCCACAAAATGATTTTATAGTTCTAAAGGTCTTCTTTGTTGAGCAACAATGAGATCAACCAGCAAAGAAAAGTCTTTACCGAACACCATCACTGTACCTCTGTGCTTTTTACAGTGTTTTAATCTTAGTAATGACTGGGAATAAAAAGGAAACGACTGTGTTCGCTGTCAGCTGTTGCTATTTCCGTACAGCTAGTCCTTCAGGACTTTTAGGGAGCACATATTAGGACCAGTTGTTGAGCTGCTTATGTCATATGTTTGTAGAGCGGATGGACACAGAGACATGGATAAAACCTGATATCAATATCAATCAATGATTAGCACTGGTCTAGTCAGACAAATCAAAGTATATTACACATCTCAATTATCTGTTCTTGCCAAACAAGCCCTTTGTCGATAACCTTCCAGTGCAGGTAGATCCAGTTTATTCAGTGTCTGTAATCAGACAGAGCCATCTTGCCAAGCTCCAATCTACAACAACTGTAAAAGGCTCAAAGCAGCACGGCCCAATCAGTGTCCTTCAAAGCAGGAACAGGTGGGAGCTACAAGCGAGGTGACATCAGGGTGTGACTGCTTGTACGGAGATTAGAATAGAGGCTAACAGCTTCAGTAGCAGTTTTAATAGATCTGGACCACATTTCCTTATTAAATGATAATAGAATAGATATTTTACATTCACTTGCGACCTTGTCCCTCGTTGCTCGGTCGGCAAAGTTCAAGAATTTGAACTCTTCAGGCGATGTCGTGTGTGGCTGTGCAGCAACAGCCAATCAGTGTTGTGTGGGTGTGTGACGGTACCTGTGATGCTGTTTTTATTCCGGTTCACAGAGTGACAATCCATGTCCGTGTGGGAAACATTAGTTAGTGAGTACATTAGTTCCATCTAGACAGGACCGCAGAGAACTCACAGACGATGCTGCTGCAGGGCCATCAGCTGCAGTGTTTTGTGGTTGGTAGGTGAGTGAAAAGGATACAGTTGGAATAAAGTCAGCTAATACATCGTACTATATGATATGATATTATCGTCTTGAAACTTGAGTAGGGGTGACGTCACTGAGTGACGGCAACGGTGACCAAATGAGGTATTTATGGACAGGCGACGCTACTTGGGTGGGGATGTGATTTCTGTAGCCAAGTCACATTCGGTGTTAATGCAGCTTTAGTGCTCAAAGGGTGACCGTGCTAAATTCTTGATTATCCTCTAATGTGTGGACTTTTTTCAATAATATTTAAGTGTAGTATTTATGATGATTTATGATTTATAATAATAATTATTACTAATTATATTTATCATAAAATATCAGAGTGTAAAAAAGGCCATTAATTTGGACGGCCTTGGTTGTCTGGAGAACAAGACTCTACTTTTCTGCTTGCCGTCACCCTTGGATCATTGCGCCATCATCGACTGGCTGCTCAGACGGACGCAGCCTTCAAGAGAGAAGGATCGTTGCCAGAGTGGTGGCGCTTTGGATACCCTTTCTGCTGGCAAATTTGTGGACAGAGCTGGGTGTGCTTGCATTCTATCTAAAGTAAGTCAGACTCCTAAAGAGGGGATGAATGTGTGGGACTCGCCGGACATTTGTGGAGTTAAAGAATGCATCATGTAATGGTGCTATTTTGTTGCTTTCATTGTATGTGTGTAATTGCACCATTTTCTAAGTTTCTATTGTTTACATTCCTAGTATGAGTGTTTATTGTCTCTGCGTTCATTTTTACTACTGCTAAGTTTGAATCGTTGGCCCTGTCGTTGTCGCGCAGCTCTCAATTCAGTGCAGACTTAGCAGGACCAGCCACGTGATGAGAGAGTCAGGTTATATTCCCACTCTCCACCAATAGATGGCAGTATTGTTCTGCTTATTTCTCTCTAGCAGCAGACAGGAGACTATGCATCTGTAACCGGTTTGTTTTTTTCTTTTGTTTGGTGGCTTGTTGAAGTATATGAATACTGGTTCCTGACAGCTTTCTTTGTTAGTCAGTGTTGTTTGTATTTTAAGTCATTTTATATTTACCAGTATGTTATATTCACTTTGGACAAATAGAAGGTATATTCCTAATTTGTGATTTTGACTACACTTATATGTCATTCCAGAACCACACACAAGTAACCTGTTTCAAGTTTGGGATTGATCGTGTGTCAAATAAAGGACCACCAAGGAATAGAGTGACATTTGTTGTTCTTGCCGGACACCCTTCATTGGACCTGAAATATACTAGAACCTCACTACTGTTTCAGTGCACGGGTAGCACCATAGCGTCCCCGTTTCTTTCACAGAGAGTCATGTTATGAAACAAACATAAATTTGAGTGTCTCCATTTGTCATTGCTTGAGAACAAAAATAGAATTAAAAAGCCACTGATGACCCCAAAATGAACTGGAATCATAACATCTTTATAAAAATGCCATTTATTCGTTGTCCTTAACAGGTTTTTAGTTTTATTATTATACCACCATAATAACTACAGTTATAACCATTTAGATAGGGGGACCCTCTTGAAAACAAGATGCTACATCTCAAGGGGCAAACTTCTAACAAATCTATAGTCTGGGTATTCTTAAATTGCCATCATAAATTCTCATTTTCATTCCTTTGTCTCTGCCTTACTCTTCCACCACAGCCCCAGTGGCTGTTCGAACATAGGTCTGGTTCTGCCCAAAATTTCTTGCCTCAGACCAGATGGATTTTTTTCTTGCCACTTGAAATGTTGTAAAATGTGGTGAAATGCAATGCTCATGTTGGATTCATGTTGGGTTTGGGTTAATGTAATACAATTAAAAATAAAACAGAAGAAAAGGAAGAAGAGCATGGCATTAACCTTCTCTTCTGTGAAGTGTCTCTAAATAACATTTGTTAGGATTTGGTGCTTTACAAACAAAGATTGATTGATATTCTTTTTTTTCCTCAGCATCTCAACATTGTTTATTACACAATATGAGGGATAAATCTAATATGAGGTTCTTTAAAAGAAATCAGAGATAAAAAGCTGGTATCACCACAGCATTTATAGCTCTGGATCAAAATATGTAAATGTACTAAGGAACAGTGCATTACCATTAGTCTTACCTCATCTACTAGCACTGACGGATGAGTTGGACATTGATTTATCATATCACGGATACTTAGGAAAGCATTCCTCCTGAAATAATCCTGACTCAGATATTTTTCTTTCCTACAGTAAAAAAAAATATGCACAATTTAGAGGGGGTAAATGTGACTTAAACAAGAAGAAAGAACAAAAGAAAATCAGTTGACTCACCTACTCAGATTCTCAGCAGCCTTTAGATGTGAGAGGAAATAAAAAATGACAATTTATGGCAGCCTTATGCATGCAGAACACAATTAATACAACCAAAATGTAGCAAAGAAGACACACAAGAGCATCTACTTACCATCAGAAGAAATGATCAAATTAAGTGTAAAGAAGGAAGAGAAGTTCTGCTCTTGATCCCTGATACTCTGCAAATATCTGTGGTCTGACTCAAGGCAAACATCAACAGTCCACCATCAAAAATGTAAATAACAGTTCAGTGTTTGAAAATGTCGTCCGCCCAACGCAGAAGTCCATCTGTGTTATACAATATTAGAGGAAGGAGAAATTCAAATGGCCTCCAAGGAAATAAAATATTGTGTTTGTGTTCACAACGGATTTCCTTGCTTTGAGTTGAAGTGGACCGCCTCTAAACAACAGTGGAAAAAATGACAGATAGATCCTGGTTCTTTGATTTATTTCAACCAAGTCAGGTCACGGTCATCCTGAAGCTTCAAAAACAAGGCAACTGGACTGTGTAGAGTTTGCCTTGTTTTTGAATCTTCAGGATGACCGTGACCTGGATGAATGAGAATCTACACAGATTTCAACCAAGTTTAAATGTGAAAACATAGAAATGTCTAATGATTTCAACTTTTGCAGACAGGTTATGTTTTTTATTATGGAAACTGACCTCTAAATGATCTACTCTGAACTCAACCCCTTTGACTTCCACACCAAGAAATATATATTTGGAAAAATATATTTGTTGGTTAATTGGATGGTTGTCTCTTCATTTAGCAACATCTCGGGTTTTATTTTTAAGATTACCCAATCAGGAAGCAGACATGCAGGTCAACAAGCAATATCCATTTGTCATACACTATCAACACAGGCAGAGAGTTTAAAACCAGCTATCATTATAAGATTCATCTGCAGAAAGCAGAAAAATAGTGTGTTAATGCAAGCAGGAAAGGTGAAAGATACAAATGTGAACATAAATGAACATTTAACAAAAAAGAATGGGGAGATTGTAAGAGAAGCAAGGATGTTAAGAAAACAGAGAAAAATCACAGCTACATAGACCCATAATGGTAATGTTTGGATGAAAGAACACGAAGGGTCTCAGGCTAAGATGACCAGAGACCTGACAGATCTGGCAAAGTTCAAAAAAGGACATTGACTCATGGGAGAGGATAGTGGGGTCAAAACAAGAGATAAATAAGAAATGCTGGGGTTCAGAAAGGAAAAAGAACATGTACTGATACATGGAAACATTTACAAACTTACATGATGAAGTAGAGAATAAAATATGCAATGTATAGATAAGTAAATGAATGTAAATATTATACTGAGGAACAATTTAATAATAATGTAAGGTTGGAGGAAACACTATCATTCATTTCAACAGTAGGAGTCTCAACTGCAATTTGCATAAAATAAAAGATTATTTAAAACAGATCAGAAGAAGTTTTAGTGTAATAGCAGTTACTGAAACATGGCTGAAGCATGGTGAAATGGATGGAGCTCAAATTGATGGATATGGGTTGTATTGTTTGAATAGAAAAAATAAGAAAGTTGGAGGGGTAGCCCTGTATATGATCTCAGCTCTGAAATGTGGTGTAAACAATATCATGGAAGTTATTACAATAGAAATCACGTGTGGAAATGTCAAAAACATTATAATTAGTTGTGTGTTTCGAACACCAGGTTCACGTGTAGAATCGTTCACTGACAAAATGACAGAGCTGTTTGACAAAAATAATAATAAGAGTGTGTTTATGTGTGGGGACTTTAACATTGATCTGGGAAACGAGACATTAAATGAATTCCTAAATACTATGTATAGTTTAAGTATGTTTTCAATGATAACGAAATCAACAAGAATCACAGCACAGAGCGCAACAGTTATTGACAATATTTTCACAAATGTATCAGAGGGAATGTAAGTAAATGGGATCATGATGACTGATATTAGCGATCATTTAGTCTTTATGGTTTATAGAAATTACCAAAGCAATAAAATGCAAATCACAACAGGAAATCTTGTACAAGATAGATCACAAAAGGCCTTGGGGGTGCTGAACACAGACCTAAACCAACAAAACTGGAATGAAGTGTATGTAAACAATGTTAACATAGCCTATGGTTTTTTCATGAAGTTATTGATAAGACTGTATGAAAAACCTGTAAAACAAGGACTTTAACCAAGAAGAATGTCCTTGACAAACCATGGATGACAAAAGGACTTCATAATGCCTGTAGGAAGAAAAATTATGCCTTATTAACAGTTATAAGAGATATAAAAATAAACAAGTAGCCATAATAAGAATACACAAAAAAGGATATTTTAGTGATTTACTAAATAAACGAGAAACAATATGAAGGCTATGTGAGGGGGTCGGGTCTATATATTGTTGTATGTTTTTGTTATTTCATTCTGTTTTATTTTGTTAAGCACTTTGGGTTGCATTTTCCTATGTATGAAAAGTGCTATATAAATAAAGCTTGTTGTTGTTGTTGTTAAAACTATACTTGCAGTGGAACTAAGTATACCCAGAAAAACAAAGATCTGGAATAATCCATCAATAAAATTTCAAAACAGGGAACTGAACTGGGACAGTTGAAGGAAAAAAGGTATTCAGTACCTCTCAGACATAATGGAAAATAATAATGTTCTTTCATTTATAGAGCTCCAGACCCGTTTTGCCTTGGAAAACAAGGATTTTTTTTTTAGATATCTACAGTTTAGGAGCCAGATTATAGAAAACTTTGAAATAAAGTATGATCTAGTCCCAGGACCCTTTGAGGAGTTTTTGGTGAAAGGTGGTTAAAAGAAACAGCTAATTGGAACTGTATGCAACATGCTGCTGAAGGAACAATCTAAATTATACTCAATGGAAAAGTTGTGTGACAAATGGAACAAAGACCTTCAATGTAATGATGCTAACTCAAAATGGAAGGAATGTGTATATCTCATCAATAGCATTACTAGGATTGAAAACCTATGTTTAACACAATACAAACTCCTGACAAGAATATATTACACAACAGATAAAATTCAAAGTTATTACCCAAACTCCTCTGGTCAGTGTGTGAAGTGTGGATTTCCTGACTCACTTATGCACTCATTCTGGTCTTGTGTCAAAGTGATGAAAGTGTGGAATGAGATTCAAGATTGGATGTCTTTTATATGTCAAAAACAAATTCATTTCTCAGCTGCACTCTGCATCTTCCAGAACGCTGAGGCATTTCACTATCCAATGGGATGGCAGATTATGTTCTCTGCCTTAGTTTATAAGAAGTTAATTTAAAACACTGGAAAAAAAACAGAGGCTCCTTCTCTATATACTCGGAAAGGATTGATGAAATATTAATGACAAAAGAAAGGACACTAGCTGATGACAACAATAAGGTAAAACAATTTAATGATGTATGGAAACAGATTTATGAAGCATTATGAAATATGAATTACTGAAATATTAAATCTTACAGTTGTGGGGTAAGGGAGGGGGGGTCAGTAGAGAATTCAGGACAGGGACCAATGTTAAGTGTTTGTGTGTATGAGGATATGTACAGGTGTACAGGGTGATTTTTGCTTGGTGGTGGGTGGTGATGGGGTGGTGGGAAGGGGGGGTATGAGACTGCATGAGTGGTATATGAATTAAATGTTGTAACTGTTTACTGTGTGGGATTTTTTTTTTTTTTTTTCTGTGGTTTTTCCTTTTGTGTGTGTTGGCTTATAAGTGTTTAATGTTATTCCGGCACTAAGGAAGAATGTAGATTGTGATATATTATGTTATGCTATGTTATGTTGGTATAAAATGTTGTTGTACTGCCCAGAAAAAAGTTATGTACCCTGTGGTGGGAAACATGAAAATCAATAAAAAGACAATTATATATATATAAAAATAAGGATATGGACATGTTAACTTTAAAGAATATAATACAAAGTGTAATAGAGCCTTTTACCCATATTTGTGATTGGTCATTTTCTACAGGAGTGTTTCCTGAAAATATGATTACAGCTAGAGTAATTTCGCGATATTAAAATGGTGAGAAACATGTTTTCTCCAATTACAGACCAGTATCTTTGCTTCCACAGTTTTCAAAAGTACTAGAAAAATTATTTGTAAACAGACTGGACAAATTCCTTAACCAACACATGTTTTGAGAAGTAGTCAGTATGGATTCAGGACTAATCACTCAAGATCTATGGCACTTATGGAATTGTCAGAGGAAAGATCCACTGCAAATAGATAAGAAACACATTTCAGTAAGCATTTTTGTAGACCTCAAAAAAGCATTTGGCACCATAAACCATACTATTCTTCTTAAAAAAAACTTAGCAAATACGGTATCAGAGGGGTGGCACATCAATGGGTTACAAGTTATTTAGAAAACAGAAATCAGTCTGTACAAGTAAATAATGTAAAATCTGAAATATGCAACTTAACATGTGGGGTGCCCCAGGGGTCAGTTCTGGGACCAAAACAGTCTATTTTGTATATAAATGATATTGTTAATGTCTCAAAACAGTTAAAATGTTTTTGCCACTGATACCACCTTTTTTTTAGACCAGAGAAAATCTACAATATGTGTTGGAGGTGGTTGGAAAAGATATGAAAAAAATGTAGACACTGGTTGATGTAAATAAATTATCCCTTAAAATTGAAAAAACAAACTTCATGATATTTGGTAGCAAAGGCAAAAACACTGATATTGAAATTGATAGAGTGAATGAAATAAAACTTTTAGGTGTTATTACTGATGATAATCTGACTTGGAAATCACATATTAATGGAATGAAAGTGAAAATAGCAAAATGATTGCTATGTTACACAAAGTAAAGGATTACTTCGATGATAAAGCTTGTGCTTTTTGTATAATTCCTTGATTGTTCCATATTTGACCTACTGTGTTGAAGAGTGGGGAAGTGCATGTAAAACTTCCATCCACTCAATTTTCATTTTACAAAAAAGAGCAATTAGAATTATTAGCAGAAGTCAATATAGAGATCCTTCAAACCCATTATTTGTTTAATTGCAGTCATTGAAATTAAATGAGTTGGTAGATCTCAGTACATTGCAGATTACCTATAAAGCTCATAGGAAAATTTTACCAATCAACATCCAGAACCGATTTGAAAAGAGAGAAAGTTGTAACAATTTTAAAGGATTTGAATTATTTAAAAAACAAGATTCAGAAGTAAACTGAAGGAGCGCTGCGTTACATTGAATCCGTTTATGGAACAATCTGAACAAAGAAACCAAAGAGGCGAAATCAGATTTTGTCTTTAAAAAAGTATTAAAGCCAGTATGTTTAGTAAATGCAGGGAAATGTGTTAATCTATGTCTTGCTAAGTTGTTTTGTGAAAAAATGTGAATTAACGTGGTATTTTGTTTGTTTGTTTTATTGGTTGTTTTTGAAAAAGAAATAATGAAATTTAAGCAGGCATGTTGGCCTGCAACTTTTGTTTATTTGTATTATGTGTTTAGTTAATTAATATCTTGCGAGAAAGGTTCAGACTTTGTAAGATTTTTCTTCTTTCTGCTCCTTTTCATTCACATGTCTGATTTTTTTTGTTTTTATTGAATGTTTTATATACTAATAGAATGAAAGAAAGGATGAAAATGAAATGAAAATGAAAATGGACAAGCTGGATGACTTGCCAGTTTAGGGTTGTTCTTGGCATGAATTAATTTTTTTCATTTCCGCAACAGTTTTTTCACAGGTATTTGTTTTTCATACAAAAACATCACAGAGAGCAGCATTTCTTTAACCCTTGTGCAACCCTAGGGTAAATTTCACATTTTTGGACACTCTTTTGTGGATAACTTTGGTTGTGTTGATGCAAAACACAAAAATCCTAAAGGTGTCACAGAACCAGTCTGTAAAGGTTTTACTAGGACCCAAGGAGCAATCAGAGATCAATAAAAGGTGTAACAAAATATATTTATTGAGAGAATAAATGAGGGAAAAAGGGAATGAGAGGGTCCTCGGGAGGCTTAAGTAGAGCAGGTGATTAGCAGATCACACTCAGGTGTGCTGCAGCAGGTAACTGAACTGAACTCCTTACTTTTACACATTGGCATCCACTATATGTGTATATACTTCTGTATTGTAAATCTGTACATTCTATTTATTCATGTTCATCTATATAACATCTGTATATTTAGTTTATAGTCATACTTATCCACATAATATGTACATCGGTAAAGAGATTAATAGAGCTCCATATCTATTCACAATACCTAGTATATCTGGATATTTTGAACCATTGTCTTCAGGCTGTTAATAACATAGCTATAACCTCTTGTTCTACTTTTCTACCTGTAAGTACATATAGATATACAATGACGCACCTTATGTATATAACAGTATATAACCCTTGTGTCTCTATGTGGCTGGTTGTAGCCACCTGGGGTAAAATTTACCTCCATTTCAACCATAACTTTCACTCTAGTTGGGAGAGTGAATTAAGTTTTGGTGAGGAAATTTAATTCTGCATAAATTTTGAAAATATGATTTCAAAAATATTAAAGGGTCAAAAATACACTGTAGACAAATTGACTACCCTTCAGTTCTGAAGTGGCTGTTAACAGCCACTAACTTTGACCCCCTTTAAAAACATATCAGGTAAATATTTCTTGCATGTTTTTTTTTGCTCAGATCTCTTTATCAAGCTCAGTCCTGTTCAAAAATATTGTTTTTTTTTTAAATTGTGTATTTTAACCCTTTACATGCCAATCTGATAGGTGATGTCACTGATTTGGCGAAAAAAACACAAAGTTGTATATTTTCAACATAAAATATAATCTGAGGCTGGACATTTTTTACATGCTATCACACTCTTGGATATGTCAAAGAATAGTTAAAACATTCTCTTTGATGCATCATTATTTTTTGTGCAGTATCAGAATTTATGCAATTTGGTCCTGTTTTGGCCACTAAAATTAGCTGCTGTACAAAAATATCAGATTTTTTTATCTTTATTTTCTCAAATCTCTTCACCAAGCTCAGCCCTGATCAAAATTATTCAATATTTGAAAAAAAAAAAAAAAGTATTTAAACTCTTTAAATGCCAATTTCATAAATGATGTCACAGATTTCCTGAAAAAAAAACCCACACACAAAATGACCAATTTGAATATAAAAAATGATCAGAGGCTGGAGATTTTTTACGTGCTATCACACTCTTAGATATGTCAAATATTAGTTAAAACACTGGCTTTGATGCATCATTATTTTTCATGCAGCAGTAGATTTTAATTTTTACTCCCCACTGACTCCTATTGTAACCACATTTTTTGAGTGCACAGCTGTGGCACTGCATAATCATGCATGAAATTGGCATTTAAAGGGTTAAAATCCATTACTTTAAAAATGCCCTGCATGTGTGTGTGTTGATGAAGTTAAAGGCACCTCATCTTCACACAGGACCCACATCCATTAAGTGTTTGGCGACACCAGTCGCCAAACACATTCACACATCTTCGTCACCAAAGACAGCCACAGGACATTTATAGACATAATGTTACCACAGCTGTTTGGGAGGGGAATCACCACCAGGTATATCAAGAAGCACACTGAAGATCAGATGGCAGGTGATTGGCATTAGCGAACACATTCACAAACACAAATTTATCTTCCCAGATATGTCACGAAAGACAGCCGCAGTCCTTTTTTATCCATAAAGTTACAACTCCTGTTAGGGAGGGGAAATACCACCAGGTATATCGAAAACACAGCTAGAGATCACGTGCCAGGTTATTGGCATCAGCTAATCAAGCCACACATGACTAAAAAACATGAATGATGTGTCCTGTCACCTCGCCTTGGAACGATTTCATCATGTCATTGTCCAGCTGCAGGTTGGACTGTGATAAAAAATGCCCGGCGGCCGCCCAAGCCCTCCTCACGATTTGTCTAGTTAGTATTATTTTCATTCCTTGGTATTCCTTTCCTTTCATGCTATTTTCTCAGGTACTGTATATCTACGACTGAGAGCCCATAGCAGCATATTTCCTTTATCATGTAACTGTACGCTGTAAGCCAGTTCAGTAAATATTAACAATTATTTTGATTTGGTTGTGTTCTACGGATGCTATCAATTTTGGTCAGTACAACGTAAAATGACAAATTCTATTTTTCAGTGCTTGCGAGATAGTTTAGGCTCATGTGCGTGTGTATGTGGGTGTGTGGGTTTGTGTGTGTGTGTGTGTGTGTGTGTGTGTGTGTGTGTGTGGGGGGGGGGGGGGGGGGGGGGGGGGGGGCAGCTACAAATGCTTTTTTTTTCCAACGGGTTTCAAAGCCTGACCTCAGCATGTACTCACCCACAGACCCATGTTTACACGTGCCCTTTGTCCAATGATATAAACATCTTGCATCTTGTGGCACTTCAAAAGCTGACCCACAGTGACCCCAAACAACAGCCTGGAAAAGTCTAGCTTTGTCTGCAGAGGTGCCATGGCAGATTAACACATATATAGGTGTCCATCGTTTGGGGTCTCATTTCATTCTGCCTGGTCAAGATGAGCTGACACAACTGCAGCACTGCTGAAGTCCTCAACCTCCTTGGGCCGGAAGATGAGGAAGACCCCTCTGATGAAGACCCCTCTTATGAAGACTCCTCTGATGAAGTCAGCTCCGATAGAGACACAGAGGATGATGTGGAAAGACACAGCGTGTGGTCCCTTATCAGGATGGGAGTCAAGGAGGGGATAACTTGGTCCCCCACTAATACAGACACAGTCTTGTACCAGCCAACTGGGACCCTTCGTCAATCAATCAATCTTTATTTGTATAGTGCCAATTCATAACAAATGTTATCTCAAGACAATTACAACAGAGCAGGCTGAAGACAAACTGTTCATTTTAAAGATACACATATATTAACCTATACAAATATAAAATACACATATACACATATATACACATACATATATCCAAAACCAAACATGAATCCATCATGAGCACAGTACTGGGCCAGCCACACTACAGGAAGGTGAGTCTGTACGGGGCTTACAGTAACAGTGGCAAGAAAACAGCCATCTATAGAAGCTGTGTAGGGGATGTGATCAAAAAAGGAGAAATGGGCAGAGACAAGCTAACAAAAGTTAAAATTGAAGGTAGTGACAGATCCATGGGCCAATCATAGATATGTCCTCATCATATTTGTCTCTGCTGAATATACGGAAGTCTATCAGAAGTAAGCCCCTTGAGATGTGGCATCTCATTTCCATGAGGATCCTGGATCCTAACATTAAAATCTATAATGATTATAATCTGGAGAGCAATGATGATGATTAATATAGCAGCATCTAGTTGAACTGCCATTAAAATGGGTTTAACTGGTCTAAAAGTATGAATTTATGTTAAACTATGTAATTTCTGTAGATGGTTGATGCAGGATAGAGCACATGGAGTCGAGCAGGTCTACAGCAGCAGGTCATCCATGATTGTTTGTCAAGGTCATACTAATATATTTGTGCTGTTTTGTGAGAACTACCACGTATTTTATTTTGTTGATCTCTCTAAAGTTAATATCAAATCACTCTAAAGTCCTGGCATCACACACTATGACATCTTCAGGATTGAAAATAATTAACTTTTGTGCTTTATTGTCTTCATCTTCCTCCGCTTGTCCGTGATCGGGTCGCGTGCACAGCAGCCTAAACAGGGAAGCCCAGACTTCCCTCTCCCCAGCCACTTCATCCAGCTCCTTCTGGGGGATCCCGAGACGTTTCCAGGCCAGCTGAGTGACATAGTCCCTCCAGTGTGTCTTGGGTCTTCCCCCAGGTCTCCTCCTGGTGGGACACGCCCTGAACACCTCACCCGGAAGGTGTCCGGGGGGGCATCCTAATTAGATGCCGAACCACCTCATCTGGTCCTTCTCGATGCGGAGGAGCAGCGGCTCTACTTTGAGCCTCTCCCGGATGTCTGAGCTCCTCACCCTATCTCTAAGGCTGAGCCCAGACACCCTGCGGAGAAAACTCATTTCGGCCGCTTGTATCCGCGATCTTGTTCTTTCGGTCACTACCCACAGCTCGTGACCATAGGTGAGGGTAGGAACGTAAATTGACCGGTAAATTGAGAGCTTTGCCTTGTGGCTCAGCTCTCTCTTCACCACAACAGACCGGTAAAGCGTCCGCATCACTGCCGACGCCGCCCCGATCCGTCTGTCAATCTCCCGTTCCATTTTCCCCTCACTCGTGAACAAGACCCCGAGATACTTGAACTCCTCCACTTGGGGTAAAGACTCTTCTCCGACCCAGAGTGGGCAATCCACCCTTTTCCGACTGAGGACCATGGCCTCAGACTTAGAGGTGCTGATCTTCATCCCAGCTGCTTCACACTCGGCTGCAAACCGCCCCAGTGTGAATTGGACCGGGTCATATTCGAAGAGGCCTATAGGACCACATCATCTGCAAAAAGCCAGTGAACCTGAGGTCACTAACATGACACCCTCCACCACTTGGCTGCTGCCTAGAAATTCTGTCCATAAAGGTCATGAACAGAATTGGTGACAAAAGGGCAGCCCTGGCGGAGTCCGACCCTCACTGGAAACGGCTCTGATTTATTGCAGGAAATGCAGACCAGGCTCTGGCACCGGTCGTACAGGCCCGTGTCAGGGGGTCTGCTTCCCTATACTCCCGGAGCACCCCCCACAGGACTCCACGAGGGACATGAATGCCTTCTCTATGTCCACAAAATACATGTAGACTGGATGGGCAAATTTCCATGCACCCTCACGGATCCTACGGAGGGTGTAGAGCTGGTCCACAGTTCCACGACCAGGAGGAAAACCGCACTGCTCGTCCTGAATCTGAGGTTCGACTATCTGGTGGACACTCCTCTCCAGTGCCCCTGAATAGACCTAACCATGGAGGCTGAGGATTGTGATTGCCCTGTAATTGGAGCACACCTTCCGGTCCCCGTTCTTGAAAAGGGGGACCACCACCCCAGTCTGCCAGTCCAGGAGCACTGTCCCCGATGTCCACGTGATGTTGCAGAGTCGTGTCATCCATGACAGCTCCACAACATCCAGGGCCTTGAGGAACTCTGGGCGGATCCATCCCCCTCTGGGCCCTGCCACCGAGGACCTTTTTAACCACCCAGGCGACCTCAGTCCCAGAGATAGGAGAGCCCACCACAGAGTCCCCCAGCCCTGCTTCATCACTGGAAGGCATGTTGGTGGGATTGAGGCGGATTTCGAAGTATTCCTTCTACCGATCCACAACCTCCTGAGTCGAAGTCAGCAGCACGCCACCCCTACCATAGACGGTGTTGACAGCGCACCGCTTCCCCCTCCTGAGACGCCGGATGGTGGTCCAGAATCTCTTTGAGGCTGTCCGAAAGTCATTCTCCATGGCCTCACTGAACTCCTCCCATGCCCTGGTTTTTGCCTTGGCAACCACCAAAGCTGCATTCCGCTTGGCCCACTGGTACCTGTCAGCTGCCTCCGGAGTCCCACTGGCCAAAAAGGCCAGATAGGACTCCTCCTTCAGCTTGATGGCATCCCTCACTGCAGGTGTCCACCAGCTGGTTTGGGTATTGCTGCCACGACAGGCACCAACCACCTTACAGTCACAGCTCCGATTGACCGCCTCAACAGTGGAGGCACGGAACAAGGCCCACTCGGACTAAATGATCCCTGCCTCCCCCGGAACACGGTTGAAGCTCTCCTGGAGGTGAGAGTTGAAGCTTCTTCTGACGAGAGACTCTGCCAGACATTCCAGTCTGCCAGGTCTGATAGGCATCCTCCCCCACCACTGAAGCCAACTCACCACCAGGTGGTGATCACTTGACAGCTCCGCCCCTGTCTTCACCCAAGTATCCAAGACATACAGCCGCAAGTCCGGTGACACAACTACAAAGTCGATCATCGAAATGCAACCTAGGGTGTCCTGGTGCCAAGTGCACATATAGACACCCTTATGCTTGAACATGGCGTTCATTATGGACAGTCTGTGACGAGCACAGAAGTCCAGTAACAAAGCACCACTCGGGTTCAGATCGGGGGGCTGTTCCTCCCAATCGCACCCCTCCAGGTCTCACTGTCATTGCCTATGTGATCGTTGAAGTCCCCAAGCAGAGCGAGGGAATCCCCAGAAAGAGCAATCTCCAGCACCCCCTCTAGGGAGTCTAAAAAGGTAGATACTCTGAGTTGCTGTTTGGTGCAGATGCGCAAACAGTCAGGTTCCATCCGCCCACCCAAAGGGGGAGGGAGGCTACCCTCTCATCCACTGGGGTAAACCCCAAAGTACAGGCAACGAGCCTAGGAGCAACAAGTACTGCCATCCCCGCCCGGCGCCTCTCACCATCGGCGACGCCAGAGTGGAAAAGAGTCCAACCCCTCTCGTGAGAACTGGTTCCAGAGCCCAAGCTATGTGTCGAGGTGAGTCTAACTATATCTAGAGGGAACCTCTCAACCTCGCGCACCAGCTCAGGCTCCTTCCCCACCAGAGAGGTAATGTTCCATGTCCCTAGAGCTAGCGTCTGCAGCCAGGGATCAGACCGCCAAGGTCCCCGCCTTCAGGCGCCGCCCAGCTCACAAAGCACCCAACCACCTTGGCCCCTCCCATGGGTGGTGAGCCCATCAGAGGAGGGTCCCGTGTTTCCTTTTCAGGGTGTGCCCGGCCGGGTTCCATGGGTGCCCAGCCACCAGGTGCTCGCCAACGAGCCCCACCCCCAGGCCTGGCTCCAGGAGGGGGGCCTGGTATCCCGCATCCGGGCAAGGAAAACTGAAATCCATTGGTTGTGTTTCCCATTTTGGTATTTGAGCCACACTTTGTCTGGACCCTCCCCCAGGACCTGTTTGACTTTGGTGACCCTACCAGAGGCATGAAGCCCCCGACAACATAGCTCCTAGGATAATTGGGGCGCTCAAACCCCTCCACCGCAATAAGGTGGTGGCTCAAGGAGAGGCTGGTGTTTAATTGTGTTTTATAAAAGTCAACTTTTTTCATAAAAACTGGCATTTGAGGGGTTAACATTTTGAAACAAAATAAAAATTTGTTATGTATGGTGAGAGCTTAATTTTACCATTGCATTCACTGAATAAAAAAATTAGACACTTTATCTTGTAACTACGAGAAAAGATCTCGTAATTACGAGATCAGGATCTTGTATTTTAAGAAAAGATAAAGAAAAAGGAAATGTCTGTAAATCCTCTCACAGTGGCAATGATTTGGCTATTGAGTTAATCTGCTTTTACCATCTTCTCAGTATGGGGCACTAGGAAATACTGATGTTTTTAAAAAAATGAGGAGAGTGTTATAATAGTATGTGAACACTGTGCAGACATCTCAAGTCTCTTGGACTGTTCACGCAGAAAGCCCAGTCTGACATGCTGGATGACGCTGTCTTTCTGCAGGACCAGGTGAACCCTCACGGGATGCTTCGAAGATACAAGTTCATGCATTCGAAATGCATCCAGTCGGGTTTGGTAGTGACTCAGAGAACTGTACATCCAGGCGTGCGGGAAGATGTTTTAAGTTGGGAAAGCTGCCAGCTGAATGAATGAATGAGTGATGTCATTGTTTTTTTGTTTTTTTTTCTGCTGCGAACTGCAGCTCCGCAGCCCCACCAGTGTGTCAACACACCGATCATTACTCACATCCTTCACAAGCTCTCAGGCTACTCCGCAGCCACACAAATGACGAACAAAAATGCCTTCTTTTGAATTGACTAGAACAACAACAAACTTTTTTGTCATTAGCCTCAGCCTCGTTGATAACCTGATTCCGGATGATGTCATCACGCATCAACCACACATCAATGATCCCCGTTAAAGGTAAAGTCTGAGCTTATCAAACTATCATTGCAAAACACCGATAAGTTGTCAAAGAAACAGAAAATGATGAATAAACAACTATTCAATTAAAACAAAATCATAAGATTCACAAAGATAAGATTAATAATCAACAATCTAACTTACTTTTATTGCCCTCCTTCAGCACAATACAGGCCTCCACACAAACTCATTGAAAAAAAGCAGTTGACAACCAATGACAGCTTAACATAGCTTAATTTTCTTTCGTTGATTTATCATTCAGGTCCCATCTAATCATATTTTTCTCTACTTATTGTATCGCATGTCATCAGATCTTTTCATATCATATTATTAAACTATATTGTATCAGTGTTTAATGTAATGTGGTGTCATATCTTACATCACATTGCATATAAAATGGCATTGCATCCTATCAAATTATATCATATTGTATTGTTTCATCGTACCACACAGTATTGCATCATTTCCGTATAACGCTAAATTATATTGAATAAAATCATATCACTCTACGTTATATCGTATCATTAACTCATCAAACCATGTTAAATTGATTCGCATCATTTCTTCTAATTAAATGGCATTGTATGTTATTCAACTGTACATGTTACATTGTTTCATTGTATCGCATGGTTCCATATAACACTAACTTATGTTGAATCAAATCTTATTGCTTTACATTTTCTCATATCGTGGCTCATCAAATCACGTCAAATTGATTTGCATCATATCCTTCTTTATAAATGGCATCGTTTCTTATTAATCGACGTCTTACATTGTTTCATCGTATTACATAGTTCCGTATAACACTAAATTATATCAAATCAAACATAATCGCCCTACATAGTATCATATTGAGGCTAATCAAATCATATCAAATTGATTTGCATTTTATCTTTATTTATAAATGAGATCATATGTTATCAATCCTACATCTTACATTGTTTCATCGTATCACATTCCATATAACACTAAATTATATTGAATCAAATCTTATCACTCTACATTTTGTCATATTGTGGCTCATCAAATCACGTCAAATTGATTTACATCATATCCTTTCTTATAAATGGTGTTTCTTATCAATCGACGTCTTACATTGTTTCATCATATCGCATAGTTCCGTATAACACTAAATTATATCTAAATCTTATTGCTCTACATCATATCTTATCGTGGCCCATCAAATCATATGAAATCAATTTGCATCATATCTCTCTTATAATTGCATTATATCTTATCAATTATACATCTCACATTGTTTCATCGTATCACACTGTTCTATATAACACTAAATTCATATTGAATTAAACTATATTGCTCCACGTCATATCATATCGTTACTCATCTATCACGTCATATTGATTTGAATTATATCATTCGTATAAAATCGTATCATATCTTCCATATGTTTTCATCGTATCATATAATACCTATTGTTCTACCTCTGAATCATATTGTATATCACTTCATTTTATATCACTTCACGTAATGTCATATCATAGCTCATCAAATCACATATCACATTGATTCGTATCTTATGTCGCTCCGTATACCATATATCTCATTTAGCCATATCATATCTCATCCTCGTATTGCATCATATTGTGCCGCATAAATTGCGTTGTGTCTTATCAAATCGTATCATATCTTACATTCTTTATCATATCACATTGTATCACATTGTATCACACTGACCCGTATAACACTTGACTATATCTTATATCAAATGGTATCGTATCACTTCTCCCAAATTGTATCATATCTTATCACATTGTTTTGCAGGATATCGCTCCATATCATGACGTATATCTAACCAGTCACATCATACCTTGTCTATCGTACCAGTGTATTTTTCTGCATCATGTCACATCATTTTATCAAATCATATTGTATCATATACCGCAGTTTTTCACTTCTCATCATATCCAATTGTACATTACTTACACATCTCACATGTTGTTGTACATTATCATATACCATACCGTATCATACCACACCGTAGCGTATATTTGTTAAAGTAAATCACACGGCTTTACATAGTATTGTATGTCATCATTGGCCATCAAAGGGCATATCTAATCAGACCACTTCATATGTTTCACTTTCGTATCATTTCATCCTGTTGATGGCTCCTGAAGTGGAGCTTAAAGCAGCCAACCACGTCTCTTCCTGTGTTCCTATGAATTCCAACCCAACCATTTCCTCCCTTTGTTTTGTTCACTCGATGCACCCTTCCCTTTGACCTCTTTCTTTAAACCGTTTCCCCAAACCATTATCGGCTTCACGTATCTGCTATGTTGCTTATTATCCACTATACGTGATAAATAATTGTTAAATTCATCCTGTTGATGGTGTGGTCCTTACTCGTGATAAAATTGATTTTGATGCAATGTTATTTTTTGCAGGGTCAGATTCTAACTTACTACCCTTTCAGGTAAACAGGACAAAAATGTCCCATTGCATCCCATTATACCCACAATTTTAAAATTGCATAATTGCAATGCAGTATAATCAAATATTTGGTACTTTTGATTAGGACTGAAGTTGATTGAATGATTTGAGCAAAAGTACAAAACAATATCAATCTGTTGTGTTTTTATACCAGTTTTTGGGCGAGGACATTTTTGTCCTCTTGGACCTCAAAGGGTCATAAATTAAAGCGACACCTGAGGGTTAATATGCTTGAATATTCTTATATTCTACAGGTGTTTTTTCTCAATAACCCCAAAAAAGGAAACAAGGTCGACAATAAAAACTCCAAGTGTCGTCTCGTTGTGAACCCACAAGTCCTTACCCTGATACAGGAACTCTCTGATCACAAGTGGCCTTAAGCCATAATATGGACTCTTTTTGTGGACTCTGACTTTTTGAGAAGAGTTCATGTTTTCGCTTTGTTAAATCCACAATGTGTATTATGGTTATTAAGGAAAAATATGTAATTAGTTGTAATGTCTCAGTGTAGCTTTTTATGGTAGTGTCTGCCACCTGCTTGTTTTATGAAGATGTTCTATCTGATCTATCATGCATTTATAAATTACAACTGTTTTTATTGGGAAAAAACAATACCTTAACAAACATGCATTATTAGTGTGAGGGGGCTCACCTCTCCACAGATCTGACCTGTAACTTGGCCTGTTGGCATCACCTGCTTGTCTTCATGGGCATAGGTAAGTTTTATGCTATGATACTGTGGAACATTCCAGGCAGGGAGAGTGGAAGAGTGTGGGTTGTTGTTGTACGCCTGTCACTTAAACTTTGTGACACAAATGTCCAGATTTAAAGAAGGCATTTTCTCGAGTATTTCAACTCTGATCCAGTTATATTTAAAAGAAATATTACACTTACCTTATTTTCATGTTCTGCAAAAATGCATCCAATTGTTTTATGCTATATACTGCGGAACATTCCAGACAGGGAGTGTATTGTTCTTGTGGGCCTGGCACTTAAACAGATGTCGAAATCTAAATAAACTAATCTTCTGGAGTATTTCAACTTGAATCCAGTCATAGGTAAAATGACTATTATATGTAGGTTCTTTGCATGTTGTATATGTTAAAAAATGCATACAACTGTTTACAACTATTGATGATGGCTGTTAAATAAATGTTCCAGAATGGATATCTCTCTTGTCTTTTCTCAAGATGTATTTTAGCATGTTTTGGTGTGGGCGTTGTAGAAATAATTTTTCAGGTTTATAAGTAAATTTTAAGTAAAAACTTGATTATTAAAACATAGAAATACAGCATATGAACAGATTTTATGTATAATATGCTGTACAGCTCCATTTAAAATGCAAAGTTTTACTGTTGTTCTACCAGTTTAAATTTGTTTTTTGTTTGCTATTTGCCTGTTATCTGTTTTATCATTTATTGATGCACAATAACCAACAATTATGTAAAAAAAATACAAGAAATGGTTTATTGATATACAACACCATTATCCAAAAAAACAGTTTTTGGTGGACTTTACAGTTTTTGTGATTCAACATAATTTCATTCACTGTATATCGATTTACATATTTCATCAGTAATGTTATCTACTGCGCTGAATTTTTTTACAGGAATACTCTGGTAACCACAGCTGCCAGCATTTTCCTGTAAAACATTTTTTTTTTTTTTACAGTATATTTTAACAAACCAGACAAGAGCGGGTAAAAGCAAACCAGTACAAGTGTTTCACATAACTTAAATAACCAGAAAATTCTGAGATTTCAATTTTTTGTGGATTGTTTAATTAAAAAAAAAACAGATTCAAATTGAGTAAGTGCATTCAAAGAGTTATTAGTCTTTGTGAATATTTTGTCTATTATGTGAAACCTTGTTCATATTACTAATTTTAAAAACTGGTTCAGTAAAGGCTAGCAAGACAATCAGTTTGAATCTGTACATTACCTGGGCTGTAGTTATATGTACATGTACCTATTATTTTCAATAGCATAGACCAGTGGTTCCCAAACTTTTCGCGCCCTGTACCCCTTCAGACACTTGACCTCCAGTCATGTACCCCCTACTCTCATGCACTTATAGCAGCTAGAAAAAGAAATGTGTCTGTAAGCCTGCCGCCAACCCTATCTCCAACATTTCACATGCATAATATACAAATAACAGCTATTAAAGTGATTTATTTTTCACAAAATAGATTTATTTACCAGCAATTTCAGTGGGCAACACCAGTTCACTTTCGAAAAAAGAAATTTACCTTTCTGGAACATATTCAGTTATGAACTTGAAACTGTTACAAACTCACCACAGCTTTAGGGTGAGTAGTGTCTGACTGAACATAATGTTACTATAACAATCTTAGACAATTCAGGACAGATTTCCTTCTCTAAGTTGCCTCACAAATCCAGCCTCCAGCCTCTCTGCCAACACTTCAAGCCTTTATCAGAGCTGTATCAAGCAGTTTGAACTTTTTTTTTTTTGGAATTCACTTTTAATTGCATTTTTGAACATTAACAACAGCAATACAAAACATAAAAACAATGAGAGAAGAGAACAAAAATAAAGTGCATTAGATAAAAATAAAGAAATATGCCAGCTGTTAAACTTTAAAAAAAAAAGAAAGAAAAAAATCAGTACAAGCATTCATAGGGTAAGCATTAGCAGTTTCCATCACAGCTCATCTGTTCACACATCGGCAATGCTATCAAATTTGGCTCTGGAATCTTAATCACAGAAGCATCTTGATTTACCTTGCATTCACATATATTTCATATCCATTCATATATATATGTTACATACATACAAACATTCATGCATACACATATACATATCTACACACATACCTGATAACAAAATCCACTTCCTCTCAACCACTGAGTACTGTGTTCACAAAAGGGCCCCATATTTTCCAAAATATCTCTTGTCTATTGTTCAGTTTAAAAATTAATTGCTCGTAACTAGCTATTTTGGTTATTTCTATCAGCCATTCACCAAATGGGATGACAGTTTTTGTTTCCAATGTCTAAGGATAATCCTACAACCTGTGGTAAGGGCCAGTCTACACCACACAGTCTGTGGAGTCGATAAATCCACTCTTTCTGTGATTATACCCAATATTAATTTGTGGAACAATTATCATTTTAAGGATGTTTATTTTACCGAGCAGAGATAAACCAAGTTTGGTCCAATTTTGTAATGTACTTTCAATTTTCTGTATAAGGGGGAGGAGGTTTTCTATCATTATATTTTTTAAGCTGGGGTAACTTTAATGCCCAAATATACCATACCTGAAAGAAGCCTATCAAGCTTCCAATTTTTTCTAATATCAGGTGGGCAAAACCTAGACAGGGGCATTGCTTCTGACTTACTCTAATTTCTTCTATACCCAGAGATAAGTGAGAAAGAGTCAATCAGTGTTAGTATATGAGGTACAGCTGTTTCAGGATTCCTGGTCAGTAACAATATACCGTCGGCATATAAAAGTAATGTTCCATCTTTCCTGCATGTATACCTTTAATATTCACATTATTCCTAATTGCAGCAGCTAAGGGCTCTAGTGCCAGGGCAAAGATTAGAGGGCTCAGGGGACATCCCTGTCTTGTACCCCTGAACAGGGGAAAAGACAGGGACTTATTCCCATTTGTTAATACTGATGCTCTGGGATTATAATACAATAGTTAACCCAATTTATAAATGAGGAACCTAATCCAAAGCTATATAATGTCCTGAATAAATACCTCCACTCTACCCTATCAAACGCTTTCTCCGCATCAAGGGAGAAAGCAATAGTGGGTTCGATATTATTCTTCGTTTGCCAAATCAAATGTAATAATCTCCATACGTTATCGGCCGAACATCGCCCCTTTATAAAACCCACTTGATCTGGGTGAATTAGATTGGGTAAATGTGTCTCAAGCCTTGTAGCCAACACTTTAGCCAATATTTTGGCATCTACATTTATTAATGAAACGGGGCGATAGCTTCCACACTTCTGTGGGTTCTTACCATTTTTGTGTATAAGTGTTATCACAGCCGAATACTTTCTGGCAAACTGCCTTTTTGAAGTGCACCTTGAAAAACTACAAGTAGGGTTTCAAAATGAGCAAAGGGGCCAGCTGTCACCACTTAACTCTGATGTACTTACATCAAGCAAATTCTAACTTAAGTGTCCCATCTGATGTCATGGCACATTTACAAATAATGGATTTGTATCACAAAACTATACCGAGAAACTAAACAAAAAGCTTACTGTTTTCATCCCCCACCCCATCAGGGAGAGAGGGGAGGGGGAAGCCACCACACTCCAACGCAGCAGCATCTAACAACAAAATGTAACCCAAAATAACAACTGTCTTCTCCTTTTGTTGTCTTATTGTAATCACAAACATTGACATGTAGAAGCTCTAACTACTCCGTGAAGTGAAGACATATTATCCAGCTTCATGACTGCATAGTATAGTCAAAATAAACTCCCATCAGAGTTCACAAAGTTCGAGCCTAAAGTGGCTCCCTTGCTTCTCTCGGTTATTAACAAAGTCACCTGTCATGGTGGAGCTTTATGAAGCTCTTGATGAAATAAAGTCCTCTACCTCATCTGGTGAAGTGAAGGTGTTCCTGATGTTATCGGCTATGACTCTCAGCACGGCCGGGTACATCATAGTATACCGCAGCCCCTTCTCCTGCAGCCTCTTCTTTACTCCATCAAACTTCTTGCACCTCTGGATGATATCCTGGGAGAGATCTTGAAAGAAAAACAGCCGCTTTCCTTGCCACTCCACTTGATCTTTATTCCTGGCTGCCCGTAGCACCGCTTCCCTTGCTTCAAACCTCAGGAACCGCACCAGAATGTGTCAGGCTCTGGCGCCGCGCTGGCCGGCTCTGTGGGCGTGTTCGATCTCAAAATCCTGGGTCATCTCGAGGTCCAATGTTTCAGAGCAAAGTCTCTGTACAAAGTCCTTTATATCTCATCCTTCGGCGTCCTCCACTACTCCAACTATACGGACATTGTTATGACGACCAGCATCTTCCAAATGAACTACTTTCTCCTGTAGCTGTTTAATAGTCGTCGCCGCTGTGTCCACCGTTTTCCCCGTGGTTTGGGCCTGATCCTCTAGCTCGGATATTCTGGTCTCAGCTTCGGTCATCTGAGCCCCTAACTTCTCCACTGCAGTTTGGACAGCATCCATGCCAGATTTTAGACCACTCATATCAGATGCAATACTTTGTAGCAGCGTTTTGATGCTAGCTAATTCTGCAGTAGTGTCTGACTGTGACTCTGAAGTTACTATAGCCGCCATGTTAGCCTCCGTGTCCTCATGAGCCTGACGAGTACTTTGACTTCTCAAACAGGCAAATCTGTGTAAGGGTTTTCTGAACTGTCTGCATGACTTTTCGTGGCATTAAGCAGGCATGCCCCCGTTTTAAGCTTTTACACAATTTAAATAATTAAATCAGAAGGGGGTAAGGCGAGTGACTCAGCGGAGGATTTCCCTATGCGGCCATCTTGGGTGTTCGCTCCAGCAGAAGTCTCAAGCAGTTTGAACTTTAACTACTGAAACAACTGTTTGAAACCTGATAGGTATTCGCGTACCCCCATATTTCCCTCGTGAACCACAGATTTGCCTGCGTTTCTTCATGGCTCTCATGGGCGGGACCTCCTCTGAAAACTGTAAGAAGCCTCCTGATTGGTCAGTCTCACTCAGAGAGACGGGGTGACAACTTCCACCTGCACAGTGACCTGGCTGTACGGGAGACATGGAGAGAGTGAACTGAAGGAGACAAACATTGATAAACAGAAATGTTTTCGATATTTTTTCTGTCTTATTGACGCTATTAAGGTTACACTTGTTGCTCTTCTGGTGTCTTTTTTTCTAACCAGATGAGATAACGTTATCAGACACTAGCACTCATAATTTAGACCTACCAGCTTAGCGCTATGCGCTTGTCAGGAGTGACTGACGACCTTATTATGGTCCCAGCTTCAGTGACAGTTTGCCTAATCTCACAGATATCGACCTATTTATGTATAAATAAATAAACTTTAATTAGATATAATATCAGAACAAATCATCAGGTGTGTGTTTGGATTGTTGAGTCGTTCCTCCTTTAAATTAAAGAATTATAAAAGGGGGCATATTTTCACTGATCTTCATCCATGAGGGTTTGATCATAATACACTTGGTCTCCTGAAGTTGCAGAAATGACAGACACTGTATTTATCACTGTTACTAGTACCAGAAAGCGGCATCAGTCAGTAGGTTACTGATGCAACTGTTATTGTGACAGTTTTAAAGCAACACTTAAGAACTTTCAGTTTTCGTTGATTATCGCGGCGCCGGTGGACAGAGGCGGTAGTGTTTTGCCTGAAGGAAGACCACACTCCCCATGAGGCCCAGCGCGTAGCGCCGTAAAATCCTGATCTCCCGGTCGCCTGCAGTTGGACTGAACTACATTTCTGTTTCCAGCGGCTGTGTGAAGGATGAATAGCGACGAGGTAGTGAATCTAATTGTGGCTAAACAATATCATATGACGATATTGAAAATAAACGTGTAACTTTGTTTTGTACCATATCCCCCCACCGCCCCCCCTTGCTTAGCGACCTACGCGCTGACGAGTTTTAGAGCCTTGAAACCGATAAATAAAACACTATGTTGGCTAATTTCACAGTAAACACACGTACAGATCCCTGCAGGAGGAAGCTACTTACTAGTCCAGCAGGAACAGAGCCAAGGCAGCGTCGGTCAGAAATCCCTCCTCGTCTTTGAGCTCACGCCAGAAAGTGAAAGCTGGGCCAATGTTAATCCTTGACTGTCATTTTATCCGGGTAGCCTCCCTCTTTCTTTTTTTGTCTCCTCAGACAAAACTTTTCGTTTCTTCATTTGTTTTGCAGCTTCTGCCATGATAGCACTAGTTGCGCGCAG
The DNA here is from genome assembly GCA_037902135.1 of Cetoscarus ocellatus. Taxonomy (NCBI): domain Eukaryota; kingdom Metazoa; phylum Chordata; class Actinopteri; order Labriformes; family Labridae; genus Cetoscarus; species Cetoscarus ocellatus. Next base: position 27,710 of record JBAMNC010002275.1, read on the forward strand.
GCGTTCGACTCGACTTCCATCTTTGTAGCGCATGGGGAAAGGGGGAAGTGACGTATGCGGTAAAGCAGTCGGCATATTAGTAGTCTTTTGTGTGGGAGGTTTCTTGCCACCCTCCTCAAAGTTGCTTAGTGCCGGTGAAAGCGATACAGACCCCCCCAGGCCATGACAGAGGTGTCATTCAACTAGTTGTAAGTCGATGTTTCATCACAAATGTTATGAAAATATTTTATGAAGGCTGAAAAGTTATTTAGTGTTGGTTTAACTCATGGAGAATAATTTCCCTTGTCCTCACAGCAGGGCCCACTGAATAAATAATAATATTAATAAATTGTAAATACAACAGTCAACATCAAACTATTTAAATAACCACACAGTTTGCAAACAATAACTTCATACATAAGCTACATTTACACCATGCAATAATTTTATAAAAAAAACTAAATAAAATAGCTATATGACAAATCCATATAACTTACCTATATGCACAACTATATGCAAAACTATAGCTGCACAGATTTGTAGTAATATTAATTTGGCATTGCTTTACATTTGCATCAATGCAAGCTCTTGCAATAAAGAGTTAGTAGTAATAAACCCTCTTAATACTGTAACTAAAACGTGCAGCCAGGTCTTTTCTGCCTTATTTTGGTCCATAAATGTGTCAGGAAATGTCCCCTGAGTATTTTTTTTCACCCTTTTTTGTGAGAAATTAAAGCAAACAATTTTGGGAAATATTTGTCATCATTATGTTATAAATGCAATAATAAATAACAGAAGAAAAAAAGAGTAAAAATGGATATATATTTCCAGCAGGATTCTCTCTGTTAACAATTGTAAATGAAATAGTACAATTTTTTAAGATGACCAAAAATAATCTTAACCTTTTTAACATACACTCACACATTTTTGTTTGCCTACAGCATTTAGGGCCAGATCTACTAAAGTTTGCGTGTATAAAAACACATGCAAACTTGAGAGCATGTGCAAAGCTGATCTGCTAAACAAGTGCAGCGAGGATTGCGAGGATTAGCAAAATAGCATGTGCAATCCATTTAGCGTGTTTGCCTTCATGAATATGCAGATTACATGAAGATGATCAGAACAAGCAAAATATTGGGAGGAGGAGATGCAAATGTAATCATTTAGCACCTGTAATGTCATTTATCAAACTCGCAACTGGTTGTGCTCGGTGTTTCAGCGTCTAAATTTAGTATGTTTAAAAAATGGGTGCAAAAAAGCAGAGGTGCTACGGTCATTGTGGTGAGAAACAGGTCGCATTAACCGAATATTTCTGTCATTGACTGAAATTTTTGATGAATGACGGTAAGATTTGGAGACTGTCTGTCATCATTAAGGACTGGAAAAAGAGGGATGATCCAGTGTGCCATCATTCTCATGCAGACACACATAAAGTAAACCCTCTCTGTTTTGCACTCTACATCGCGGAGGAGGTCATTTAACCTATGTAAAAAAGATCTCCATAGCTGGCTATGAAGTAGAATCACTCCGTGTGTCACATGGCGCTGACTGCAAACTCTTTTCATCTATGAGTAACACTATAAGAACTACCTATAATGACAGAAACCATCTTTAAAACAAATAAATAAGTTTCATGTACTATGAATTTTTCTTAGTTTGGCCCATGTTGAACCAGACAACATGGGGAGGGTTGGCTTTATGTCCCATACTACAGCGAGGCGACAGGGGGCGATTGAGATGTTTTGACTTCACTTGACATCCCATTTCCTAAACCAAATCTAAACAGAGCTAAATGTCTGGTGGGTAAAGCTGTGTAGAAGACCATATTCAACTGAACATAAAGAAGACAAACGTGGATGTCTACATTTGTTATAAGGGAAGTAAACATTGTGTATGTATGGATTATTTTTTCAACAGAGTGAAAAAGCAACGTATCCCTGCGGGGAAATTAAAATCTGACATGGGTTTTGTAACATGAGAATCTACTTATTGCCTGTTATGTGCAATGAGAGTAATTTGAGGTAATTTAAGCACAGGAACAGCTTATGAAGACAATTACCAACATTTGGACTAAAATCATGGCCATTAAACTTTGTAACTATTTCTTGCAAATGAAACAAATATAAAATTATGTCAGGATACATTCAATGTGGGCAATACATACTGTGTGTGAGAAACTGTTGTCAGATCATTTCAAACTGTCTGTTCACTTGCTGCTTGGGCCTCCTTAAATAACTCCGATTGTCCATCTATGGAGAAAACAGGCAGTGGTTAAACAATCCATGTAAACCTTTTGGCATTTTACAGACAAACATTCATGAGAAACTGAAATTATCATTTCTACTTTGAGTTGCTTTTTTCTTATCAGACATTACCAGAGTATATGCAGGAATCCTGAAGTTCAACACCTTAAGACTTTTTAAAAGACCACCTCAAAATATTTTGAGACCTCATTGCCACTCCGAGCTGTAATCAGCAACATATATTTAACTTTGTTAGCAGCCCTTGCCCAGATCTGTGCCTAGACACAACTCTGTTTATGAGTTCTGTTGAAGAACTCAGTTGAGACTCCAGTGATAGTTTTTTAAAATTAAGTTATTTGCAGAGCAGTGTCACATTTCATGAGTTGAGCCCAAATCTAACTTCTTGTTTTTTGGTCCGTAAACATGCGCAAATATAGCCTTTGTGTTTCATACAATATAACTGACATTTGAAACATCTGTAAAAAATAATAATAGATCATAATTCTGAAGGGATAGCTTATATTTTGGCTTGGCTTGGCGTGGCGGTGCGCCACAATCATTTACATGCGCAGAAACCCTGGGGTATGGAATAAAGATTGATGAGATTAAAAATTAATTTAAATGATTTTAGCAAAAGGCTGTAACATTACAATGTGAAAAAAACTGAAGGGGTCCCATTGTATCTATTTTAAAACTTAGCAGGGCCATGAAGACACATCAAGGGAACATGGAGGAATATTACACAAATACCACACATAATTTACAGCACAACCAAACACTATCATAGTATGTCATTGCCCCTACATGATGTAACTTGAGAGGGAATATGATTTGTCTTCTATTTTGTGTGTGTGTGTGTGTGTGTGTGTGTGTGTGTGTGTGGGTGTGTGTGTGCGCTCACTTTGGCTGCACAAGGTGAAGTGTTGAGGAGTTTGTTTTCTTAGCCAGATGACTCTTCTACAGCAGGGACTGTCAGTGCTAATGAAGAGAGAACCAGGTCATTGTTTCCATTAGAGGATTCTTAAGGATTTTTTTTAATTTTAAAGTATATTTCACATTAATCATCACTCACCTCAGGTCTGCACAATTACAGCAGTACATGTCTGCCCTGTGATCCACACTGAGCATTGCTAGCAAAGCCAACAATGTGCCACCTTTCCTCCAAACTAAGAGAGACAGAGCAGAGCAGAAATAAAGAGTGATATAAATTCCTTTTAGAGATTACACTCAGCACATTACTCCACTTCTGTTAACATTATGTTCTTAAAAGTAAGATATGCTCAATTGAAAATATCAAAATCATCCTGTTGTCACTGTCTTGTCTTGTGTTGTTCTGTGTGTCTACAATACGAGGGAACTCACTCACTGTAAACTGAATTTACCCAAGGGTACAATTAATATTCAGAATCTGAATAACGCTTCTCTTTTCAAATACATTCATGCAGTTATATACTCAGTTTTACAGAGGACTCAAAATAGTCTTACCTTCTCCAGGTCAAACTCTCCTTTTTACAGGCATGACATCAATACAAGCAGCTCTCACACACATATGGGGAAACAGGAGAAAACAGTTAGTCTGGCTGTGTTCAAAGCTAATAAAAACTTACAAATTAACATGTACCAAAAATTATTTACTTCCAAAACTTAATTTATCTTTCTAGTCATCATAGTTGAGCTGCACCTCTGGTGGTAATGACAGTCAGTGCATCTTCACTGAGACAGGTAGGAAGTATGTCCGTCAACACAGGCTTTAACAGCAAGCTCCAATCTATGTAGTTTTACCAGTAGGAAAAACGTTATTTGTACTTACTACCTCCATGGAAATAGGGCAGCAATTACACTCCAGTGAACCACAGTCTTGTGTCTCATTGGGTCGAGTAGTCATTATCACTAGGAGTCATCCTCTATCATATATTAAATATGTTACATGTCTCCATTTTATGTCATGCCATTTTATGTTTTTTTTTTTTTAATGTCCAGAGTTGGAAAGGAGACACAGGAGTCAGGACTGGATCTCTGGATCTTTACTTGGCAACTGTGGCAACAGAAGGAAACACACAGACATTGTGAGCTGAATTTGAGCTCGAAAAGGCTTTTTAACTTATGAAATTTTACAATAAAAAAATTAATTTTGCACAGTAAAATTAAATTACAAAAAAATGGTTAGTGTCTGAATTCAATGGTTCAGTATTTAAAGTTCAACCAGTAAGGGGAAAAATGACATCAGTTTAATTAAGATTAAACAATTGGGCAACCAAACTTAATATGGTAACCTGAAAATCCACATTTCACTACCTCAGTGAAACATTTAAGTACAAATGAATTAATTCACATTCAGCAGGCATTTATATCATTTAGCAGCAACAACTTGCTCACAGCTCTTTGATCATTCACTCAGGATGGAGGATCGAGTTGAAGATCAGTTCAAGCCCAGTCACAAACACTCATGGTATTTTTATTCCTATCAGCTATTGGTTATTCCCACAGACAAAAGGAACCGTGTGTGGCTTGAGATCAAAATTAGCGAGGGGAGACAGCACTGAGCAGGCTACCTTAGCATGCCAATGCTAGAACGAAGCTTATTTAAAACATAAATTAATGATTTTAGGTCTCTGCGGGGCTCTCTCAGGACGAGTGACATATGACACGGAGCAACATACAGCAGTTTGACCGCATTCAAATCACGAATAACAACTTTTAAGAGCGTTTATCACCGAGAGCAGAGACAGCACTATTACGAACTACCTCTGGCCATGTTAGAAAACGTTTTGACCAAAAGCGAGCGTTAACAACTGACAGTTAGCCGCCTGGTCATAAAACGTTAGCTACCTGCTAACAATAGCCAATGTAACAGTAGCAATTTATCAGAGGGATGCTAACGTTAGCTTCAAAGCTGTCCACCCGATGTATGACACATTGAAATTATCATTCACAGCACATGCATTATCTGGGACACTTACCTAAAACGGCGTTTGGTTGACATGTCCGCTGTGGCTTTAGTCAAGATAGGGCCAGACCAGCCGTAGTCTCATACCATCGAAGCTCATGTGTCCAAGAAGGGAGTCTTTCACATGACTCATGACCCGCGCTGAACCTGATTGGACGGACACTAATCCAACCTTTTTGTCATTCTTCAAACTTGTCGACAACTGGCAGATTATTGATTTATTCAGCAGGTTAGTCGTTATGGGCGGGACAAAGCAACTGGAAATAGGCGCAAACTTTAAAATTTGAATCTAGTCTGATTGCATGAATTGAATGAAGCAAATAATGAAGTTATATATATACAGATATACAGATTTATAAGCAATAGAAGGCAATTGACTTTTAAACTGCCTTCATACAGTAATGTTCAGTACATTTCTTTTTGTCTGTAAAATATTAATTTCTTCTAAAAAAAAAATCACCTTTACAATGCATACTTAATGACCTGCAATGTTATGGAAACAAACTAAAGACTTCTGAAATTTAATGTACATTTCTTCATTAATAGGAAAGATATGTAAAATTGCCATCACATTTTATGTTAAAAAAATTTTATTATGAAAGAAACATGTTCAATTACCTTTAAAAAAACATAATAATACTGATGCAATATGTTATGGTTAATTTCTTGTAATTCTAAAGATAAATCTTTTAATTAATGCTAGTATCCGTTATTTACAGGCATTACATTGTCTTATGGAAAACGGTAATAAACCTGTAAAAAAATACAGAAAATGGTATGAAAAATTACAGTTAAAGATCTACAAAAACAGTAAGTTGTCATAAAAAAACGGAATATTAATGTAAACTAACATTATGGTCAACTAACTGTAATTTAAAACATGAAAACCTAAAATTACTGTAAATCTACTAGCATTTCGTTGTTTTATTGGAAAACAGGAAAAATCTGTTAAAAATTACAGAACATCACCTATAAAATTACATTTTTTTTTTACAGTGACCCGTTTCCTCCAAGTGTCTGATCTGCTCCTTTACTTCAGTTCTGTGGGCTGAACCTGTGGTGGGTGAATATGAAAAGGCATGAAGACAGTTATTAAATATTATGATGATTTGATTATATGTACATTTCATTTAATTGCATCATACTCTGCATAGCAGTTTAATACCTTTGAACACGCCAGAAAGCTGCTTCCTTTTTCTTGGACGCTTTTTAGTTTCAGGCTCTAAACATGTTGTAGCTTCATCTCCAGCAGATTTTGACAACTCTGTAAACAAATGACTGCATTGGCTACATGTATACAGTACAAGAGTCTTTACAGGTAAAAAGGACTCGAACAAATGCTTCACCTGTCCACACAACAAGGGTACACTGATGTCAGGTCTACAAAAAGCCACACTATGTAAGATTCCGGCTTTCTGCTCTCTAGGGGCCTCTATGGTCGTTGAGTTTAACTGCACTGTCAAAAAACAGAGCGCCTCACACCAACGTGCATTTCTGGAGGAGAAGCGAGCTGACAGGATGTCCCGAGAGACAAATGAGCCATGTGGACTGATAAGGTACAGTCTGATCATGTTTCTTTTCAAATAAATCACTTTTCAAGCGTCAGCTGTCAGTTGTTTGCAACATGTACTTACAAGTCCAACAATTACAGGGCCAAATTAGCATCAGTCGGACATCCCTCCTCGTCATTCAGCTCATGCCAGCGAGTGAACGGCGGGCCAATGTTTAACTTTGTCCGGGCATTTAGCTTGTTACTCTCCTGCTTTCTTTTTTTCATCTCCTCCAATAAAACGTTTCTGTTCCTAAGGTTTTTTCGTCACTTCCGCCATGATAACAACTCTACGGCTCAATCCCAAATGGCCCCCTACATACTACCCCTTCACTACCAAGTGTCATTCCAAATGAAGTCACACTCGTAGCTGTGGAGGGCACTTTAATTAAAGGGGGAGGGTATAAGTATGACGGGCAGGAATGGGAGGCCCTCTTCACTTCACCGGAAAACGGGAAGACCTTGTTGCCATGGTAACAGAAAGATTCCCTGTGTATGGCTGTTACTCTGTGCTTCCAAAATGACACTTTAGATTGACACAGAGTTAACAGTGACACACATGAATTTCATTGGGATAGGGCAGATACCTACTCTAGTGCCTCTTTCGCAGCATTTCGTTTTTTTTTTGTGAAACGAGAACGATTCACAGTTCGGAGCCGCACCAGCTGTCTCATTTTTTCTACTGTCCCTGTAAAATCATAAAATCAGAAGCCATTACGACAGGAGCCACATGATGATACTTCAAATAATTTTAAATGATTCCACATGTCTTTCAATCCTATTACGAGCTGACATTTCCAATCAACAAATTAATTAATGCTGCCAATAGCTGGGTTTCACGTGACGTCACATTGCTGCATCGCGAGAGCGCGCAATTCAGATGGAGGGCAGGAAGTGAAGTAACGTTAGAACTTGTGAGTGAGAAACAATCAAGATGCCAATGTTTTGTGTTGTTTACGGGTGCTCCAACCGCTCTAACCCAGAAAAGGATAAGGGGTTTTACAGAGTACCGACGATCGCTGTTCACAAAGGTGAGAAGTGTAAAGGGCTCACAGAACAACGCCGAAAAAAATGGATTTTGAACCTGCGTTTACGGTCCGGAGGAGCAGAGTCTGCTAATGCCCGTGTCTGCAGTGACCACTTCGTTAGAGGTATGTAAGCTAGCTTGGTTTTTGTGGCTTTGTTTATATAGCATTGGGTTGTCGTTAAAGGCGGATACACTTAGTAATGATTATCAAGTCACCTGTAGTCTAATATGGACTTCATTGGGACTTTTTTAGGCTGCCCTAGCGCTTTGAGTGACGTTGGGTCGGTGGACTGGGCTCCAACGGTCAACCTCGGTTACCAAACAACAAAACCGAAATCAGAGGCATCTCTTCAACGAGAGCAGAGGATGAAGCTTAAGCAAGAAAGTCAAAGACGGGTGGAATGTGCAGAAGCTATGTTGGATCTTCTGCAGACAGCTGATAGCTCCGAAACAGAGCTGCCAGCTGACAACCCACAATCGGAGGGCATCAGTGGAACCGGGACATTAAATGATCAAGGTAATTTATTGTAGGCTACTAGAATGTGTAAGCAGTATTATTATTGCACTAGGATGTGTAAGCAGTATTATTATTGCACTAGCATGTGTAAGCAGCATTATTATTGCACTAGAATGTGTAAGCAGTATTGTTATTGCATTAGGATGTGTAAGCAGCATTATTATTGCACTAGAATGTGTAAGCAGTATTGTTATTGCACTAGGATGTGTAAGCAGCATTATTATTGCACTAGGATGTGTAAGCAGTATTATTATTGCACTAGAATGTGTAAGCAGTATTGTTATTGCACTAGGATGTGTAAGCAGCATTATTATTGCACTAGAATGTGTACGCAGTATTGTTATTGCACTAGGATGTGTAAGAAGCATTATTATTGCACTAGAATGTGTAAGCATTATTATTATTGCACTAGGATGTGTAAGCAGCATTATTATTGCACTAGAATGTGTAAGCAGTATTGTTATTGCACTAGGATGTGTAAGCAGCATTATTATTGCACTAGGATGTGTAAGCAGCATTATTATTGCACTAGGATGTGTAAGCAGTATTGTTATTGCACTAGGATGTGTAAGCAGTATTGTTATTGCACTAGGATGTGTAAGCAGTATTGTTATTGCACTAGGATGTGTAAGCAGTATTGTTATTGCACTAGGATGTGTAAGCAGCATTATTATTGCACTAGGATGTGTAAGCAGTATTATTATTGCACTAGGATGTGTAAGCAGCATTATTATTGCACTAGAATGCGTAAGCAGTATTGTTATTGCACTAGGATGTGTAAGCAGCATTATTATTGCACTAGAATGTGTACGCAGTATTGTTATTGCACTAGGATGTGTAAGCAGCATTATTTTTGCACTAGAATGTGTAAGCATTATTATTATTGCACTGGGATGTGTAAGCAGCATTATTATTGCACTAGAATGTGTAAGCAGTATTGTTATTGCACTAGGATGTGTAAGCAGCATTATTATTGCACTAGGATGTGTAAGCAGCATTATTATTGCACTAGAATGTGTAAGCAGTATTATTATTGTACTAGGATGTGTAAGCAGCATTTTTATTTAATATTACAAATGTGGTTGTCTGAAAATCTATGCAAATCCCGAATTAGGTTTTTCAAATGAGACCCATATAACCTTCCTTCCCCATAGGTCTGTCAGGGATGGATTAGGAGGTCTATACTTACTCCTGTAGTTTCTCTGAGTCTGAGTAATTGATTTTGTGTCAAGAATCCACATTACTCATCGAAATACACAGGTGCAGTGTCACTAAAAACTTTGATAACCGCTGAATACACAGAACACATCTGATTAACATATTGCAACTGTTTTTATAATACATTTTTTAAATTTTAAAAAGACTTTGTGGACACCCTGCATAATTCGACCAGAGAAATTATTTTTTTCAAAAAGATAACTTTACACCACTTCAAATAATTCATATTCAGGAATTTACTAATTATAGTCCCCACTGCTATATTGCAGGTTATACAGATGCTGAATGCCAGACTGAGCTGACAATGGATGACATTGAGAAGATGGAGGATGTTCTGAGACAGAACACAACAGAGCTGGGAGACCTTCGGACCAAGGCGCTGGACACACAGTTCAACCAGGAGTCCTTTGAAAAAAACGAAGAGAAGACCAAGTTCTACACAGGGCTCCCCAACTTCTTAGTTTTAATTCAGATTTTTGAGCTGTGCGAGCCCTACATCACCTGTGGCCCTATGTCTGTGTTGTCTAAATTTGAGCAGTTAATTTTAGTTTTGATGAGGCTGAGACTAAATTTCCCACTGAAAGATTTAGCTTTCAGGTTCAAGATCTCTCTACCCACTGCTTCTAGAGTTTGGCATAAAGTAATTGATATACTTAACACAAGGTTAGAATTTCAAATTGAGTGGCCAGAGCGGCATGTACTTCAAGCTACAATGCCAATGGGATTCAGACAGGCATTTGGACGTAAAGTTGCTGTAATAATTGACTGTTTTGAAGTTTTTATTGAGAGGCCCTCTAATTTATTAGCCCAAGCACAAACATGGTCCAACTACAAACATCATCACACTGTAAAATTTCTGATTGGTGTTGCACCTCAAGGCTATGTTACTTACATATCTTGTGCCTGGGGAGGGAGGGTCAGTGATAAACAGATCACAATGGAGAGTGGCCTCCTAAAAAACCTGTTACCTGGAGATGTTGTCCTAGCAGACCGTGGGTTCAATATTGACGATAGAATGGGATTTTACTGTGCTTCATTACATATACCGGCATTCACCAAGGGGAGAAAACAGCTTTCAGCATATGAGGTGGCAGAAACAAGAAAAATAGCTAATTTGCATATCCATGTTGAGAGAGTCATAGGTTTAGTCAGAAGAAAATATCAGATTCTGCAAAGCAGGGCCATGCCTATAGAGCACATGGCAAAAAAAAACAGGTGAGGCACTAGCATTGATTGACAAGATAGGAGTTATTTGCTGTGTCTTGTCTAATCTTTCAGAGTCTGTCGTCCCATTGGAGTAAGGAGGATTACATGTACTGTATGAGGACAGGGTTGAGTAGAAGTACTATCTGAGTTGTTTTAAAATATAATATTTTTGTCCACTGTTTTAATTGTACTGGTCATATGTATTGTAATGAAATGAATGAAATGGATTCTTTATCAATACTGCACACCACATTCTTGTAGTTGTAAAAACCATTGTTTAAAAAAATCAAATATTTAAATAAAACACCATGCTTTTTTCTGTCTTCTCAATGGCATTTAATCTTTTCAGAAAACATCTTTCATATTATGTAGTGCTACTCAATTTACAATATATATGAACCTATTCTGATGAGTAATGTGAATATAATGACTATTATGTCCAGGGAAATTATATAATAGCCAGAACTCACAAAGACAACTCACAAATCATAACAATATTCAAAATTTCATGTTGTCTCATACAACAGTATTATTATGACAGCAATATATCACACAGAACATTTTCAAGATCACTGTCCATATTCTTTGTCACATTACACAGGTAACTTTGTAAATTGCTGTCCCAGTATTTCTGGAAGTATACAATTTCTAAAAAAAACACTGAACTTTGGGAATCACATCATCCCATTCAGGATCAGGCAAAATCCTTTCAACAAAAATGTCATTGCGGTTCCACACAACAAAGTCACAGTACTCAGCATCCACAGTGTGAATCTGTGCCTGAACCTGGTAGTAGTACTCATGACTTTGGTCCAGCCTGACATTATCCCCATCACTGATGAGGCAGAAGCCCTTTTCATCAGCACACAAGTGTAGATTGGCCTCATCTTGGAGAGAGTGTGGGCACTAAAATCACAGTGAAAAGGACATGAGAACAATAGATAAGCAAAGATATTTTCTGGCTTTTTGCTCAATTCACTTATTCACCTTCCAAGAATGAATACAAGAAAAGTCCAAGTCCTCCAGTCACGATGAGACCCAAAAATCAAGGCTTGAGTCGGACTTGAGTCTGAGATCTTGATTTGAGTACTACAACACTGACACTAGTTAGTGTTGTTGTACTCTCCTTTGGTGATTCATGACTTGACTCAGACTTGAACACTGGGGACTTGAATACAACAGAGACTGTAATATTACCTTAATCTCACAGATGCCAGTTCCATGACAGTCACAAGTGACAATCCCATCAGGGGAGGCCCCCATGTATGGCCATTTGGGGTTGAGCCAGAGACCACTGTCCATACAAGAGAACCCTGCATGCTCCTGACCCATCAGCTTCTCATAGGCTCCTCTGGCTTCTGCTTCATGTTTGCATCCATAACTGTAAACAGTATACATGACAGGAAAATATTATTTAGTATTAGATGTGTTCTAAGCCAGTTCAGTCATTTAAATGCCATAATCCTAACCCCTATACTTACTCCTACTCTTGCATAGCCCTATAACTAATATTGACCTTTCAGGGTTCATACCATAAATAAACTATGAACAAAACTAAAAATGTGTTAAATGAAGAAAGCCTACAGTAGATGGGAGAGTATGAGGCGCAGCTTTATAGTTTGTGGTACAGAATCCTCTCCCATTTCATAGAAAACTGTTTTAGTTACAGTTCTTAATGTGGACAGCCTGAAACCACAAATCTTACCTCTGCTTTACCCTAATTCAAACCCTAAATACCTTGTAGCAACTGTGGTGAAACTATATGCTTCTGGGTAGCATATGGCCTTTATCAAGCTCTTGGATGGTTGCTGGGGGTTGGTCATCAGAACTTGTTTAAGCTTAGAGGCAGTTATGCGCCCAGCTCTTTGCTTAAACCAAATCCTGCTTGCACTCTGACTTCGAGTTTCCCTCTCTACAGCCTGGACCTGAGACAGGGTGAGCTCTTCTAGCTGGAAATCCTGGCATAGCTCTTCAAGTTCTTTGGGGGGGTAGCTGCAGAGTCTCTGGTGTTCTGTATTCAAGAACAGTTTTGGGAAGCATGCAAGATTTGGGGATGAATTCTTTGTGGTAAGGCTCCCTAGCCATCAGTGCTGCACTCCTTGGACAGTTTTTGCTCAAGGTATCAAAAAATCTAGCATAGGTTTCTGACCCTCTCTTCACTCTTGGGCATGGAAGTGATTTCCCAACCTTGTTTTCAGTTGTCCTGCCATCAATGGATTGGTCAAGCTTTTTTTTTTTTGATTTTGCAGAGGAGAAGTCAATCAGCGCTACTGGAGCAGCAGGAATCTGAAAATAACACAAAGAAGAGAAAAGAAGAGCATCAAGTCCACATTCCAGTGGACCGTTACTTATTTACGTGCAGTATAAGTCCCTCTGGGAGGATTAAATATAGACAAAGTCAAGAAATCTACTTGTCCAGTGTATATTGTGTCCAGATGAACTGACCAGAGCAAAGACATATACAAACAGCTAAAATATAAAGATAAATTTCACATCAAAATTTAGCCTACTGTTACACAGTGTCCCAAAATAACATTCTCTGTCCCACATTTGGTTAACTGTGAATGTGTCACCCTACCTTTTTTACATGTGATGGCATTAGCCACTTGCACTGCTCAGACGTGCAGGAAGCTCCCATCTTTACCCCAGCTTCAATGGAAAAAAGAACTGCCCCTACATGAGAACATGATTCTGATAGGCTGTGAATAGAATACAATATAACATTTATTTTAACTTCAAATGCAATCTACACCAGGGGTAACGTGCATCAGCATATTTTGATGGTGTGCAATACAGCCTGCTATGGAGTAGCACTTTTAGTTTACCATGGTAAGTCAGTGTACTTTACCATGTGTAAAGTATGTGTAAAGTACACCAGCTCTGTGTCTGTGTGTGTGTGTGTGTGTGTGTGTGTGTGTTTTATATATATATCTATATACATATATATATATATATATATATATATATATATATATATATATATATATATATTGATAGGGAAAATGTTCAATTGTTGCTATAGTGTCTTGGTTTGTAAATTATCTCCAATGTAAATCAAGTGCCTTGGAATGCAAATTGTCTGGAGCCTGGTAACTACACCCCCGTAGGTCCTTTCCCTAACAATAGACCTCCTTACACCTGAAGCTCAGACTGACCCCACCCATCCTTGTACCCTTGATCAAAGAACTTTGTATGCATACTGGCAAAGGAAACGACATCTCTCCTCTGTCTACTGAATTACCATGTCGTAATACACTCAGATGTCTGTCTTCTGTCTGCTATTGACTTAGAATGTCTGGTCACAGTGCACCCCCTTTCCCCTTTTGGTGTATCCCATTGTTTTCAGACTGTACTTAAACCCTGCTCCTTCCTCAGTCGGGGTCAGCTCACAGACACAGACCTGCACTCTGTCTGTCAGTTCACCAGCTTGCAGGCATGCTTCAATAAAGTCACCTCACCACAGCAAACCATAAACTGGACTCTGAGAACTTTTCTTCAACAATTTGGTGCCGTGACCCGGATGGCAACATACTTCCATGGAGACTCCTTCTTCCAGACCAAGGACACACCAGTAACTTTAAATCCAAATTTTTCAAAGAGGTAAGGGATCCTTTTGAAAACCCAATTCCTGTTACTGTGTGTTGTTGGAGGTCTGTGGAACTGAAGTCCCAAAGAAGTTGACGCCATCCAATTTCTGTAAGTTTGCTGTGTGGTCGTGACAAGGGGTTTAAGGAATAACTCTTGAGAAATGTTCTGGGATGACATTTCAAGATAGAGGGACAGTGTTTGGAACACTGGGGAATAATGGCCGGACCAAAGGAATAACTCTTGAGAGATGTTCTGGGATGACACTTCAAGACAGAGGGACAGTGTTTGGATCACTGGGAAAAAGGCCTATGCAGGACTGGTGGGAAGAAGTAAGGATGACTCGTTCTCCTGGGGATGATTGCTCTCCCAATACTTAGTTATATATTTCATTTTGTAAGAATCTGACTCACTCTTCTTACATAGAAAAATGATTTGTATGGTCTAAGTAGAATGCTGACTGATGGAAACAGTAAGTGAATTGTGGGCAAAAGTAAATAGGCATGGGTGTTGATTTGGAGGGGTCTCAAAGATTGAAAACTTGTAAGGACTTTAAGTGGAAGGTCTGAGAAAGGTTTAACCGGTCCTGCTAAGTACATGTACGGTAATTGTGGTACCAATGGGGTTTTAAAAATGTTGTAACACAAAAATATAAAAATAGTTAAATTTTTGAAAGAAAAAAAGAAAAATTAAAAGAAAGTACTGTGCAGAGCTAAGCCTAAGTCTAAGAACTAGAATCTAAATAAAAGTCAACAGATTTAACACAACGCAGAGTTAAAAATTAGCTCAGTAAATAAAGAAAAAAGTTTCAAGCACAACGCAGAGTTAAAACTAGCTTAGTCATTTTAAACAGATTTAACAAATTGCAAAATAATGCTAGTTAAGTACCTGCAAAGAACTAGGAGCAGGCAACATAATTTTACTTTTTCTCTCCAAGTATTCCGGAAGCACTGTCCAGGACCTGATTAAAAACCAGCTGGTGTTTATGACAGTAATTCTTTAGTCTGTCTTTTGTGTTTTTGATTTTGCTAAACACATAGGAATGTGTGTTTTCTGTTGCTTTTGGGTCATGTTTGTTTCTGTGTTTTCTGTTGCTTTTGTGTCATGTTTGTTTCACAGTTTTTCTTGTGAAACATGTCTTATATGTCTCGCTCTTACGAGTTTCTTTCTACTTGAAGAACCTTTTAACGTAAAAAAAAACTGTTTGTCAAAAGAGTTGATCAAAAGATTAATTATTATCTAAGTTTCTCACTACACAGGCGGAGCAAGCAGAGGAACATGCAGTGGCAGAGCAAGGGCAATTGGGAAAATGTCTCGGTTCTAGGGATCAAACAAAGAGTGAGTGGAAACCTTCCTCACACCTCTCAGACAAAAGGATATGCAAAGTACTTCTATAATGGTAAGCCAAATCACGAAGTGATAAACTCTCCATATGGAAACTTGCAGTCTAACTTTACTCTGCGTACAGCACCCAATTAGACAACCTTACAGAAGGCAAACTAATCTTAAAACAGTTAAAAAAAACAGAGTTGCTAGGACAGTGACCAAATTGAAACAGAAACAAATGTTTTACAAGCTCCATTAATTAAATTGGCTAGTTCAGAGGAAGAACCTCATTTAATGGTAAATGTTAACGTGAAAGCCATATAATTTTTGGTAGACACTGGAGCTTTTCTTTCAATGGTAAAAACAAAAACAACTAAATTAAGAGCATCAGATAGAACAGTCAGAGCTATGGGAATATGAGGCATCCATGTGTTGCCTGTATCTGAACCTATTTTGGTCAGCATTGATTTTCTTAGTGAATGCATGTCCACTTTACAACTTTACACTCCTTTCTTCTGTCAGACTCCACTCTTGTAAGTCTGTTACGAAGAGACTTGTTGTGTAAGCTAAACTGTATTATCTGTTGAACACCAGATTACATTTTCTTAAAAGCTAGTCAGACCGATCCTACAGCTGTGCTAGCAGCCCTAATAGGTCAAAATCAACCCACAACAATAGGAAAAAGTGATGTGCATAATAGGATGGTCTCAGGTGTTCACCCCTCTGTTTGGGCCTCCTCTTCTAATGATGGTAGATTAATTAGAACTACTGAACCAGTCCAAATACTTCTAAAACCTAATATCTATCTCCCAAGAATCAGACAGAAAGACTTGAGAGTCATTAATGAAGTAGTGCTACCCCGCTTCCCACTAGTCCCAAATCCAATCTACAGTATCGTCTTAAGTACCAGCCAACTCCAATCATTACACTGTACTTGATCTCTGTAGTGCATTCCTCTTTGTGCCTTTACATACGAATATTATTTGTTTGCATTCCCCTATGAAAATCAACAGTATACATTCACCAGGTTACCCCCAAGGTTAAACTTACAATATTTATTCGTACACTACATAAAGATTTCAAAGATCTTTTCACTTTCAGGAGGTTCTACTTTAGGTATAATATGTAGAGGACTTACTTTTAGAATCCCCCTCAGATGTTGCTTGTGAGACTGATATGGTTGCTCTCCTCCAGGCTTTAGCTCTTGGAGGTCACAAAATTTCACAGAAAACGGCTCAATTGTGTCAAACTGAAATCGAGTACTTAGGGTACACATTGTGTGGTTTATCAAGAGTCTTAACTCCTTCTAGAGTAAAATCCATCGATGAAATCACCAAACCCACAATTGTCTCAGATGAAAACATTTCTAGGGATGGCATGTTACTGCAGACAGTGGATAGTAGATTATGCTTTTCTGGCAGCTCCCATTCTTGAAAAGTCCTAACCATCAACCTGTACCCAACCCCTTGCCTGGTCAGATCAAGCTAAATAGTAATTTAACAACTTGAAACAGCCATTAGCAGCAGCTCTTGCATTAGGCCTTCCTAACTATAGCCAATGTTTCATACTTTTTGTACATGAAAGAGTAGGATTTGCACAATCTGTTCTCACTCAGCACCACAACTTTGCTAACAGACCTGTAACCTATTTCTTCTCAAAACTGGACCCTGTAGAGAGAGGTTTTCCACCCTGTCTAAAAGCAGTTGCTGCAGCTGCACTTGCAACTGACAAATCAGCTTGTTTTAGGTTCCCAACTCACAGTCGTGTTACCACATGATGCCCTTACACTGATTACCAGGGAAGCACACAAACATATGACTGGGACTAGAGAGGTAAAATATGTACTAGCGTATCACTAACTGCTCCTGACATCACTCTTTAAAAAAAATGCTCTTTTGCTTTATTCTGCAACTCTTTTACCCACACAGGATGATGGTGACATATGATTGGTTAGATGTTACCTCCCTGTCATCCAAACCTCATCCTGATCTCTTAGAAACCATTCTGCCTAACTGTAAACTTGTCTTTTACATTGATTGTTCTGTTTTTGAGAAAATGGTGTGCTGTATGCAGGGTTTGCAATATGTGATAACTTTTCAGTCATTGAAAGCTCTGCCCTGCCACCTCAAGCTCCGCCCAAGTAGCTGAACTGAACGCACCTCACAAAAGGTAAAACTGTTACAAAATTCACAGACTCAGAAATTATTTTGGTTTGCTTTGGGCAAACTAAGGATTCATAACCTCTTCAGGGACAACTGTTAAACACAGTTATCTAATTGGACAATTTTAGATCCGTGTCAATTAGCCTCATCTTTTGCTGTTGCTAAATGTGAGGCCCATATTTAGCAACAGCATATGGCAATGCTTTGGTTGACCATGCAGCCAAAGCAGTTTCAAAATTTGGCAAAACTGTCTATGTTAAGCTTTTCCCTACGATACAAGCCAACAACATTGCCTCTTCTGATGATGTGGCCTTACCACAAGAGGCTGCTGATGTGAAGGAGCACAAGTTGTGGCCTTCCCATGGATGTGTATATGTAAATAACTTGTGGGTCCACAATGATGGCCACATTGTGGATCCTACTTGTCTTTTTGCTAGTTCATATGTGTAAAAAAAAGAAATGTTAGGACTGGTATGCGCCTGGATTTACCTCCTATGTGCAAGCATACTGTGAACATTGTTTGATCTGCCAACAGCACAATCCAGGAAGAACTGTGCAAACAACATTATCAACACATCAGCCCCTGAAAGGGCCCTTTGAAGCCCTACAACTTGACTTCACATTCAACTTACACCACATGAGATTATCACTGGTCGGGCAATGTCTATACCTACCAACTCGGTTCTCTGTATGAAGAGAATGGATCTTCATGCAATGGAGGAATTCCTTATGACATTTTGTTCTGCTTTAACCTCTGCTGTTCAACTCATCCACAGTCATTTGAAAGCTGTCCAGTCTCCCCCTAGTGACAAACCGTGCCACGACATCCAACCGAGTGACTGAGTCTGCATAAAGGAGTTCCGCAGAAAGAATGCCTTGGCACCACGCTAGTCAAAACCACAACAGGTCCTGCTCACCACGCACACAGCAGTTAAGTGTGAAGGTCGTTCCACCTGGGGTCATGCATCACACTGCAAAAGACACCAGCACCATGCACCAGAAACCAGCAGTGCTTCTCTTCACCTTGTGGGTCCTCACCTTCATCATCTCAGAAGCAGTAAGGAGCCAAATGGCTCTTACCCTGGTGGCGACGCCTCTACAGATGACAGGAGAGCTAACACACCGGAGCAGCAAAACAGGCACCGGAGTCCCAGAAGCAGACGTGTGATGACCACCGCCTCACCGGAGCAGCAGAACAGGTGCCAGAGTCCAAGAAGCAGTTGTGCGACATCCACCACCTCACCGGAGCAGCAGAACAGGTGCCAGAGTCCAAGAAGCAGTTGTGCGACATCCACCACCTCACCGGAGCAGCAGAACAGGTGCCAGAGTCCAAGAAGCAGTTGTGCGACATCCACCACCTCACCGGAGCAGCAGAACAGGCCCCAGGCACAGAAGCAGATGTGCAACGTCCACAACTTTAGCTCTACCTCCAGAAACTGTTACTGTACCACCTCCCCACAAACTAGACTGATAAACTGTCATAAAAGTCATGCCAACTGCTATGCTTGTTACACTTCAAGCTGTCTCACCCTCAACATGCTCACAAAAAAAACAAAAACAAAAAAAAAAAAAACCACTGAAATGGTGTGTAAAAGGAAATGGGCAACTTCACCTTGGAGTATCTGACTGTAATGTCACCTAAAGCTCATCAAAAAGGACAGTTTCAAGGACATTTCCTGTGGCCGTCATTCCCGACCTTTTACCTCTGGACATTTCAAAAACATTGCCACAATCACCAATCAGTGATCCATAGCACTACCAAAGGGTGTTTATTAGATTTGTGGTAAGAAAGCACAGGACTTTTTACCTAATGGCTGGTCTGGAGTATGTGGTCTGGGTCTTGTGATACCAGCCATGAAATTCATTGCTGCACCATCAATGTCATAAGAGACTCATTCACGTACAGCGCAAACACTGTTCAAGACCGTTTGGCACTCTAATAGCTATGGAGTTATGGCAGAATTCTAGGTAACTTGATTCTCGAACTTGTATTGTTTGGTTTTGGCTTATTAAATGCCTTGAGTCTCCTGATGAAATGCCTTAAGTCAATGTGCAAATCGTTACTCTATTTGTCACCCACTACAATGATGTACTCCACTGTAACTGTACCACCTCCTTTAGAAGAGGAAAGTCCAAATTTTTGTTTACAACCTGATGTTAATAGTTAAACTAATAGATGACTTTCAACCTTTCACCTTAAAAAAAAAAAAAAAAAAAGTGTGGAATTGATAGGGAAAATGTTCAATTGTTGCTATAGTGTCTTGGTTTGTAAACTATCTCCAATGTAAATCAAGTGCCTTGGAATGCAAATTGTCTGGAGCCTGGTAACTACACCCCCATAGGTCCTTTCCCTAACAATAGACCTCCTTACACCTGAAGCTCAGACTGACCCCACCCATCCTTGTACCCTTGATCAAAGAACTTTGTATGCATACTGGCAAAGGAAACGACATCTCTCCTCTGTCTACTGAATTACCATGTCGTAATACACTCAGACGTCTGTCTTCTGTCTGCTATTGACTTAGAATGTCTGGTCACAGTGCACCCCCTTTCCCCTTTTGGTGTATCCCATTGTTTTCAGACTGTACTTAAACCCTGCTCCTTCCTCAGTCGGGGTCAGCTCACAGACACAGACCTGCACTCTGTCTGTCAGTTCACCAGCTTGCCGGCATGCTTCAATAAAGTCACCTCACCACAGCAAACCATAAACTGGACTCTGAGAACTTTTCTTCAACAATTATATATATATAAATAAATATATATATATATATATATATATATATATATATATATATATGTATATGTGTGTGTGGACAGAGACAGAGAGAGAGAGAGAAATTGATACTGGGGTAAACATCCTAGACTACTTAAATTACATACCCTGCCATGCAATTGCAATGAGCTGCAATGACTTCTCCATCCTCCTTCGCAATAATCCAAGTTTTCAGAGGTGTTTCACTTGATCTCTGAGAATGGTTTACCTTGAAATGTAAACGACACTTTGACAGACAGGTTGTGAGCAGCGTGTGTGTGTGTGTGCTTGGGTGGGAGAGTGGATGGGGTCTGCTTTTGAATAAAGTTTGATTTGATCTGGATACTTAAAGATAGGATAAGCTCCACTTTACTAATTACAAAGGAAATTACAACGTTGATTGGATCTGAGCCTGTTACCTTGAAGCTTTACTCCCCTCCTTTGCTATTTGTTTACTTATGACTTCCCGTTCCTTATTATTGCACAGTAAAAGCTGATCGCCCAAATGCTGTTTTACTACATGTCATACCATTTCTATGTATATGACAAATTAACCTCCTTGTATCCTTGACTGTCGGGCTAACGTCACCGTCAATATGTGTTGCGTGTTTGTTTCCATGGTTTGTTTACATCGCAGCCGCGACTGCTAGCTGCTAGCACCTTAACTTATAAAACAAAAAAAAGAAGAAGAAAGACTCACCCTGGCGAAGACCAAACAATAATCATCATGTAGCCGTTTGGTACCGAGGTTGTGGACCCACCCGCTGACGAAAAAGTTGTATGCCTCCATACTATTGTAGGCTTTCATCTGCTGTTTGGTGTAGTACGACGTTTGAAGAACCAGATAGTTTGTGATGTCGATAGCCTCAATTGTCGGTAAATCTTTTGCCTCAGTCGAAAACTCACTCATCTTCATGAGATATGGATCACGCCCAACATATCTGGTGATTAACTGTTTATATCTTTGTCTTGCAACTGGATCTAGATCAGTACAATACGAACTTTCTGCGGTTTCCTCCATAGACTCCATTTTTACTTCCTGCCCTCCATCTGAAACCACGCCCTCCTCATACGGCACCATAATCACGTGACTGAAACCCACCTATTGTGCTCACATTTTGAGGTGCCAGGCCTGCGCAATCAAATCAAACGTCATCATAGAGTAAGATTTGCTGGTTTCGTTTAATCTTTTTAAACCCCGCTTTTTGTCATTTTCTGTCAGTGTGACAAAGGTGTGGGGAACATATTGGACATATGCAGCACTTAAATTTATATGTTGTGTCCTCTATTTAGGCGTGTCACTTCCTGCAAAAGTTGTTGAAAGTGTGCATAAATGCAGACTCGCTATTTAAGGGTAGAACGGTCCACTCCCCCTCCGCACTATGTGGTTTGGGATGGCCCTTAATATGGCGAACCCTCCACGAGAATGCACAAACGGAGGGCTAGTGTGTAGAGAGAGTGTGTAGGGGGCAGTTTGGGATTGAGCCTACGTTTAGCTTTCTTCTTCTTCTTCTTTTAATTTCCGGCAGACTGGACACAGCTAAGGCGTATTGCTGCCCTCCACAGGACTTTAGCTCTGATTTGTCAGAGCATATGTTTAGCTTTCACCTCGACTTCTTTAAAACGAATCAGGAAGGAGGGGGAAGTGACGTATGCCGTAAAGCAGTCAAAGCAGTAAAAATTTGTAGTTTTTTAGTGTGGAAGGGTTCCTACCATCCACCTTGAAGTTATCTAGTGCCAGTGGAGGCATTACAGACCCCCTCAGACCATGACAGAGGTGTCATTCAACCTGTTGTTAGGTGATTTACTATCACAATGACTCTAGAAATATTATATTAGGGTTGAAAAAACTACACAGTGCTGCTCAAAATAAAGAAACTAAAACTCCTACAATCTAAAAGACCATAGCACAGAAAAACAAGTCAAACATTCAATGATCTACCTGATAAAGAGTGTGTGCACAGCTTAAAAGTAGACTTCATTTAGCTGATGTTACCATAAAGTAAAATTAAATTAAAAAAAACATCCAGCAATATGTTTTACCGTTTCTCTGCTGCATTTTCAGACGCTCGATTTCTCCTGTGAGGTGTTCCACCGTTTCCTCCAAGTGTTTGATCTGCTCCTTTACTTCAGTTCTGTGGGCTGAACCTGTGGTGGGAGAATATGAAAAGGCATGAAGACAGTTATTAAATATTACGATGATTTGATTATATGTACATTTCATTTAACTGCATCATACTCTGCAAAGCGATTTCACACCTTTGAACATGCCAGAAAGCTGCTTCCTTTTTCTTGGATGCTTTTTAGTTTCAGGCTCTAAACATGTTGTTCAACTCCAGCAGATGTTGACCACTCTGTAAACAAATGACTGCACTGGCTACATGTATACAGTACAAAAGTCTTAACAGTCAAAAAGGACTCTAACAAATGCTTCAGTTTGCCCAACCAGTCTACATGTGTTTTGTGGACCTGGAGAAGGCATTCAACCGTGTTCCTCGTGGGGTTCTGTGTGGGGTGCTCCGGTAGTAAGGGGTAGCGGACACCCTGATACGGGCTGTTCGTTCTCTGTACAACCGGTGCCAGAGCCTGGTCAGCATTTCCAGCAGTACATCAGAACCTTTTCCAGTGAGGGTTGGACTCCACCAGGGCTGCCCTTTGTCACCGGTTCTCTTCATTACTTTTATGGACAGAATTTCTAGGCGCAGCCAGGGCGTTGAGGGGTTCCGGTTTGGTGACCTCAGGATCAGGTCGCTGCTTTTTGCAGATGATGTGGTCCTGTTCGCTTCGTCAGACCGAGACCTACAGCTCTCACTGGATCGGTTCGCAGCTGATTGTGAAGCGGCTGGGATGAGAATCAGCACCTCCAAATCTGAGTCCATGGTCCTCGCCCGGGGGAGGGTGCCTGTCAGCTGGCCTGGGAACGTCTCGGGATCCCCCGGGAGGAGCTGGACAAAGTAGCTTGGGAGAGAGAAGTCTGGGCTTCCCTGCTCAGGCTGCTGCCCCCGCGACCCGACCACGGATAAGCGGAAGAAGATGGATGGATGGATTCTTTAACATTGCCAGATAGGACCATTTTCAAAGTGGACCGAAGCTGCTTGGCGGATCATCCAATCACCAGCTCCAGTTTTTCAGGTCCAGTTTTTTTTAAGGTTCTGCCCCTGAAAACATTTCTATGGGCTCTTTCCCAGATGGACTAGTGAAATATTTCTGTGGCAGATATAGGAAACTGTACATCTGGCGTGTTAGTTAGTTAGGTAGAAATTAAAAATGACATCTGTGCTTCACGCCAAAGTGCTTTGCAGTGGGAAAGGACTTCCCAGTTTTTTTATGTAATAATGCAGAAATATCGTTATCATGCTATATTTTGTCCACATTAATCGTAAGACAAAATCGGATATTGTAACACCCCTGATTTAGACCTCAGGGGAATATGTTATTAGGCAGAAAGGTCATGATGTGTCACTTCTCCAGAAGAAAATTTAAGGACAGGTCAGGCATCATAGATAATTTTTTTCAAAGTAACTGTTTACTAGT
The DNA here is from genome assembly GCA_037902135.1 of Cetoscarus ocellatus. NCBI lineage: Eukaryota > Metazoa > Chordata > Actinopteri > Labriformes > Labridae > Cetoscarus > Cetoscarus ocellatus. The sequence continues at coordinate 51,755 of JBAMNC010002275.1, forward strand.
TTTAAGCCCTCAGCATGAACAGAGACACACCTCTGTATCTCAGACTCTTCAGTAATTCCTCCTTCTTTTCTGTCACCAGCTCATAATGTGCTTCGTCCAGACTCTTCCCAAAGTCACCCTGCCTCACTTCCTCCCAGTCTTCATTAGTCTAAAGAGGACAAACGGTGTTAAAAAACACTGTGAGTGATATTTGCTGGTCAGAATTCAGAGTCCTGCTCGTTAGTCTAAACTTAACTGAATTTCTCACCATATTCTTGAAGGCCTCCCCTTTGTAATATGTCAGGGATGCTGAATACTTCAATCCTTCATGAAGGAGCTCCTCCAGGTCATGAGCGACCATGTGCAGTTCCTCTGTCTCGTCATCATAAGCATACAGCTGTCTGTCCTCACAGGTCACCAGAAGAAGCATCTCACAAGAGCATGAGGTTACCTTCACTTCACCCAGAACCTGCATCTTAACCTCATCAGGAAGGTAGAAGTAATTCAATCCCTCCACAGTTTTCTCTTTGTCTCTGTAACTTGTGCCACTGAGATCACAGATCACCACCTCAGCACCAGCTGGATTCTTGAGGGCCAAAATTTTGTTATTAAATCGGCCCACAAAAGCTTTGACCAGTGTGGAATAATCTAAGAACAAAAAACAAACAAAAGAGTTGGAGTGAAAAAAAAGTTGGAAATAGACTTTGATCATGCATGCTTATCGAACATGTGTGTTTCTACCTGTTGATTTGTTTTCTTGGAGAAACTGAAGTATTTCATTTTTCCTGCAAGATTGAAAAGGAAATGAGATAAAATACAAAATAATACAAAATATAAAGCTAAATCCATCCTCTAACGCCACCGACCAATCACTTGTCCAGCAGCCAGTCAATACACTGGGACATGCGGCTCACCTCTCATAGAGAGATGAGAGTTTTATTGATATTCATACAATTCAGACTTTGAGAAATGGTCAAACGAGGATACGAGATATCCTGAGAGGCATTTGAAATCACGAATTAACAGAAGAATAAAACTGGGTCTTACAGTTTGTCCTCTGGAGAATCTGCCATTTTAGCTTTCTTTCACCTGGAAAAAAAAAAGAATTTCATTATTAAAAGTTGTAAAGAATAATATGCTGTTTCATAAGGTTTGAACTTTGGCCTGTATGGTTGACCTGCCAACTGTTTTGTAATGCAAGACTTCAATCTGTTAGTTTCATTTAAAGGCAATGTTCCGATGAGAAATAACTGTGACAAAGTAGACTTATTGTGGTGTCTTAATTATATGTAAAATATTAAGAGTTGTTTAGATGGAGATGCTGGTTTGGTGGAGTGGTCGGCAACCAGGCACAACCGTGGCCAGCTTGCGGAGTGCCCTCCCCCTCCTCTCTCTCGCCCCCCTTCACTAACCCTCCCACTGTCCTTCTCTCTCCTATCAACAAAATGTCAAAAAAACAACTAAAAGACAACTTTAAGTTTCATTAACTAATCTTGAGACTGGGTTTTACTTGCTCTCTACAGAACTCTACAGAGTTTTTCCCCTTCTTTATTCTGTTTCTTATTCGTCCTTTTTCTCCATATATCATTTTGTGGATGTGTGAAACCTCGGTTCACCAGAGGCACCAAGCATGGATCATCTGGTGCTACTTTAAACACTTTTTTTCAACTCCTGCAACTTTTTCTCGCGTCTGTGGGTCTATGGGCGGCAATGGCTCCCATTGGTTACAGTAGGGATCGGCTGCTGGCCCTACGTAACACAGCTGTGCAACCGGGGGAGCGACCTGACATCCCCCAAGAGCTACGGAGGAGGATGCGAGGATGCCGTGCTGGGACTAGACCCGCCAAAGTAGAAGAGCTTATCGACCGACTCTTCTGTCCATGATCATGGGGAACGTAAGAT
>JBAMNC010002276.1:0-27476 GCA_037902135.1 Cetoscarus ocellatus
AAAATGAGACCATGAGGACTGAATAAAAGCGTAAAAACTAAAATCAGTAAGAAAAAGAAAAAGACAGTAAACAGAGGTTGAAAGCAAAAAACAGGACAGCAAATATAAAAAGACAATATTATGATGATGATAAAATAATAAAATAAGAATGATAATAACAATTATAAAATAGAATAACTGACATGAGCAAGAGATAAACAATTTAAAAGCCTAAAAGGTTATCCATGGAAAGATTAAAAGTGTAACAAAGGTGAATCAAAAATTAGATCCAAATCTGAATTAAAAGTAAGTAACTGCATTAACGTAGAAGATGTAAATAAAAGAGGAGGGACTTAAAGTAGTAGGAAAGGTAAAAAGATAAGAGCAATACTGACAGAAAAAGCTAAAAAGACGAAATAAGATAGAGATAAAGAGCTACAGAATAGTGGAGAATCAATGCCACAAGAATTAAGGAGCTCTGAGGAGGAAAGGGGGTCCTAAGTTTCTGGTGAGTGTGTAGGTCTCTTTTATGCTCTTTGAGGATGGATGACTGGTGTTTTGCATCTTTCAGGACTGTACTTTGTGAATCCGTTTGCTTCCATTCATAAAGCTTGCTACACAGTGTTTTAATTTTGTGGGAGGAGAATCAAGCCTGTCAAACCTCCACAGAAATGTCCTGCTCCAGATCTGACTGGAAAATGAAAAATGAAAATTCAGTACATGAATTTGCTCCACTTGTGCATGTAAGCAGACTAAACTGTGCAAGCTGGCTGCCAAACAAAGAGGTGCACTGTAAAAAAAGGTTGTTGTGAATTTTACAGTAACATACTGGCGACACGATGCTAAGTTACTGAAAATGTCTTTACAGTAGCATTACTCTATTCTAATTTACAGTATTTGGACTCCGTTTTCTGTAATAGTTTTACTACTGTTTTTTATATGGGGTATAATTACTGTCTTTCAATTTACAGCATAATTACTGTATTATCAAAAAAAGCATTCTTACTGTTTTTTTCATTTACAGTATCATTACCACATTTTAGATGAGTTTTTTAGTGAACTTGCTGTTTTTTAGTTTATATTACTTTATCTTTAACAATTTAACTGATCATATATTATCAAGATATCACTTTGTAATAATTCTCAATATTTGTTTTACCAAAAATGTGAATAATTTCCTAACGAAATCTTGTCTGGTATTGGTCAATTCCCTGGGAAAAGTGAATTTCCTCTTTATTACCTTTTTCATTTATGTACCGTATAGACATTTTACAGCAGCTGTTAATTTTACAGAAATCAGTATGTTTTCCCACAATTTACAGTGATTTACTGTATAGATTTGTTACAGTAGGTAGCTGTAGATATTACAGTTAAATACTGTTATGTTTACAAAAATCAGTAACAGTGTGAGCGAGTTTAACTTGTCATTGGCTGATTGCATTACCATCTTTTATCCAGACGATGGCGCCAACAGCTCATCCTCATTTGGACTACAGTAGATCACACAATGACAAACATTTAGGCCCTTTCATTATTATGAGATTTCATAAAGCACACATAAATGAAATACTTCCAATTCTATAGTATTTGGGTGCATCAGGACTTTATTTAGTCTCCGTGCAGCAGCAGAAACCCTGTCTTATCAGTCAGGAAGGTGTGGACCACCCATCTTGAGCAGCCGTGCTCACATTCCAGAACAGAGCAGGGGGGACTGCCCTGTCAGAAACTCGAGAAGAGGCCATCTTTGATGTCTAATTCAGGATGGACCCTGCTGGAGAGAGTGTTTATCTGACTTTAGGGAGGATGAAGGGGGAAATACTTTCTGGTTTATGTGTGTACATTGTTTTGATGTGCAAGGAAAACACTGCCAGAATGTGAAAACTGCACTTTTTAAACCATCTGTACAGCTTTTCTTATAATGTTATATGTTTACAGATGATTTATAGCTCTGCTCATCATTTTTAAGTTGTTTTTTTAGCTTTTCTGCATTAATTTCAGAGGATATGACAGTAGATAGACTCAAAAGTGGGGATAAAGAGTGAGGAGTGACATGCAAGACTATTGTTTTCATATTAGGTTGATCATATTTGACTCTTTTTTCAGTTAAAGTAATAGTTTCTCCCAGGTGCCCTTAAAACAGATTTTTGAGTCTTTGTCTAAAAATCCAATTTGATATTGAAAATTCAGCGTGCTTATAAAACCCTTCTGTTTCAGCCCTGCTCAGGGCCCTGTGCACCGGATCCACTAAAATTGGAAATGATGTAGTTTACTTCATAGGCCAGTAGTTGGCATCAGTGTTATTTTGTCATAGCACAAGTACATGATTGCCTCCTCTTCCTTTTACAGATTGGTGAGGTCTAGATGTACAAAAAAATCCACCCTGACAAACATTGGCCTCATCCTCTATCAATAATGGCTGAAAAAAATAAAAAAATATATATATATTATGTTTCAAAAATGCTAGCATATGGATGTTTATCTGAAGCAGTAAATCCCCACATTTTGTTGAACAAGCGTATGCACCACGGATGGAACTCCTGTTGTTTGTTGCAGTTTGCTAAACATGGAGTGTGATGCACATTTGTGATAAACCTACTCACTGATCATTTAATCTTTATGTGTGTGCACCAAATCATAACAAATATCATGATAAGACAGTTTACAAGAGACTAGGTTAATGCCATAACCTTTATTTATAATATTTATGTATTTATAGTTTTGCCAGTATATATGATGACTTTTTTGAAAGATCGCCCTCTGGTTCACCCTTTCAAGCACCCAAAACACTGTTGTTGTGTAGCCAGCCAAAAGTTTGCCATTTCAGCAATCCTTGAAACTTGCGTCTGACTCTTTCAGGGAGTGAATGTGGCTGGCTTTAATGTTTACTGCCTAGATGTGACCAAACAAACACGACCGTCTGAGGCTAGATTTGCTCAAGAAACTAAGAAAGGAGGGATTTTTCTTAAGTTAGGGGTCTAGACAAAGTATGGACAAATTTTCCTTGAGAAAAAAAACATTAAGGAGTGTATTTTGCACAATAAATGACATTTAGATGTACCTTTACTGGTCTTAAAAGGTACATATTCAACAATCAGGGTACAATGAGGTAGAATGACTGTCTGCCTAAATCCATGGTGAAAAAAATCTGTTTATTCAAAAAAGTAGATCAATTATCATACATAAGCACATCTGTATGCTTCACAAGAGTCTCTACTGTCAACATACATTACATTTAAACATTAAAAGGTCTAATTTAAGCAACCTTAATCCTTGTTAAGCTGTATGAAATGGCATGAAATTGCAAATATATCAGAGGCTCCTTTCTGTTCACATCCTAATAGCCTGTTTTGCATGTATGTATTGTTTATATCCTGATTCAACACCAAGTGGCTGTGACCTAGTTCTTGTCAGCCACAATTTTATTCAGCTGCATTACTCCCCTAATGTGTAGGCTTACATTGACTAGCTATGAGTTAGAAAAAATTAATCTAATGGCGGTGCAAAGAGCCTTATACGTGAAACTTGAAGATACCACCACAGTGACAGACGTTTGGACCCTCAAAAGTGCAAATTTAGTACATTAATTCTAAGAGTGTTTACTATTTCAGTTTTTTAAAGAATTATATTTATTGCTCTATCTGTTTCTATTGTGTTTTGCTCTTTTTCGTGGATATTTTTTCATTTTATTGTTTATTTATTTAACCTTTATTGAACCAGGAAAGTCCCATTGAGATTAAAAACCTCTTTTTCAAGGGAGTCCTGGCCAAGAGGCAGCAAAGTTACACAGTAAAATTACAACAATTTATATTCAACATTTATATTACAAAAAGCAGTTTGTTTTTGAAAAAGCTAGTGCAACAAAATGTCCAAAAGTAGGTAAAGTAGCAGCCAATTCTCAAATTAAAGAAACAAACAACAATGAAAAGAATTTAAAGTATCCTCAGATTTCTATTGACTTTAGTAGCTCAAAGTAACATTACATAACATTTTCTTGCACCCTTCTTGACTGTAAGCCTTTCCAAACTGGTATAACAACCCCATGTGTAAAGGCAGAGCGTATCAGCCCCTTGTATGTTTACACAAGGGTTCAAACAGAGTAACTTCCTTGATTCTTCCTATTTGGACTCTTCCTTTTTAGGCAACAGGCCTCAGCCTCGCGGTCCCTCCTGGGATTCTGTGGGAATTCCTGAGCTGGTATGCTTGGCCACTGCGCTTCATTCCCTAAGTATTGTTTTTTCAAGGATGTGAGAATGGGAGCTGGAAAAGTGGTGCAGAAAAAAAAATGTTGCAGTGCAGTTTGTCGCCTTGAGGCAACGCTGGCAGAGCTCAGACCTGATTTTGTAAACAGTTGTGTGCTGGGTGTGGTTTTTGTTATCTGTGGGGGCTCGCGTCTCAGTTTGGGCTCTTGTTTTGAAAGAGTGAGGATGACAGTGACAGAAACAGGCGCTGATGCCCTTATATGATGCTCAGTTTGGATTCCAGCATCTGTTACGAAATATATGTATCGCATAAAGTGAGGAAATGACTCTGCTGTTTCCTCAAATTTCAGCCTGAAACATGAATGACTGCATGGAAAGTCTCTACAAGAGTAACCCAGAAGAGATGAGGCTGTCATAGTTATGACTGGAAGCACTTAACAGACTAAAAAAACCACTTATTTTGAAAAAAGATACACATACAAAAACAATAGTATATAAATTAGTATTAATTATTCACCTAGACTAAAAAAACATTTATTTTGAAAAAAAGATAGACATACCAAAAACAGTAGTATCTGAATTAGTATTAATTATTCACTTGATTTGTATTTACTTAAAAATCTGGCCCCTTCAATGCCTGTCAAGACTGAAACTGGCCTCTGCTTTTACTGCGTGGTTATGATGCAAAACAGAGACCAAGTGTGACAAGTCCTTAATATGAATAATAAAAACATGTTTTAAAAATGACTAAAATTTAACTAGACCAGTGTTTCTCAAATAGAAAAAATAAAAAAAGACAAACAAAACAAACAAAAAAAGTAAAGAAAAAAAGGTGCAGTGTAAAACTAATGTTACCTCATGTATTATTGTTGTTAATATAAATCTTCCACATAGGAAAATGTTTTTTTTCAATTAAACTGTAGTTTTAGGGGATTGGACACTTGTAAAGGAGATTTCTTTTTCAAGAGCTACCCTGTTTTTAAGTCAGGTCCTAATATCACCACTGGTAAAAAGTAGTTACTCTCCATGCCTAGGCACAGTTTATTTTTTAATAAGTGCATGAAAAACTTGCTTGAAAGTTATATTATAGTAGTAGTTGTAGTTTATTTTGAGACATATAAAAAAGTAAATGGGAAAAATAATAATACAACAGTGAACAAACGTAATGTTACAGTGCAAAACTAACAAAATCTGCAAATGAAAACTATGATTTACATTTCCGAAAAAGAATGGGAAGAAGTAATACTTATTGAATTAAATTGAACTGCATGCTTTATTTCGAACATTTAAAAACAAACGTGTAGTCACCATAAACAAACACATGCACCAAAAACAAAACCCAGGAGGATCTATACTTTCACTCATGTAATGGAGTTAAGCACTTTGTCCACCACTGCTTTTACTTAATTTCTATATAATACATCCCTACTCAAACACAGAAAAAGACATTACACAACAAGGCAATATATCTTTATTGTCTTAGACTCTGCCTAATCCCTCCCCTTATCCATAAAATGTTATTTGGCTTCGTTATCAGTATAAATCTGTACAATAAATGATTTACATACATATATACAGACATACACACATCCCTACTCATACATAAACTGAAAGTAACTCCCCAATATCCTATAATAGTATACTATAATAAATTATACCATTCTTTTTTTTTTTTGGAACAATGCTTTTATTATCTTTTTGATTACAATACAAAGACACAAAACAAGTGTTCGTTTGTTGATCAGCTCTGCATTTTATGTATTAGAGCCCAATGTAGAATGTTGTTATAATGTCTGATGGTCTGATTTTATGTTATATTTTGTGTAAGTGTGAAGTCACACATGAAATTCTTGAGAAATAAACACTGTTTCTGTTCTGTTGTTGCTTTTTATCATCATTAAGGAGGAGATAATTACACATTCTGTGTTGGCAGTAGCGGCGTGTGCAGCAAAAAAAAAAAAAAAATCAATATTGAAAATGAATATGCCAACTATTATTTAAAAAAAAACTAAGTGAAATGGCCTTACTTACTGCACATGCTGCAGTTCGTCATTGTATGGTCATGTAATTATACTGCAGTAAAACAAAGGCAAAGTACAGTATAGCCTACAAAACTGCCAGAATTAGCATGAATGTCAATATACAATATGCATTCAATTCCCTTCTCTTTAATCTAATAAATCATACACTTGCTAGTTAAATATGATTTCACACTTTCACTCGGTAAAAAAAAAAACACAAAAAGCTGTTTTCCTCCGTTTGGCATTTTTACAGATACTGCACTTTGCCTTTGTAGGGCAGAACAGAACTCTCCAGTATTTCATAATGTGATAACTAATTTTAATAAGAAAAAAAATCTAAGTTAGAAATATAAATAAGAATAAAAACAGTAGATTACAAAACTGGAGTGAAATCGTCCCCCTCCAGAAATTCCATGAGTGAGCCCCAAATATTTCCATGTGTTATATTTCCCTTTGATAACATGTAGTTGTTTGTGCATGTCCTGTTCTGTCCTTGTTTAAATAACAGTGCTCGGTGAAAAATGCCCTCCTCTCAGTTTCTGCTCCACTTTCTGAGCTCTGCAGCTCAAATCCAGCCTGACTGGTTCACCTACAGCGTCTGGAATCTCCTTCTCACTCACAGTAGACACATATTTCCCTTTTTAGGGCATGACAATCTATTACGTAATTTAGGGAGCACTTGGATCCCTGGCAGACGGTCCTGGGATGAAGCGGGAGGTCCTGGAGCAGAGCGGCAGCCATTTTGACCAACCACGCGCTGGGGAGCTTTTCTTCTCGGCCGCTGATTGGCTCCCGTTACGTCCGACGTTGGTGACGCGTACGTCGCTCGCGCGTACTCTGTGCCTGGAGTTTTTCTCACCGACGCTCTCTCGGAGTAGTTCGGTGTTCGTGTCGGACGGTGAAACTGTCCTGGAAAAACAGGCTCGACGGAGTGTTGGCGCCTCTGTAGCGGGAGTTTGGGGGACAGCTGCCTCGGGTGCTCGGATATCTGCTCGTTCTTCTCTCGGATAGCGCTCTGAAAGTTGTCACCATGCCGGTTTTCCACACGAAGACCATAGAAAGTATCCTGGAGCCGGTGGCTCAGCAGATATCCCATCTGGTGATCATGCACGAAGAGGGTGAAGTTGACGGGAAGGCGATCCCGGACCTCTCGGCGCCGGTGGCTGCAGTTCAGGCGGCTGTGAGCAACCTCGTCCGGGTGAGTACCCTGCCCTGTACCTGGGGAAGAGTGCCCAAAGTCGGCGGGTACCTGTCGCTCTTTGTCCCGCTCCCAAACACTTATACTTTGACTCTCGCCGTCACTGGACACTTTAACCAAACTTTGTCTAATTATGTGACTAATTACAGGTGAGCTGATAAGTTTGTACAGGTAGTTTGACTCGGGGCAAAGTGCAGTGACGCCCTTTTCCCCTTGAAAATACGCCCTGCCTCCTCTTGTGCCGACTGCCATATCCTGACGTGGGCACCTCTGCAGGCTCCAAATAAAACAACACCCAAGTCAATTAAGACCAAATTAATTTAGTATATAATGCTGAGTTAAACTGGCAGTGAATGAATGAACTTCTGAAACTCTGATGTCTAAGCCACAACAATAGTGCAATAGGTTTGACATTAAATCCACACAACAAATCATCATTTAAATCTCATAAATCTAAGGTGAATAAAATATTATTGATATAAAGTCACCAACAACTTACTCAAATGCTTCACTGTTTGTCTGATCAATTTTAAGTTTAGTGTAAAACAATGTCATTGTCTGTCTTTTTATACATGTATATAGCTGGAATTTATCTTTGCACTGTATTTTTCTTCCTGCTTTTCTGTGTTCTATTTTAAATCTTTTTTATTATTGTTTTTTATACTTCTTACCTGGCTTTCCTTGTAGACAGCAGAGTAGAAATTTCATTGTGCAGGGAAACATGTTTCTTAATGTGCAAATAACAAACACTTTGAATCTTGAAGTGCTGCATTCACGGACCAGAACACTTGGTAGTCAGAGTCAGAAGTACTTTATTAATCCCCAAGGGGAATTGTTCCAGTTGCTCTTATTCACAGTATAGCAGTAGGAATATCAAATGAAGACATTAAAACAGATAAGAGCATACAGAATTAAGTCAAAAATTAAGTAAGCAGATTGCAACATGCAGAGTCTTTAAGCTATATCAATTTCTTTATGAAGGAAAAAATAAATAAAATAAGCAAAAGTAAGACTGTGAACAAGGCCAAGGAATTTACAGTATTAACATTAACTATATTTACAGTATGAATATAAACATGACAACACTGTTTGACAGTAGACCACATCTGACCAAAAGGCAAAGTTTGGCAGTAAGGATATTGCACTGGATATTATTACATTTTAACCATGGATCATACAGTTTCAAACCAAATAAAGGATAAGGCATGATTATTTTTTTTAACCAATCTAGTTAATTATGGCAGCACAGTGGCGCAGCAGGTAGTGCATGTGCCTCACAGCAAGAAGATCCCTGGGCCGGGCAGGACCTTTCTGAATGGTTGTCTGTCTCTCTATGTGGCCCTGTGTTTGGCTGGCGACCAGTCAAGGATGTACCCCGCCTGTCGCCCAATATCAGCTGGGATAGGCTTCAGCCCCCTGCAACCCCAAAAGGGTCCAGCAGTATAGATAATGGCTGGATTAATGTTATATGCCTAACATGTTATTTATATTAAAGACGCTCCCTGCATCACGAATGAACTTGATTGTCTGTTAAAGTAACAGAAATAATAACAATACATGCAGAGGAGAGAGTCAGTGTGAGCTGCCAACTAGCCAGAGGCGGAACTACAGCACAAAAAAAAATACACCTACTTCCTTTAAATTAAATTAATAGCAAATAACTATAGTAAAATGTTGATATTTGATGTACTGCGCTGCGTAGTATTGCAATGTATTGGTCTGTTGATATTGTCTTGCACCTCTATGTAGGCTAAACATGGAATTAGTGTTTATTTATGATGTTTTTTATTTTATTAAAATTTATTTTCTTTCATAAATAGTAGAAATTAAAGATCTGTGTCCACAGGTGCTGCTTACTGGCCTCTCAACTTTAATTTTAGAGCACTTTTGTGGACAACTTTAGTCTGGAAACCACTGTAGTGAGCCATTCTACCATAAAATATCAATATTTAGATTTTTGTAAATTTTTCCCAGCCCTACCTCTTGTTTACGTTATTCTTTTGCATTGATAGTCTTTTACCTCCTGTAAATACTCAACGTTGACTTGAAGAAATAATCTTACCAAGAGATTCAAGATTACTTTATGAATCCCTGGGGAAACATGGACATAAAAATATACTATTAAATATAAATTAGAGTCGAAACAAGAGTATTAAAAGCACATAATGCAAGGAGTATTGATTGGACAGTATTGATTGTGCACCAAGTAATGGACTGTAGAAAAATTGGGAATGCGTCATTCAACCTGATATTTCACGCCCAGATTATGCACACAGTCACAGAGATGAATAAGAAATAGTTGCACATCAGATATGAAGCCTTATGTACATATGACCTATGACCCAGAGCCTCAACATTTGACCTGAATTGTTAAAAAGTTGTCTAAAGCTCCTGCCAACTCACAAACAACTGCTCCAAACTTGACAGACTAAAAATAAAACCTCCTCCTATAATTTAACTCGCTTTTGGTGCAGTATGGCAACTCCTCATACATTTTCATACCTTGTTAGTGCCCTCGATTTCTACCCACACTTCGCAATTAAAGTGTCTCTTTGGGGCCATTAATTATGCATTTACAGGCTGTTCTTAGAAAAACATTACATTACATGCACCCTGATGACCGGCTGCAGCTGTGGCGGCTCACTTTATATTTGGAAAGAGGAGAGCTTAACTGCGGTGATGCGCCTCGGCTATCACAGAATAAAGCGAGGAACTACTGTTTCCTCAAAAACACAAATAAATGCGTGGAAAGTTTCTAGGAGAGGAAGCGAAGATGTGTGGTGGCTGTCAGATATAGGGCCTCGTAATGAGAGGAGGAAGGATCGAGACTAAATTAAGGCGGACTTGGTTCCTGTGTGTCATTCTCTCTGAGCCCCCTCACAGTTGTTGGGAGATAAATTTGGACAATTGCTCTGGTGTCTTCTGTCAGCAGAGATACTCCTTGTTTAGAGAGGTTGCCCCGCCGTTAGCGGTTAGCTACAGCTTGTCTGTAGGTTTATGATCCAGATTAATCCAGGCGAGTTCCCGTCAGGCCTTTAGTCCATCGGTGCCCGTGAGAAACTGAAAGTCTGAACTCCATTGTGTTCAGGTTTACACCCATAAACTTCCTTCCTCTTTAGCAAGGCTTTTAGGTGACGTGGCGTGTTTGTGTCTGATGTCATAGGTTGTTGGAAAGGACCTTTTTCTAACAAATGAAAAGGCAGGAGTTTGAAAAAGTGTGTGTGAAATACAGGATGTTAAATAGCAGAAGTAATGCACAACAGAAGACTATGAAATGCCTCTACTGCCTCATACCTCTGCCAAGAAGGTTATGTTTTTGCCGGCATACGTTTGTTTGTTTTTTAGCAACTTTACGGAAAAAAACTTCTGAATGGATTTACATGAAAATTTTACCAGAGGTGTGGTGTGGTCCAAGGAAGAAGCCATTAAATTTTGGTGGTGATACAGACTGGATGCAAAAAAATCCCCAAATTTAAAAAAACAATCCCATTAGTAAACATTGGGTGGAATTTTAAAAATCATATCTTTGCCATTTCTAAACAGATTTGCTTCCAATTTTACAGGATAATATGGGGTCCATGTCTCTACCATCAAGGTAAATTTCATCTGGATCCGATTCAGATTGACATCTCAAAAAATAACATTGAACTTTATAATGGGAAATCCCATTGATGACGTTCAATAATTCATATAACATCAAAGTATTCAGTGATGTTCCCAAAACTTGTTGTGTTCATACAGGATAACAACCTCCATGTCTGTGCTGAGTTTGGTCCGGATCCTGGTAGAATTCTGGATCTGGTGATCCAGAATTGTATCTTTTGCAGGGGTTGTAGAAAAGCCACTACCGGTTCTGAGCTGCTTTGCTGAGGTCTGCGCTCTGTGAGTGCTTTCCTAGTTGGTCACTGCAGTAGATTGTTATCAATTTCACTACTGTTCTTGGCCAGTAAACCTTCATTTATGCCTCCCTTATTGTGATTAATAATATTTTCTTTTTTAATTTATTTAACCAGATGATTTTCATTGAAATCAGGATCTTATTCACACCGCCGACCTGGCAAAGAGGTCGGCATCACACATCTTAATAAATACAAATTCAAGAAAAGGTAATAAATTACAACCAATAAATATGGAACAAATTCAACAATTTGACAGTGGAAGTGCGACCGTTTTAAGGACAATAACAATTAAAAACACAGGCATTGCTCATAAGATTAATAACACTCACAGTAATAATAGCCACTGTGATTGGTCAAGAAGTTGTGAAGCAGTGGGTCACATTACCAGAGAAATCTCTCTGCTTTTTCAGATTTACCCATACAAATTACTCTGCAGGTTATTTTTGCCTTTATTTAAAAGGATCAGCTCACTTGCCACTTTATTAGGTACACCTATTCAACTGCTGCAAATCATAGCTAATCAAACAAACTCATGGTGTGAACTCAACACCTGGGGACGTTCAAATGAGCATCAGAATGGGGAAGAAAGGACTTTGAGGTGATGGAAAGGCAATAGTCACTCAAATAAGCAGTCATTACATGTTGAAGAATCAATGCCAGGAAGAATTAAGGCAGCAGTTAAGGCAGAAGATGGTTCAACCTGGAGGTAGCATCATATATTATCTGTTGAACACTTGATTAACTGATCAGAATTAATGCCTGCTGTAACCGGTACAATCACTTGTGGAAATACTCCATGCAGCACCTTCCTTGTCTTCATTTGCTCTGCCACTCGTCTTGAAAAAACTGGGATAGAATCTCCAAGACTTGGATTTTAGTCCTGTTCATTAAGACATCACTCAGATGAGGACACTTGTGTCGAAATCCATACAGAGACCGGCAGGATTAAAGCTTGTTAGCCTTATATATGAGGTGAAAATATGACATGATGATGCATTTTAGGTCCAGATAAAAACATTTTGATGCACTTCTGTTGGCTCAGTTTTAGGGTAAATGGGTGAAAGTTTGCATATCATGCGTACATTTGTTTTTGGCTTGAAGATTAGAGGAGCTGATCTCTCTTTTAGATGATTGTTGGTGATATGGGTGGCAAAGAACCTGATGTAGGCATCCATGGCTGATGTGAAGCTTCATCTTTCATATGCTTACTCTTAAAACAGCTTCTTAGCATTGATGTTAGCCTCTTAAGATTTTCAGAGCTGAAAGGTAAAGCTGGAGCCGTGTTTTCAGTTCAATATTTTAACAAACAAGGATGATAAAGCTCGAGCAAGCTACAGATATGTACAGCTATCATGGGGAGAGATTTGGACCACCTTGACAAATATGAAACAAACTTGAAACAAAACACAGATTAAATAACTTTATTGGTGTTATTAGGTGCTTATATTGGTGTGTAACTATTAACTTCTTAGTACTAAGTACTGGTTCATCCCTGAGAGGCAAACAGCATGTTTGGGAGTTAAACCTTCAACCAGTGCAGTAATTCTGCAGTGCCAGTGTGACGGTTTTGATTTCAGGCCACGGCCCATTTGCTCATTCTCTTCCCTGCTCTGTCTTCTCCTTTCCACTGTCTCTCTACTGCCAAAAATGCCCCCAAAATAATCATAAAACAAATATTACAGCACCCATCCAACTCAAGAATGTATGTGTGTAATTTAGACCTGATTAGTCAGCTGTGTCCAATAAAATATCCAATAAAATGTTTGGTTTCTTAGATATTTGATTTACTTTGTACAAAAAGCTGCAGGAAAGTTTGAGAGTGTAGACGTAAGTTAAAACTTCAGTTGTTGCCATAACAGGAAAAAAAACACCATTTGAGGCCTGTGTGCACTAAAAAAATCACTGACTACTCCTTTAAAAATAGACACATTACAGTTTTTGATGACTAATTACACGTGAAACGGTCTGTGCAGCCTCAGCGAGCAGGAGGCCGAAATGATCCAGGCTCCTTGGATGCTCTTGATTGTGATCAGATTTTTCCTACAGCGGTCTGAATGAATGGATCGGCCTGTAATTATTTCCAGTTACTGTGGCAACATGACAACATGGACAGTGTTATGATTTTATAGAAGTTAAGGATCAGATGTTCTTCTGGTTTCAGCTCAGTGAGTCATACATTACAGAGCTCTAATGAGTAAATACATGCAGAGGGGCCCTTATCTGTGGCTCTTTTGTTACTGTGAGGCAGCTGTGATTTCTCTGACTTACTGTCCAGGTGTTGCCGTCATGCCAATCCAAATTTTATGATTAACTGTCATAAAATATTTTCGTCAGCATATTCACCTGTTGCAAGAGACTCAAGAAGTCTGCTTTACATGACAACATATCTTTAAAATTACATTTTAAAACTCACATTTTTAGACAGGCTTTTACATGATAGTATCTTTATTGCTTACATACTTGTTTATCAACCTTATTTATTTTATTCTGTTTTAACTATTTTGGATCTCTGCTGCTCTTAGTCCTGTTTTTACCATCTTGTCATGCTTTAATATACTCCCTTTTCTTTTTATCCATCTTCTATCAATCCTCTACTTTCCATTTTCCTGGTGTGATGTTGTCAACTATCAGCTATCGTCTATTTATTGTCTACTTATGTAAATCTAAATTAAGGGGTTTGAAGTAGGGCCGAACGATTTTAGGAAAAGATCTAATTGTGATTTTCTGGCAGATATTGCGATTTCAATTCGATTCACTATTTTCTTCACATCAAGCTTCAGTGCAATATTGACTATGTTTACAGTATAGACAACAGTAAGGAAATCGATGATCAAAAGCACATAACACATTATTCATCATCTAATATTGATGATAAATAATCTGTTTTCATTATTTAAGGGATACTCCAACTTCTACTCCTAGACAGAGACTTTTGTTGTTGACCTGCTTACCAGCACTTCTGTAAATGCAAATTTCCTGCCATTTTGTAAAATAGTTGACAGAACAGATCCTGGGTCAGTCAGGAGGGCTGCAAAAAATTGCAGCTTTGGCAAAGACAGGATTGCACTGTCTGAAATTGCGATTTTGATCTGAAAACGATAAATCTTTCAGCCCTAATCTGAAGGTTGAATTTTCTGGCTTCTGACTTAAGCTTACCAATTTGTTTCTGTTTTTAAGCAAAGCTCCATATAGTGTCCTTGTAGCATGCAGATTATAATCAAATAGATTGCTATATGGAAAGGGCCTCATACACTCCTGGTCAAAATCTTAAGAGCAGTTGAAAAATTGCAGGAATTTTCATTTTGCTCTGTCGGATCTTAAGAAGGTTTGAAGTAGAACTTCAAAATGCAAAAAGAAGAAATGAGAGCGAGAGACTCTGAAGAGATTCTTAAATTTGCAGGCAATTTTTATTTTAAGAATGGCTCACAAACAAACTGCTCACCCACAACTGCGAATCGGCCCTCTTTGTTCACTTACAGAGCTGTTCAAAAGACTCGACTTGTTTGCTAAAGTCACGTCTGTAGGGCAAACCACTGCAGAAGTGGGTCAACAAAACAAAGCCTCTGTTTAGGAGTAGAAGAAGATAATATGATGATAGTGGAAGATAACGTAACCTAACGCAGTAAAAAATGAGTCACAACAAGCAGACAGGACCGTTTAGAGTTTATCTGATGACTGTAGGCAGAGGCAGGCTAACACTTCCCATTGACTCCCGGTGTTTGAGCTAAGCTAATTAGCAGTGGACCAGCTCTGCCCGTCTCGTCCTTGTTACTGCACACACAGTCGAAAGAATGGAGTCTGTCTGCTTGTCATGGACTTGAGACAAAAAAAGTTGGCATGTCCCTTTAAGATTTAGATCAAGAATGAATCAGTCTCTGCAAGGGGTCTCCAAATGACTCAATCATGCTTGGAGGAAGAGAGATGATGCTGCCTGTTGTCATTTCGCCTGACATTTACAAAGCGGGGCTGTTTCAAAGAACAGCTAATCAGTCTACATCACTGTCGTCGCTGCCCAGAAAAACACATGTTGCACAGATTTCAGATTTCTCCTCACAAACTCTCGATCTTGGAGCTTAAACTCTGGTAATTAAAGCAGGATTTTGTCATGTTCTGATGATCACGTCAGACTACCTTTCATAACCAGAAGAAGGAGGAGGAGGAGGATGTCTGGGTCACTCACTGTTACAAATGTGCAGACGTTTAAATTATTTATATGAAAGAGCCTGATCGTGTTATTCCAGGTGCATGGAGATAAAAGTATGACTGACCCAGAATGCAGAGTGTTGCATGACCAAGAACCATCCTGAGTCAAGAGTCTTCAGCATCTCGGTGTCTCTGATTGAGACAATGGGCCGGAGCTCAATTAGAAATGCATCTGAGGAATTTAAAGAATTCCCAGGAAGAAGGAATGTGTCCGTGCTCAGAGGGGGTGAAACCGGACCCTTCAATGAACAAATTCAGCCAGATTTCTGATTACTAATTAAAGAACTCCCCTGAGAAAAACCTTCACCTGTCTGTAAATTTCCCTCTGAGCCGTGTTCGACCAACAGGATGTGGTTTTTCTGAGGAGTGTGAAAGATGAGTGTGAAAGATGTGCTACTACAAAATATGCTGTAGCACAAATTGCTTGTGCAACAATGATGTAAACTAAAAGAAAAGACAAAATTAAATGATTCAATCCTAAGCCATTTATCATATAAGATTATGTAAGAGAGATGCAAAAGAGTTTAAACTAAGCCTGCGCAATATAGGCAGTAAGCATAATAGTAACAAAATTTGCACTTGTGAATTTTTATGTAGGGAACGTTATATACATTGAAAGCAAAGACATTTAAATAGGAAGAAGACAAAAAAATAAAATAAATGAATAAATAAAAATAAATGAATCAATTTGAAAATAATTATAATGATAATTAAAAAAAAAAAACAGTAAGATCTTGACACTTTTTTTGTTTAACGGTGATACATGATGCATGTCTTCACATTAGAGCTGGGCAATATGACCTAAAAATAAATTCTCAGATTTTGAAATATTTTTTCCCTGTAAAATGTTTTGCCTTTATTTTATCAAAATATTTTCCAAAACTAAACAGACTTTCCTTCTTATAGTTAAAATGCATGCTGTAATTTTGTCATAAAATGTTGATTATGTAGTTCAAACATAGGGAGGCCTGTCTGCATAAACACTGAAGAATGAGCTGTTTTCACAGTATAGTAACATAGAAACATCTGATCAATATTTAATCTCATTTAAGAAACAAACAAAAGAGTAAACATGTGCTTGTGCAAAACCTGACAAGGCCTGTCATCATGAAAACTGTACATTTTCAGTAATTATATACAACTTACGGTTGGAGTAGTTGAAAGAAATCTAGATTTTTCATTTTTAAATCTGCCTAATTTAATTTATATTATGCCCAGCCCTACTTGAAATTATTTGTCTTTAAAGAGATTAAGTTGTCAATGTAGACTGTTTTGTTGTTTGTACTGGTGGCAGTAACGTTCACTTGCAATTGTTCCCAGTGGATGCTTTCTCTGAAACGGCAGTTACCTTCTGTTACTGATATTCTGTTAACGTCATGCGTCTCTAGTTGGCAACATCTTTCTGCAATTTGGACAGCTTGCGTAACCTTGCACAGCAGCTGGATCACCCTGATTCAATGTTTGTAATCAGGCAGATCCAACGTGCCAAACTCCAATCTACAACGACTGTGAGCAGATCAAAATGGGACGGCCCAATCAGAGTCCTTTAAGAGATATGTGTGTTAAGGCAGCAGGAAATGGCAAAGATTAGCATAGATGCTAACGGCTTCAATGGCAGTTTCTTTATTAAATGAAAAGCTAATAACACTACAAGTAACTTCTGACATGTTTCGATGACAGTTTGCTCCAGGAAGTGGCTCACATTCTGTAGTTCCGGCCTACTACATTATCTGAATGGCCTGTAAAGAATAGGATTTTTGTCTGCATATTTTGATGCACCAGTAAAAAGGAGAAGGAAGTGACAGTTCCCTTTTTAGTCTGAACATCTCAAAATTATCAATTATATTGTGAGCATTACCTGTTAGTAGTTCTCTCTATAATCTATAATTAGGCCTGGCATCTGTTTTAAATGAAAATCTATGCAATTTATAGTGATATAAACAACATTATCATAGCCAACCTCTCCTTGAAAATATATTGATGTCTCCCTCTTCTACTGTGATAGATGATGTAAACAGTTGCCATCGTCATTATTGCACAAGCCTTTTGTGCAATAAGTGGCATTAAAGTTGCTCAAACTGCTTGAGCAATACGGACAAAAACTGAAAGATAAAAACATATAAAATCTCTCTGTGTAACACATGCAGTTTAAGGTCTAAGCAGGCACACAAGTGTTTTACTTTAAGTGAATTTGGGACTTTAAACATTTTTGTCCGAGGTTAAATGGAAGAACAACAAGCTCCTCAGTGTTGGCATTCCTTTGAGTTCACTGAATGAGCTCCTCTTTATTTCAGGCCTGTTGTACTTCATTATTTTTACGGCTTCTTTTTATAGGCGTGGGATAAAGAGAAGAATGTCAGGGATGTGGGGTCCTGGAGCAGATAAAGTCATGTTACACTTCCTGTTTGCTCTCATTACACGGCTCTCATGACTTGGAGATTCTGCTGTAAAGTTCAGGTATTTAAGAAAGATGAATGAGGTCTGAGGTTTCTGAATACCTCTGTTTGTGGTGCAGCAACGCCAGAATTTCAGGAAAGTTTTGCCTTTGAGGAGCGTGAAAAATGCTTCAATCATTTACTAACGTGAACCAAATGAGCATGAACTAAACTCCTGCAGATACTCCAGCTTCCTGGGATTTGTCAGTGGGGATAATTTCATGCAGCATTTTCTGTTTGTGACATCGCTGCAGAGTTATACAGACTGAAATAGCCGAGCTTGATGATTTCAGTTGTAAAGAGGCTGTCATATGGATTCTTCAAGCACCTGTAGACGATTCAGTCATCGGTCAGAATGTAAATCGTCAGGATTAGAGGAAGCAGAGGAGTGTTGACTCGATGAGGAAATGGAGGAAGCCAAGTCAGGAAGACCCGGCAGCTGTCGGCCCGCGCAGGAACTGTAGCGTGAGCCAGGGGAGGGAAGCCCCTCTCCATTAGCAGAGCTGTTTATGGCTCCAGACCGTCACAGAGGATACAGTGGAGTAAGGCTGACACCGCTTTTCAGTTAGCAGGTTTAATGTTAGAGTACAAACTGTTTGAAAGGCGTGACGTAGGTGTGGTCTTCATCTATGAAATTAAATCCTAAAGAAAAGATAATAAGTGTTTTACTTTTTACTGCTTCTGAGTTATGAGTAAACAGCTTGATTGGTATAGCAAACTGTAAAAAAAGGGGACAAAAAATGGAGGAAACAAATATTTAAACAATCAGGTAAAGCATCCTCAATGATGTTGCTTGAGTTTAGGGCTGGGCAATATATCAAGTAAATTGATTAATTCAAATTATTTTCTGTAGAATACTTAAAACCCTTTTTTTTTTTAATTACTCCAATTGTAAATTGTTGCAATATTTTCAAAATATAATTACTGAAAATTTACTTTTTTCATGATGGTAGGCCCTGTCAAGTTTTGCACAAGCACTTTTATAGGCTTGTGTTTGTTTTATAAATAATATATTTTTAAATAATAATTTAAATAATCAACATTTTACGACATGCACTTTAACTTTAAAAGGGAAATTCTGTTTGGTTTGGGAAAATACTTCGATAACATGTCATTTTAGCGTCACTTGGAGTTTTTTTTTGAGAGGGAAAAAAATTGGTTAATATTGCTGTTGAAAAAAAAGAGAACTTGAGTCTGTTTAGTGACAAAATAATTTTACCTCTATCTCAGACATAATAAAAACCAAAAAAACTTGTATGCCTGACATGTAATGCACAGTTAGGCTTATAAACAAGAGACTGGCAGGTTTAACTCCAGAGGGAGATGGAGTCTGTTGTGTGAGATTGAGAATTAAAATAATTTTCTTTTTATTGTCCTGTCTTATGATGATATAAGGGCCGGCTCTGCTGCAAATGCTGCACTACTGTTTAGACAGAGTATTTGACCTTGACTTTGGACTTAAATTCATAGAAAATGTTAAAAATTGAACCAGCTTTTAATAATAGTACCAACTAGCAAAGGAACTGACTGCAATTAATAACTAAGTAAAGATAAACTTGCAACACCACATCTCACAATCTGACTACATATATTTTTTTAATATTTAGAGCCCGTTATTCTGTAATATCTGTGCCTGACATCCTTGTTTAAGCCCATACACGCTAACATCAATTGTCCACTTTGCCAACAGGCCCAGAAGTCTCTTTCCAAAAGTATAAACAAGTTAAATCATGTGCCAGTTGATAGTGCCCTGCTCTCTGATGGATTTACATCCTCTGGTTTATGGTCCGTTTAATCTCTGTATTGGATGACGGGTGTTTTGTTGCTCCTTCCTCTTGAACCTTCAGCAGATGCATTAACGTGATCTCCTGTTATCGTCCCTTGTTCTGGTGAAGGATGTCAGCTCATCTGTGACCGTCTTTGTATTGACTCGCTCGTCTTTTCGAGGTGGGGGGGGGGTCGATGATGAGTACCGCTAAGCTCCTGTAACATGACACAGATAGTCGGGTGATATTTCCTCTCCGGCTGCAGGGGCTGTTTAGCCAGCGCTAAGCAGGCCGATTGATTTGTGACTTTCATCACCTTGATGCCTCATGAGCTACTTCTTGAAGAAAATTAATAAACCGTGTTGGTGATCACATGACAGATATATGACAAAGATGTTGACCTTTGGTTTGACC
This sequence comes from Cetoscarus ocellatus, assembly GCA_037902135.1. NCBI lineage: Eukaryota > Metazoa > Chordata > Actinopteri > Labriformes > Labridae > Cetoscarus > Cetoscarus ocellatus. The sequence continues at coordinate 20,115 of JBAMNC010002276.1, forward strand.
TCTCTGCTGCACCTCTGATCTGCAGCAACTGTGTGATACTATCATGTCTGAGGAATGTTTCCAGCATCTTGATGAATCTTTACCACAGAGAGTTAAGGCAGCTCTGAAGGCTAACTCAAGCAAAGGTGTACCTAATAAATTGGGCAGTGAGTGTTGGTCTGCAATTCAGGCAGCACTTTCTGTGTTTTGGTTGGAAGTGGTAGACAAGATCCTCAAGTGTTCGAGCTTTTTGAACGTATGTATTATTAAAAAAAAAAAGATATTTGATCATTTTCGAGTAAAAGTACAGGAATTTTTCTCTACCACAGTATGCAAATGTTGCTGATTTTTTTTTGACTTTATTTTCTGAATTTGAAGGAATTTGACAAAAGTTTTTGGTCATTAAAAAAAACAAAAAAAAGGCTTATATCGGGCGTGCAGGATTGTGTTTTTGTAATGCTGACAGTGAGATTGGCTCTGTTTGTTACCTCCGCCAAAGAGGTGATGTTTTTGCCAGCATCTGTTTGTTTGTTTGTTTGTTTGTTTGTTAGCAAGCTTACGGAAAAAAACTACAGGATGGATTTTGCTTAAATTTTCAGGAGATGTTGGTAATGGCCCAACTTCAAAATGATTATATTTTGGTGATGATCCAGATAACCGCTATTATAGGGCCCTATAAAATCTGTTATTTTTTTTCCCAATTTACATTTTAGTTTTTCCTGTCTTCTGTTTTTTTCCGTTCAATATTTTGAGAATTCGGCTTTTAGTATTGCACTCAAATTTAACCCTGAGACACAGTATAAAGTAATGAAATCACACACATCTTTACGGGTCCAGTCAACAGTATGTTGACAAAATTTGCAGTACATTTGATCGCCTGACACTTGATAATTGTTGGGAAACTGCTCTGCCCTGTACTTTGGAGTTAGCCGGGATTTTCGTAGCTACTTTGCCGACTTAGCCGGTGTCTCAGATGGTCGCTTCGACATGTTTGCGTTGTTAATGAGGGGGAGGGGAAGTGAAGCTGCATTGTCCCCAATTTTAGTGACCCACTCGGAGCATTTTCCCGAGAGATATGTTCCTTTTTATTCAGAAAAAAAAACCTTTTGCGTAAAATGTCGACCATTTCCGTGATATTCCGCGTTTATATTGAATTCTGTGTTATTATATACCATTAGCGAACGATCATTTTTTCACAATAAATGTTTAACTGATAATGATTTTAACATGATTCTGAGTGCTAGGTGTGGGTTTTCAGGGTCAGTGAATCATATTATGATGGTAACTTCATCATTGCTTATAGATGTAACAGCAATATGTGAGCTACCTTTGCAGAGGTGCTTTCTAGTTATGTCATGTGGTTATGATTTTACTGTAGGAAATAATGAGTTATATTCCTTCTATAACTGTTCACGTTATAAAACATTGAGGTGTGACTTTAAATCCATAATTCTCCAAATGTCACTTGATATCTCGGATTGTAGCACCAGCTGGTTCTGGTTCTTCTGATCAACGGGTGCAAATGGACTCTTCAAAACCACTTAGAGCTGGAACCAGAGTCCGATCTTTACCTCTAACTTACAGCATAGATGTAGGGCATCGCTAAGGGCAGCAGCGAGAACACTTGCCAGAATTTTCCATCGTAGATTGCAGCAGTCGCCATGACCAACGCGGCATTGTGCTAAAACTGCCCAACGCGTGAAAGGCAAGCAGTGTCCCGGGCCCGTCAGAGTGTCCTTTCTTCTCCCAGCAGAGCGATGTGCTGCCGTCAACAAAGCCCGGTCTGTTCTGGAGGAGCAGCCACTTTATCAAACCACTTCACAGCACAGAGTCCCCACACAGCGCTGTGAGACGCGAGAGGAGCGTCAGTGTTTCCACTCCAGCCTCTGATGGCCAATAAGAAGAGCCAGGCCGCAGTGTGCTGGCTGACAGCTTGGAGGAGGATGACACTGAATCAGTAAAAGGTCCTGAAATGAGGTGGAAGTGAAACTGCCCCTCCTTAAGTGCTTTAGAGAAGGGGATGTTTTGGCTGCGGTTTGGTCTGTGGGAGTTTGTTCTGATTAAGAACAAGATGACGGTAAAAAATTGACGTTATAAATCCTCTTGCACAGATTTCCTGTAGTGCCAGTTTTTGACAGTTAGATACTTCAATAATTTACAAAATCCTCTTTTAATATGGATTCATCTGAAGTTGTTTTGAAGATTAATAGCTTTGAAAGCTTTTTAAAAACATCTTTTTAAGGGAAATAATCCATCAAAATGCAAGAAAACTCCTGCACATTGTCCTTGCACAGGTATGTTTGCAAGCTGACAAAAAACTTAGATGGCTAGATGGATGATAAATAGATGGATAAATAGATGGATGATTGGTAGATAGATGTATAGAAAAATAGATAAATGTGTAGATAGATGGATGGATGGATGCATAGATAGATAGATGGATGGACGTACAGATGGATGAATGGATGGATGAGTGATTGATAGATTGATTGATTGATTTTATTGATCCCAAGATGGGAAATTGTGGTATTGCAGCAGCTGGTTTCAGGGAAAGGAAGTTAACAACATATCCACACTAAAAAGAGAATAAGGATCTAAACAAAATATAATATTACTATATAGGCAAGGCAAGTTTATTTGTAGAGCTCAATTCGCACACAAGGTTATTCAAAGTGCTTTACAGAACAAGAAAAATATATAATGACAATAAATAAGGCAATAGGAGTCCACTATTGACAAACAAAAGTACTCGTATGATCAAGGCAGAGTGACTGAAGTCTAAATAGATATAAACCTTAGTATAAAGTTACTGCTTTCTTAACAAAGAGAGTTATTAATGTACAAATGCAGCTGTTTTAACAGTGTGCAGTATAAAGTCAGTAATAATTACACACAAGGCTAAAGTCGCAGGGGTCAAAGTGCAGGTTTTACCATCATTGGTGAACAGTCAGAGTTTAACTTCTCAGCTTACCAAAGTAATGTAGAGGTCACACTGCAAAGCATGTTGTCATTATTTATGTAATCAACCTCGATTTTTAGAGAATATCAGCAATAGGATGTTTCCCTGATGGTTGTAAAGTATTTTATGGATATGGGAAACAGTCCATCTGGTGTGTTGGGTTGATTTAGAGAGATAACAGAAAAAAGCAACATATGTAGATATGACAGATGCTTTTTAAAGTTTTATATTTTTTTATTGTAATCTTCTGCAAACTACTTTGCCCTGTGCGGATGTCACACCTGAATTTCCCTTCTCGTGGATCAATAAAAGAGTCTTTTAAATAAGATTGTGGAATATGTAAAGCCCAATATTGATTTTTTTTCTTTTTTTTTTTTTTACCTCATATGGCAACACAGATACTTTCTGTCAAGAGCACAAAGCCTGTTCAAAAACTGCCTTTTCCTCTCATGGTGACAGTTTTATTAATGTTAGAAAGAGATATAAAGCATGAAAAACAACATTTTATTCATTAATTAATGATAAGTTGATTTATAGAAGTGGACAATCAGTGATAACAAGGTAAACCATTTTTGTACGTTCTGTTAGTATTGCAGCTAACATATGGGTTGTATATGGCCAGAAATATTGGTTGTAAAGATCGACAGAATTTACATTTAACAAGACTGATAATTACCACTTTAGGCCATCATGTCCAAACAGGTAATATTTCGATATTATAACGTATCTGCTTTTGAAGTGTCAGTCTCGCTTGTGACAATTTGAATTAAAATACAGGAGATTTTTTGGTTTAATACACCTTGCATCAAAAAGTACCAAAGTATGAAAAGTTTGACAACCTTAAGTTAATACACAGCCCTACCTACTATGAGTATTGTTGAGTACGTGACTGAGAAGTGATTGGTTTCAGACTCTCTAATATGATTTACTTCTTTTTCCACATTTATATAACTGTAAATTTATGACGATGAACTTCAGTCTGTTTGAAGGCGTCGTCCATATTTAGTAGAACTAGAAATAGAAGTTGTCAGTAACTTCTGTGATGAACAAACTCAAACAGCATAAATCAACAGATATACACGCGAGTCCCCGCCTCGATGTCGAGCTCGGTTATTGTTGGTATCAGAAGAATGGGATGTTGAAACTTTGGGTCGAGGCTCAGCGAATAAGACCAGGCGTTATGAACTGCTCGACAGCAACAGTTGGGTCACAGATCTATTTTTACTGCGAATTTTGGACCTCTGTTCTGCTGCTGGCTGCTTCTGAACTTCAGAGCAGGAAGAGGCTCCACAGGAGGGGAAGGAAGAGCACAATGACCTGTTGAAGAACTTCACTGAGAGCTTGAGACACATTTCTGCGTGATGCGATGAGGAAAATATGACTCAACCCTCGTTAAATTCATCATGCAACCCGCTTTTTGTCCCACATTGTTGGCCCATGGTGTAGTCTGTCTCCTCTCTGTCAGCTTAGATCATGCCTGAACTTGACTTGGCCTTGTGTAAATCTTACTGTTCTTTTCATAAATAGAACAAGTTTTCAAAGCCTGTTTTTCAAGCTATCAACATAAAAACTTAGTAACTTGTGTAAAAGTTTATGACAGTTTATTACAAATAAGAAGTTTTAGATTTCCACGATGACTAACATGTTGACTTATTGAATTTGGATTAAGCATGGACCAATTTGGAGCAGATCTGAGGCCTGGTCTTTCTTTGTTACTTTGCCATCAGCGGTGTGGAGCCCAAAGTTCTTCCTGGCAAAAGAGGTATAACTTGATGATATGTCCCAGGAGTCTTCACCATCTGAGTACTATGGTTTTGAGCAGTAGACAGTCTTGTTGGTCAGTTTTCGAGGATACACTCTAATGAGTGAAACTATTTGTTCTGCTAGTTCATACTGAGAACTATGGCAAAAATCATAACTGCAGTTATTTTATTATGAAACATGATTGATCACTGGTTTGCACCAAATGTATTTTCTAAACGTTTATGCTTTTGAAACTTTCGCTTTTAATATTAGATAACGGGCAATACAGAGAAATATACTTGTAAAAGAAAAAATAATTAAAAAAGTGTGAATAATAACTGTAGAAAAAGAAAATAAATTGTTCGACATGTCATGTGGCATATAAATCTAAGCTAAATGTAATCTTGATGACTGTTTTATTATTGTGGGAGGAAATAACTAATCAGGATTAAAATGCGATTAATTGCCCAGTTCTACTTTGTACTGCAATGACTTAGGCCTTGAGATTTATTATGAATGCTTCATTATCGACTGTATCAAAAGTTTTAGGCGTGAAGAAGTTGCAGTTATTCATAGACATCTCCATAGTCAGTCAGAGGCTTAGAAGTAGTAGCAACAAGATGCTTTTTCGCTGCAAAACAAAAACGAGACTTGTCCCTAAAATAAAAACTCAGCTGTGGCTTTAACTTTTTACAAGTTGCTTAACGTGAAAATAGAAAGACGGTGAATCATCAGTTAAGAAACTCGGGTATTTATAGGAAGAGATGGGCTTAACCACATTGCCTTGAGACATTATAATGAACATCATTAGATATGTTTTTGTCAGGATTAAACAAACAACTTTAGCCCTCGTAAAGTGTCCTATACAGAATTATAGACCTTTTCTTAAAGACAGAGAGTCGATGTTTGGTAGGAGCAGAGCACTTGAAGGCAACATGTCAAGTAAAGTCAAGTCAAAATTTATTTATGAAGCACATTCAAAAGAACCGCTGATATAGATGAGCTTCATTCTGGTTAAGATAAGGAGTAGATTAATCTCCAGAGAAAAATCAGCTGCATCTTAAAGCCACAAACTAAATGTTGATTGATTATATAATTACCACAAAGTTCAAGGGTTTTGCAGTCCAAACATGACATAAAAACATGTCCTGCTTGTTGTTAATGGGACCTCAAAAGGAAGCTGGGGTGACTCCTAAAGTGTTTTTAAGGGTGTGAGGTCTTTGTCCCACTTCCCGCCCCCCCTCAGTAATGTTTACTACTCGGTCTCTGCCCTATTTCCCCGGCCTGTTGCCCCGCTGCCCTTCAGCTGAACAGCTTTAGTTGTCGTTGGCTTTGTTCAGGACCGCTCATTGGTGGAGTGTCAGGGTGGCATTAGCGCATCGCTCTGAGACGGCCAGCCTGCGCTAAGCCCCAGTTTTAGTTTGGCACAACCTCTGGCCCCGATTCACGAGCCTGGAGTCTCTGCGGTGAGGGGAATAGAAGGGTGAGGAGATGTGGGTCTGCTCCGTTACAGCCTCCACGTCAACCAACGGGAATGACTCTGCAGACGTAGTGCCCCCTCTGGAGCAAAATTAGACTTTTGATTCCAAATATAGTTGCATTTTTATCTTTGCACGGATATCATTTCCAGTTTTGACAGCTTATGTTAACCTTTAACCCAGTCTTGAAACATGTTACAGCGATGCCATGCGGATGCCATGAGCTATTCAAAGAGCTGAGGATTATTTGGAGAAAGTATGGGGAATGACTTTTGTGTATTTAAATGATCTCTTGTTTCTAAATGTTGAAATGTTAATACATTTTTCCATGTTTGATATTATGACATAATGTTGGGAATCACTGGGTTAGCTCATAAAGCAATACATAAAAACATGGTCAATGATACCAATAATATCACAATGCAGCAGTACTTTAATAATCAGTAAATTTCTAGAATATTATACAGTGATTATATCATTATATCTGCTAGCTAAGGGATATTAATATGGCTTAATAAGGAAAATTATGGTGTTAATGTATTTATTTAATAATTTAGCATCATATTTGTACAAAGACTGAGATGAAACACATGTCCATGTTTTCATTTTTTATATTTACATATAAAAAATTTTATATTTTTATATTTACATAAGCCTATCCCAGCTGACGTTGGTGAGAGGTGGGATACATCCTGGACCAGTCCCCAGCCAATCAAAGGGCTAACATAGAGAGACAGACAACATCAAATCTGCACCACCAGGATCTGCATACACTAGACCTTACCTGCAGCCTGTCATTGGACACACTGGCCACACAATTACAACTCCAATGAGGGTAGCACATTATCTCTCATGCTGCTAGTGCCAGTGCAATGGCCTCGTATATAAATCCCCCGACTACAACAGCATCTTTTTCTCTCACTGTATGTCATTTACATGCCAAGGATGCTTTGCTAACCAGTGTTAATTTTGTTGACTAATTATTTTTGTCATAGTTTTCATCAACAGTCTTTTTTCTCCTGACAAAAACTAGACAGTAACTAATAAAACAAGTGCGCATGGACAAAACTAAAAACTAAATTAAGAAGTGCTGTCAAAATTAACACTGTTATCAGTCTTCTTTTGTATTCATGTTACAACAAATTTAGCTTGGATTTAGCTCCATAAACATGCAAACTCCAAACAGAAACTCTAGACCAATCA
>JBAMNC010002277.1:0-25660 GCA_037902135.1 Cetoscarus ocellatus
GGATCTGGTGATCCAGAATTGTATCTTTTGCAGGGGTTGTAGAAAAGCCACTACCGGTTCTGAGCTGCTTTGCTGAGGTCTGCGCTCTGTGAGTGCTTTCCTAGTTGGTCACTGCAGTAGATTGTTATCAATTTCACTACTGTTCTTGGCCAGTAAACCTTCATTTATGCCTCCCTTATTGTGATTAATAATATTTTCTTTTTTAATTTATTTAACCAGATGATTTTCATTGAAATCAGGATCTTATTCACACCGCCGACCTGGCAAAGAGGTCGGCATCACACATCTTAATAAATACAAATTCAAGAAAAGGTAATAAATTACAACCAATAAATATGGAACAAATTCAACAATTTGACAGTGGAAGTGCGACCGTTTTAAGGACAATAACAATTAAAAACACAGGCATTGCTCATAAGATTAATAACACTCACAGTAATAATAGCCACTGTGATTGGTCAAGAAGTTGTGAAGCAGTGGGTCACATTACCAGAGAAATCTCTCTGCTTTTTCAGATTTACCCATACAAATTACTCTGCAGGTTATTTTTGCCTTTATTTAAAAGGATCAGCTCACTTGCCACTTTATTAGGTACACCTATTCAACTGCTGCAAATCATAGCTAATCAAACAAACTCATGGTGTGAACTCAACACCTGGGGACGTTCAAATGAGCATCAGAATGGGGAAGAAAGGACTTTGAGGTGATGGAAAGGCAATAGTCACTCAAATAAGCAGTCATTACATGTTGAAGAATCAATGCCAGGAAGAATTAAGGCAGCAGTTAAGGCAGAAGATGGTTCAACCTGGAGGTAGCATCATATATTATCTGTTGAACACTTGATTAACTGATCAGAATTAATGCCTGCTGTAACCGGTACAATCACTTGTGGAAATACTCCATGCAGCACCTTCCTTGTCTTCATTTGCTCTGCCACTCGTCTTGAAAAAACTGGGATAGAATCTCCAAGACTTGGATTTTAGTCCTGTTCATTAAGACATCACTCAGATGAGGACACTTGTGTCGAAATCCATACAGAGACCGGCAGGATTAAAGCTTGTTAGCCTTATATATGAGGTGAAAATATGACATGATGATGCATTTTAGGTCCAGATAAAAACATTTTGATGCACTTCTGTTGGCTCAGTTTTAGGGTAAATGGGTGAAAGTTTGCATATCATGCGTACATTTGTTTTTGGCTTGAAGATTAGAGGAGCTGATCTCTCTTTTAGATGATTGTTGGTGATATGGGTGGCAAAGAACCTGATGTAGGCATCCATGGCTGATGTGAAGCTTCATCTTTCATATGCTTACTCTTAAAACAGCTTCTTAGCATTGATGTTAGCCTCTTAAGATTTTCAGAGCTGAAAGGTAAAGCTGGAGCCGTGTTTTCAGTTCAATATTTTAACAAACAAGGATGATAAAGCTCGAGCAAGCTACAGATATGTACAGCTATCATGGGGAGAGATTTGGACCACCTTGACAAATATGAAACAAACTTGAAACAAAACACAGATTAAATAACTTTATTGGTGTTATTAGGTGCTTATATTGGTGTGTAACTATTAACTTCTTAGTACTAAGTACTGGTTCATCCCTGAGAGGCAAACAGCATGTTTGGGAGTTAAACCTTCAACCAGTGCAGTAATTCTGCAGTGCCAGTGTGACGGTTTTGATTTCAGGCCACGGCCCATTTGCTCATTCTCTTCCCTGCTCTGTCTTCTCCTTTCCACTGTCTCTCTACTGCCAAAAATGCCCCCAAAATAATCATAAAACAAATATTACAGCACCCATCCAACTCAAGAATGTATGTGTGTAATTTAGACCTGATTAGTCAGCTGTGTCCAATAAAATATCCAATAAAATGTTTGGTTTCTTAGATATTTGATTTACTTTGTACAAAAAGCTGCAGGAAAGTTTGAGAGTGTAGACGTAAGTTAAAACTTCAGTTGTTGCCATAACAGGAAAAAAAACACCATTTGAGGCCTGTGTGCACTAAAAAAATCACTGACTACTCCTTTAAAAATAGACACATTACAGTTTTTGATGACTAATTACACGTGAAACGGTCTGTGCAGCCTCAGCGAGCAGGAGGCCGAAATGATCCAGGCTCCTTGGATGCTCTTGATTGTGATCAGATTTTTCCTACAGCGGTCTGAATGAATGGATCGGCCTGTAATTATTTCCAGTTACTGTGGCAACATGACAACATGGACAGTGTTATGATTTTATAGAAGTTAAGGATCAGATGTTCTTCTGGTTTCAGCTCAGTGAGTCATACATTACAGAGCTCTAATGAGTAAATACATGCAGAGGGGCCCTTATCTGTGGCTCTTTTGTTACTGTGAGGCAGCTGTGATTTCTCTGACTTACTGTCCAGGTGTTGCCGTCATGCCAATCCAAATTTTATGATTAACTGTCATAAAATATTTTCGTCAGCATATTCACCTGTTGCAAGAGACTCAAGAAGTCTGCTTTACATGACAACATATCTTTAAAATTACATTTTAAAACTCACATTTTTAGACAGGCTTTTACATGATAGTATCTTTATTGCTTACATACTTGTTTATCAACCTTATTTATTTTATTCTGTTTTAACTATTTTGGATCTCTGCTGCTCTTAGTCCTGTTTTTACCATCTTGTCATGCTTTAATATACTCCCTTTTCTTTTTATCCATCTTCTATCAATCCTCTACTTTCCATTTTCCTGGTGTGATGTTGTCAACTATCAGCTATCGTCTATTTATTGTCTACTTATGTAAATCTAAATTAAGGGGTTTGAAGTAGGGCCGAACGATTTTAGGAAAAGATCTAATTGTGATTTTCTGGCAGATATTGCGATTTCAATTCGATTCACTATTTTCTTCACATCAAGCTTCAGTGCAATATTGACTATGTTTACAGTATAGACAACAGTAAGGAAATCGATGATCAAAAGCACATAACACATTATTCATCATCTAATATTGATGATAAATAATCTGTTTTCATTATTTAAGGGATACTCCAACTTCTACTCCTAGACAGAGACTTTTGTTGTTGACCTGCTTACCAGCACTTCTGTAAATGCAAATTTCCTGCCATTTTGTAAAATAGTTGACAGAACAGATCCTGGGTCAGTCAGGAGGGCTGCAAAAAATTGCAGCTTTGGCAAAGACAGGATTGCACTGTCTGAAATTGCGATTTTGATCTGAAAACGATAAATCTTTCAGCCCTAATCTGAAGGTTGAATTTTCTGGCTTCTGACTTAAGCTTACCAATTTGTTTCTGTTTTTAAGCAAAGCTCCATATAGTGTCCTTGTAGCATGCAGATTATAATCAAATAGATTGCTATATGGAAAGGGCCTCATACACTCCTGGTCAAAATCTTAAGAGCAGTTGAAAAATTGCAGGAATTTTCATTTTGCTCTGTCGGATCTTAAGAAGGTTTGAAGTAGAACTTCAAAATGCAAAAAGAAGAAATGAGAGCGAGAGACTCTGAAGAGATTCTTAAATTTGCAGGCAATTTTTATTTTAAGAATGGCTCACAAACAAACTGCTCACCCACAACTGCGAATCGGCCCTCTTTGTTCACTTACAGAGCTGTTCAAAAGACTCGACTTGTTTGCTAAAGTCACGTCTGTAGGGCAAACCACTGCAGAAGTGGGTCAACAAAACAAAGCCTCTGTTTAGGAGTAGAAGAAGATAATATGATGATAGTGGAAGATAACGTAACCTAACGCAGTAAAAAATGAGTCACAACAAGCAGACAGGACCGTTTAGAGTTTATCTGATGACTGTAGGCAGAGGCAGGCTAACACTTCCCATTGACTCCCGGTGTTTGAGCTAAGCTAATTAGCAGTGGACCAGCTCTGCCCGTCTCATCCTTGTTACTGCACACACAGTCGAAAAAATGGAGTCTGTCTGCTTGTCATGGACTTGAGACAAAAAAAGTTGGCATGTCCCTTTAAGATTTAGATCAAGAATGAATCAGTCTCTGCAAGGGGTCTCCAAATGACTCAATCATGCTTGGAGGAAGAGAGATGATGCTGCCTGTTGTCATTTCGCCTGACATTTACAAAGCGGGGCTGTTTCAAAGAACAGCTAATCAGTCTACATCACTGTCGTCGCTGCCCAGAAAAACACATGTTGCACAGATTTCAGATTTCTCCTCACAAACTCTCGATCTTGGAGCTTAAACTCTGGTAATTAAAGCAGGATTTTGTCATGTTCTGATGATCACGTCAGACTACCTTTCATAACCAGAAGAAGGAGGAGGAGGAGGATGTCTGGGTCACTCACTGTTACAAATGTGCAGACATTTAAATTATTTATATGAAAGAGCCTGATCGTGTTATTCCAGGTGCATGGAGATAAAAGTATGACTGACCCAGAATGCAGAGTGTTGCATGACCAAGAACCATCCTGAGTCAAGAGTCTTCAGCATCTCGGTGTCTCTGATTGAGACAATGGGCCGGAGCTCAATTAGAAATGCATCTGAGGAATTTAAAGAATTCCCAGGAAGAAGGAATGTGTCCGTGCTCAGAGGGGGTGAAACCGGACCCTTCAATGAACAAATTCAGCCAGATTTCTGATTACTAATTAAAGAACTCCCCTGAGAAAAACCTTCACCTGTCTGTAAATTTCCCTCTGAGCCGTGTTCGACCAACAGGATGTGGTTTTTCTGAGGAGTGTGAAAGATGAGTGTGAAAGATGTGCTACTACAAAATATGCTGTAGCACAAATTGCTTGTGCAACAATGATGTAAACTAAAAGAAAAGACAAAATTAAATGATTCAATCCTAAGCCATTTATCATATAAGATTATGTAAGAGAGATGCAAAAGAGTTTAAACTAAGCCTGCGCAATATAGGCAGTAAGCATAATAGTAACAAAATTTGCACTTGTGAATTTTTATGTAGGGAACGTTATATACATTGAAAGCAAAGACATTTAAATAGGAAGAAGACAAAAAAATAAAATAAATGAATAAATAAAAATAAATGAATCAATTTGAAAATAATTATAATGATAATTAAAAAAAAAAAACAGTAAGATCTTGACACTTTTTTTGTTTAACGGTGATACATGATGCATGTCTTCACATTAGAGCTGGGCAATATGACCTAAAAATAAATTCTCAGATTTTGAAATATTTTTTCCCTGTAAAATGTTTTGCCTTTATTTTATCAAAATATTTTCCAAAACTAAACAGACTTTCCTTCTTATAGTTAAAATGCATGCTGTAATTTTGTCATAAAATGTTGATTATGTAGTTCAAACATAGGGAGGCCTGTCTGCATAAACACTGAAGAATGAGCTGTTTTCACAGTATAGTAACATAGAAACATCTGATCAATATTTAATCTCATTTAAGAAACAAACAAAAGAGTAAACATGTGCTTGTGCAAAACCTGACAAGGCCTGTCATCATGAAAACTGTACATTTTCAGTAATTATATACAACTTACGGTTGGAGTAGTTGAAAGAAATCTAGATTTTTCATTTTTAAATCTGCCTAATTTAATTTATATTATGCCCAGCCCTACTTGAAATTATTTGTCTTTAAAGAGATTAAGTTGTCAATGTAGACTGTTTTGTTGTTTGTACTGGTGGCAGTAACGTTCACTAGCAATTGTTCCCAGTGGATGCTTTCTCTGAAACGGCAGTTACCTTCTGTTACTGATATTCTGTTAACGTCATGCGTCTCTAGTTGGCAACATCTTTCTGCAATTTGGACAGCTTGCATAACCTTGCACCGCAGCTGGATCCCCCTGATTCAATGTTTGTAATCAGGCAGATCCATCTTGCCAAGCTCCAATCTACAATGATTGTGAGCAGATCAAAATGGGACGGCCCAATCAGAGTCCTTTAAGAGATATGTGTGTTAAGGCAGCAGGAAATGGCAAAGATTAGCATAGATGCTAACGGCTTCAATGGCAGTTTCTTTATTAAATGAAAAACTAATAACACTACAAGTAACTTCTGACATGTTTCGATGACAGTTTGCTCCAGGAAGTGGCTCACATTCTGTAGTTCCGGCCTACTACATTATCTGAATGGCCTGTAAAGAATAGGATTTTTGTCTGCATATTTTGATGCACCAGTAAAAAGGAGAAGGAAGTGACAGTTCCCTTTTTAGTCTGAACATCTCAAAATTATCAATTATATTGTGAGCATTACCTGTTAGTAGTTCTCTCTATAATCTATAATTAGGCCTGGCATCTGTTTTAAATGAAAATCTATGCAATTTATAGTGATATAAACAACATTATCATAGCCAACCTCTCCTTGAAAATATATTGATGTCTCCCTCTTCTACTGTGATAGATGATGTAAACAGTTGCCATCGTCATTATTGCACAAGCCTTTTGTGCAATAAGTGGCATTAAAGTTGCTCAAACTGCTTGAGCAATACGGACAAAAACTGAAAGATAAAAACATATAAAATCTCTCTGTGTAACACATGCAGTTTAAGGTCTAAGCAGGCACACAAGTGTTTTACTTTAAGTGAATTTGGGACTTTAAACATTTTTGTCCGAGGTTAAATGGAAGAACAACAAGCTCCTCAGTGTTGGCATTCCTTTGAGTTCACTGAATGAGCTCCTCTTTATTTCAGGCCTGTTGTACTTCATTATTTTTACGGCTTCTTTTTATAGGCGTGGGATAAAGAGAAGAATGTCAGGGATGTGGGGTCCTGGAGCAGATAAAGTCATGTTACACTTCCTGTTTGCTCTCATTACACGGCTCTCATGACTCGGAGATTCTGCTGTAAAGTTCAGGTATTTAAGAAAGATGAATGAGGTCTGAGGTTTCTGAATACCTCTGTTTGTGGTGCAGCAACGCCAGAATTTCAGGAAAGTTTTGCCTTTGAGGAGCGTGAAAAATGCTTCAATCATTTACTAACGTGAACCAAATGAGCATGAACTAAACTCCTGCAGATACTCCTGCTTCCTGGGATTTGTCAGTGGGGATAATTTCATGCAGCATTTTCTGTTTGTGACATCGCTGTAGAGTTATACAGACTGAAATAGCCGAGCTTGATGATTTCAGTTGTAAAGAGGCTGTCATATGGATTCTTCAAGCACCTGTAGACGATTCAGTCATCAGTCAGAATGTAAATCGTCAGGATTAGAGGAAGCAGAGGAGTGTTGACTCGATGAGGAAATGGAGGAAGCCAAGTCAGGAAGACCCGGCAGCTGTCGGCCCGCGCAGGAACTGTAGCGTGAGCCAGGGGAGGGAAGCCCCTCTCCATTAGCAGAGCTGTTTATGGCTCCAGACCGTCACAGAGGATACAGTGGAGTAAGGCTGACACCGCTTTTCAGTTAGCAGGTTTAATGTTAGAGTACAAACTGTTTGAAAGGCGTGACGTAGGTGTGGTCTTCATCTATGAAATTAAATCCTAAAGAAAAGATAATAAGTGTTTTACTTTTTACTGCTTCTGAGTTATGAGTAAACAGCTTGATTGGTATAGCAAACTGTAAAAAAAGGGGACAAAAAATGGAGGAAACAAATATTTAAACAATCAGGTAAAGCATCCTCAATGATGTTGCTTGAGTTTAGGGCTGGGCAATATATCAAGTAAATTGATTAATTCAAATTATTTTCTGTAGAATACTTAAAATCCTTTTTTTTTTTAATTACTCCAATTGTAAATTGTTGCAATATTTTCAAAATATAATTACTGAAAATTTACTTTTTTCATGATGGTAGGCCCTGTCAAGTTTTGCACAAGCACTTTTATAGGCTTGTGTTTGTTTTATAAATAATATATTTTTAAATAATAATTTAAATAATCAACATTTTACGACATGCATTTTAACTTTAAAAGGGAAATTCTGTTTGGTTTGGGAAAATACTTCGATAACATGTCATTTTAGTGTCACTTGGAGTTTTTTTTTGAGAGGGAAAAAAATTGGTTAATATTGCTGTTGAAAAAAAAGAGAACTTGAGTCTGTTTAGTGACAAAATAATTTTACCTCTATCTCAGACATAATAAAAACCAAAAAAACTTGTATGCCTGACATGTAATGCACAGTTAGGCTTATAAACAAGAGACTGGCAGGTTTAACTCCAGAGGGAGATGGAGTCTGTTGTTGTGTGAGATTGAGAATTAAAATAATTTTCTTTTTATTGTCCTGTCTTATGATGATATAAGGGCCGGCTCTTTCCAGTAAAATGTCTTCTGTTGATGCCGATTTCTTCATGTTGGATGATTATGAAAAGCTTGAGTTGGGCTTTAGGGCATCTGCAAAGCCTGATGGGAGAAAAGGCAGAACACAATATTTAAGACTGAATTTTAAAGCGAAAATATAACTTTATTTTAGCCTGTTATGAGCTGTTGAACAACTGCAACTTTGTTTTTGGTGTCTTATAAACCCATGAGGGTATGCATATGCATGACAAATAAAACTGATCAGTTGCAGCTACAACAGACTAAAAATGAAATCAGACTTATAATATAGACTTGTTTTTAGGAGTAGGAAGGTACAAATGCTGCACTACTGTTTAGACAGAGTATTTGACCTTGACTTTGGACTTAAATTCATAGAAAATGTTAAAAATTGAACCAGCTTTTAATAATAGTACCAACTAGCAAAGGAACTGACTGCAATTAATAACTAAGTAAAGATAAACTTGCAACACCACATCTCACAATCTGACTACATATATTTTTTTAATATTTAGAGCCCGTTATTCTGTAATATCTGTGCCTGACATCCTTGTTTAAGCCCATACACGCTAACATCAATTGTCCACTTTGCCAACAGGCCCAGAAGTCTCTTTCCAAAAGTATAAACAAGTTAAATCATGTGCCAGTTGATAGTGCCCTGCTCTCTGATGGATTTACATCCTCTGGTTTATGGTCCGTTTAATCTCTGTATTGGATGACGGGTGTTTTGTTGCTCCTTCCTCTTGAACCTTCAGCAGATGCATTAACGTGATCTCCTGTTATCGTCCCTTGTTCTGGTGAAGGATGTCAGCTCATCTGTGACCGTCTTTGTATTGACTCGCTCGTCTTTTCGAGGTGGGGGGGTCGATGATGAGTACCACTAAGCTCCTGTAACATGACACAGATAGTCGGGTGATATTTCCTCTCCGGCTGCAGGGGCTGTTTAGCCAGCGCTAAGCAGGCCGATTGATTTGTGACTTTCATCACCTTGATGCCTCATGAGCTACTTCTTGAAGAAAATTAATAAACCGTGTTGGTGATCACATGACAGATATATGACAAAGATGTTGACCTTTGGTTTGACCTCTCTGCTGCACCTCTGATCTGCAGCAACTGTGTGATACTATCATGTCTGAGGAATGTTTCCAGCATCTTGATGAATCTTTACCACAGAGAGTTAAGGCAGCTCTGAAGGCTAACTCAAGCAAAGGTGTACCTAATAAATTGGGCAGTGAGTGTTGGTCTGCAATTCAGGCAGCACTTTCTGTGTTTTGGTTGGAAGTGGTAGACAAGATCCTCAAGTGTTCGAGCTTTTTGAACGTATGTATTATTAAAAAAAAAAAGATATTTGATCATTTTCGAGTAAAAGTACAGGAATTTTTCTCTACCACAGTATGCAAATGTTGCTGATTTTTTTTTGACTTTATTTTCTGAATTTGAAGGAATTTGACAAAAGTTTTTGGTCATTAAAAAAAACAAAAAAAGGCTTATATCGGGCGTGCAGGATTGTGTTTTTGTAATGCTGACAGTGAGATTGGCTCTGTTTGTTACCTCCGCCAAAGAGGTGATGTTTTTGCCAGCATCTGTTTGTTTGTTTGTTTGTTTGTTTGTTAGCAAGCTTACGGAAAAAAACTACAGGATGGATTTTGCTTAAATTTTCAGGAGATGTTGGTAATGGCCCAACTTCAAAATGATTATATTTTGGTGATGATCCAGATAACCGCTATTATAGGGCCCTATAAAATCTGTTATTTTTTTTCCCAATTTACATTTTAGTTTTTCCTGTCTTCTGTTTTTTTCCGTTCAATATTTTGAGAATTCGGCTTTTAGTATTGCACTCAAATTTAACCCTGAGACACAGTATAAAGTAATGAAATCACACACATCTTTACGGGTCCAGTCAACAGTATGTTGACAAAATTTGCAGTACATTTGATCGCCTGACACTTGATAATTGTTGGGAAACTGCTCTGCCCTGTACTTTGGAGTTAGCCGGGATTTTCGTAGCTACTTTGCCGACTTAGCCGGTGTCTCAGATGGTCGCTTCGACATGTTTGCGTTGTTAATGAGGGGGAGGGGAAGTGAAGCTGCATTGTCCCCAATTTTAGTGACCCACTCGGAGCATTTTCCCGAGAGATATGTTCCTTTTTATTCAGAAAAAAAACCTTTTGCGTAAAATGTCGACCATTTCCGTGATATTCCGCGTTTATATTGAATTCTGTGTTATTATATACCATTAGCGAACGATCATTTTTTCACAATAAATGTTTAACTGATAATGATTTTAACATGATTCTGAGTGCTAGGTGTGGGTTTTCAGGGTCAGTGAATCATATTATGATGGTAACTTCATCATTGCTTATAGATGTAACAGCAATATGTGAGCTACCTTTGCAGAGGTGCTTTCTAGTTATGTCATGTGGTTATGATTTTACTGTAGGAAATAATGAGTTATATTCCTTCTATAACTGTTCACGTTATAAAACATTGAGGTGTGACTTTAAATCCATAATTCTCCAAATGTCACTTGATATCTCGGATTGTAGCACCAGCTGGTTCTGGTTCTTCTGATCAACGGGTGCAAATGGACTCTTCAAAACCACTTAGAGCTGGAACCAGAGTCCGATCTTTACCTCTAACTTACAGCATAGATGTAGGGCATCGCTAAGGGCAGCAGCGAGAACACTTGCCAGAATTTTCCATCGTAGATTGCAGCAGTCGCCATGACCAACGCGGCATTGTGCTAAAACTGCCCAACGCGTGAAAGGCAAGCAGTGTCCCGGGCCCGTCAGAGTGTCCTTTCTTCTCCCAGCAGAGCGATGTGCTGCCGTCAACAAAGCCCGGTCTGTTCTGGAGGAGCAGCCACTTTATCAAACCACTTCACAGCACAGAGTCCCCACACAGCGCTGTGAGACGCGAGAGGAGCGTCAGTGTTTCCACTCCAGCCTCTGATGGCCAATAAGAAGAGCCAGGCCGCAGTGTGCTGGCTGACAGCTTGGAGGAGGATGACACTGAATCAGTAAAAGGTCCTGAAATGAGGTGGAAGTGAAACTGCCCCTCCTTAAGTGCTTTATGAGAAACTATTTAGAGAAGGGGATGTTTTGGCTGCGGTTTGGTCTGTGGGAGTTTGTTCTGATTAAGAACAAGATGACGGTAAAAAATTGACGTTATAAATCCTCTTGCACAGATTTCCTGTAGTGCCAGTTTTTGACAGTTAGATACTTCAATAATTTACAAAATCCTCTTTTAATATGGATTCATCTGAAGTTGTTTTGAAGATTAATAGCTTTGAAAGCTTTTTAAAAACATCTTTTTAAGGGAAATAATCCATCAAAATGCAAGAAAACTCCTGCACATTGTCCTTGCACAGGTATGTTTGCAAGCTGACAAAAAACTTAGATGGCTAGATGGATGATAAATAGATGGATAAATAGATGGATGATTGGTAGATAGATGTATAGAAAAATAGATAAATGTGTAGATAGATGGATGGATGGATGCATAGATAGATAGATGGATGGACGTACAGATGGATGAATGGATGGATGAGTGATTGATAGATTGATTGATTGATTTTATTGATCCCAAGATGGGAAATTGTGGTATTGCAGCAGCTGGTTTCAGGGAAAGGAAGTTAACAACATATCCACACTAAAAAGAGAATAAGGATCTAAACAAAATATAATATTACTATATAGGCAAGGCAAGTTTATTTGTAGAGCTCAATTCGCACACAAGGTTATTCAAAGTGCTTTACAGAACAAGAAAAATATATAATGACAATAAATAAGGCAATAGGAGTCCACTATTGACAAACAAAAGTACTCGTATGATCAAGGCAGAGTGACTGAAGTCTAAATAGATATAAACCTTAGTATAAAGTTACTGCTTTCTTAACAAAGAGAGTTATTAATGTACAAATGCAGCTGTTTTAACAGTGTGCAGTATAAAGTCAGTAATAATTACACACAAGGCTAAAGTCGCAGGGGTCAAAGTGCAGGTTTTACCATCATTGGTGAACAGTCAGAGTTTAACTTCTCAGCTTACCAAAGTAATGTAGAGGTCACACTGCAAAGCATGTTGTCATTATTTATGTAATCAACCTCGATTTTTAGAGAATATCAGCAATAGGATGTTTCCCTGATGGTTGTAAAGTATTTTATGGATATGGGAAACAGTCCATCTGGTGTGTTGGGTTGATTTAGAGAGATAACAGAAAAAAGCAACATATGTAGATATGACAGATGCTTTTTAAAGTTTTATATTTTTTTATTGTAATCTTCTGCAAACTACTTTGCCCTGTGCGGATGTCACACCTGAATTTCCCTTCTCGTGGATCAATAAAAGAGTCTTTTAAATAAGATTGTGGAATATGTAAAGCCCAATATTGATTTTTTTTCTTTTTTTTTTTTTTACCTCAATATGGCAATACAGATACTTTCTGTCAAGAGCACAAAGCCTGTTCAAAAACTGCCTTTTCCTCTCATGGTGACAGTTTTATTAATGTTAGAAAGAGATATAAAGCATGAAAAACAACATTTTATTCATTAATTAATGATAAGTTGATTTATAGAAGTGGACAATCAGTGATAACAAGGTAAACCATTTTTGTACGTTCTGTTAGTATTGCAGCTAACATATGGGTTGTATATGGCCAGAAATATTGGTTGTAAAGATCGACAGAATTTACATTTAACAAGACTGATAATTACCACTTTAGGCCATCATGTCCAAACAGGTAATATTTCGATATTATAACGTATCTGCTTTTGAAGTGTCAGTCTCGCTTGTGACAATTTGAATTAAAATACAGGAGATTTTTTGGTTTAATACACCTTGCATCAAAAAGTACCAAAGTATGAAAAGTTTGACAACCTTAAGTTAATACACAGCCCTACCTACTATGAGTATTGTTGAGTACGTGACTGAGAAGTGATTGGTTTCAGACTCTCTAATATGATTTACTTCTTTTTCCACATTTATATAACTGTAAATTTATGACGATGAACTTCAGTCTGTTTGAAGGCGTCGTCCATATTTAGTAGAACTAGAAATAGAAGTTGTCAGTAACTTCTGTGATGAACAAACTCAAACAGCATAAATCAACAGATATACACGCGAGTCCCCGCCTCGATGTCGAGCTCGGTTATTGTTGGTATCAGAAGAATGGGATGTTGAAACTTTGGGTCGAGGCTCAGCGAATAAGACCAGGCGTTATGAACTGCTCGACAGCAACAGTTGGGTCACAGATCTATTTTTACTGCGAATTATTTGGACCTCTGTTCTGCTGCTGGCTGCTTCTGAACTTCAGAGCAGGAAGAGGCTCCACAGGAGGGGAAGGAAGAGCACAATGACCTGTTGAAGAACTTCACTGAGAGCTTGAGACACATTTCTGCGTGATGCGATGAGGAAAATATGACTCAACCCTCGTTAAATTCATCATGCAACCCGCTTTTTGTCCCACATTGTTGGCCCATGGTGTAGTCTGTCTCCTCTCTGTCAGCTTAGATCATGCCTGAACTTGACTTGGCCTTGTGTAAATCTTACTGTTCTTTTCATAAATAGAACAAGTTTTCAAAGCCTGTTTTTCAAGCTATCAACATAAAAACTTAGTAACTTGTGTAAAAGTTTATGACAGTTTATTACAAATAAGAAGTTTTAGATTTCCACGATGACTAACATGTTGACTTATTGAATTTGGATTAAGCATGGACCAATTTGGAGCAGATCTGGAGCCTGGTCTTTCTTTGTTACTTTGCCATCAGTGGTGTGGAGCCCAAAGTTCTTCCTGGCAAAAGAGGTATAACTTGATGATATGTCCCAGGAGTCTTCGCCATCTGAGTACTATGGTTTTGAGCAGTAGACAGTCTTGTTGGTCAGTTTTCGAGGATACACTCTAATGAGTGAAAATATTTGTTCTGCTAGTTCATACTGAGAACTATGGCAAAAATCATAACTGCAGTTATTTTATTATGAAACATGATTGATCACTGGTTTGCACCAAATGTATTTTCTAAACGTTTATGCTTTTGAAACTTTCGCTTTTAATATTAAATAACGGGCAATACAGAGAAATATACTTGTAAAAAGAAAAAATAATTAAAAAAGTGTGGATAATAACTGTAGAAAAAGAAAATAAATTGTTCGACATGTCATGTGGCATAGAAATCTAAGCTAAATGTAATCTTGATGACTCTGTTTTTATTATTGTGGGAGGAAATAACTGTAATCAGGATTAAAATGCGATTAATTGCTCAGTTCTACTTTGTACTGCAATGACTTAGGCCTTGAGATTTATTATGAATGCTTCATTATCGACTGTATCAAAAGTTGTAGGCATTAAAAAGTTGCAGTTATTCATAGACATCTCCATAGTCAGTCAGAGGCTTAGAAGTAGTAGCAACAAGATGCTTTTTCGCTGCAAAACAAAAACGAGACTTGTCCCTAAAATAAAAACTCAGCTGTGGCTTTAACTTTTTACAAGTTGCTTAACGTGAAACTAGAAAGACGGTAAATCATCAGTTAAGAAACTCGGGTATTTATAGGAAGAGATGGGCTTAACCACATTGCCTTGAGACATTATGATGAACATCATTAGATATGTTTTGTCAGGATTAAAAAAACAACTTTAGCCCCCGTAAAGTGTCCTATACAGAATTATAGACCTTTTCTTAAAGACAGAGAGTCGATGTTTGGTAGGAGCAGAGCACTTGAAGGCAACATGTCAAGTAAAGTCAAGTCAAAATTTATTTATGAAGCACATTCAAAAGAACCGCTGATATAGATGAGCTTCATTCTGGTTAAGATAAGGAGTAGATTAATCTCCAGAGAAAAATCAGCTGCATCTTAAAGCCACAAACTAAATGTTGATTGATTATATAATTACCACAAAGTTCAAGGGTTTTGCAGTCCAAACATGACATAAAAACATGTCCTGCTTGTTGTTAATGGGACCTCAAAAGGAAGCTGGGGTGACTCCTAAAGTGTTTTTAAGGGTGTGAGGTCTTTGTCCCACTTCCCGCCCCCCCTCAGTAATGTTTACTACTCGGTCTCTGCCCTATTTCCCCGGCCTGTTGCCCCGCTGCCCTTCAGCTGAACAGCTTTAGTTGTCGTTGGCTTTTGTTCAGGACCGCTCATTGGTGGAGTGTCAGGGTGGCATTACCGCATCGCTCTGAGACGGCCAGCCTGCGCTAAGCCCCAGTTTTAGTTTGGCACAACCTCTGGCCCCGATTCACGAGCCTGGAGTCTCTGCGGTGAGGGGAATAGAAGGGTGAGGAGATGTGGGTCTGCTCCGTTACAGCCTCCACGTCAACCAACGGGAATGACTCTGCAGACGTAGTGCCCCCTCTGGAGCAAAATTAGACTTTTGATTCCAAATATAGTTGCATTTTTATCTTTGCACGGATATCATTTCCAGTTTGACAGCTTAAGTTAACCTTTAACCCAGTCTTGAAACATGTTACAGCGATGCCATGCTGATGCCATGAGCTATTCAAAGAGCTGAGGATTATTTGGAGAAAGTATGGGGAATGACTTTTGTGTATTTAAATGATCTCTTGTTTCTAAATGTTGAAATGTTAATACATTTTTCCATGTTTGATAATATGACATAATGTTGGGAATCACTGGGTAGCTCATAAAGCAATACATAAAAACATGGTCAATGATACCAATAATATCACAATGCAGCAGTACTTTAATAATCAGTAAATTTCTAGAATATCATACAGTGTTATATCATTATATCTGCTAAGCTAAGGGATATTAAATGGCTTAATAAGGAAAATTATAGTGTTAATGTATTTATTTAATAATTTAGCATCATATTTGACAAAGACTGAGATGAAACAATGTCCATGTTTTCATTTTTTATATTTACATATAAAAAATTTTATATTTTTATATTTACATAAGCCTATCCCAGCTGACGTTGGTGAGAGGTGGGATACATCCTGGACCAGTCCCCAGCCAATCAAAGGGCTAACATAGAGAGACAGACAACATCAAATCTGCACCCACCAGGATCTGCATACACTAGACCTTACCTGCAGCCTGTCATTGGACACACTGGCCACACAATTACAACTCCAATGAGGGTAGCACATTATCTCTCATGCTGCTAGTGCCAGTGCAATGCCTCGTATATAAATCCCCCGACTACAACAGCATCTTTTTCTCTCACTGTATGTCATTTACATGCCCAAGGATGCTTTGCTAACCAGTGTTAATTTTGTTGACTAATTATTTTTGTCATAGTTTTCATCAACAGTCTTTTTTCTCCTGACAAAAACTAGACAGTAACTAATAAAACAAGTGCGCATGGACAAAACTAAAACTAAATTAAGAAGTGCTGTCAAAATTAACACTGTTTTCAGTCTTCTTTTGTATTCATGTTACAACAAATTTAGCTTGGATTTAGCTCCATAAACATGCAAACTCCAAACAGAAACTCTAGACCAATCACACTCAGATAATTCACTTTTTTGTTGAGGTGAACTGGAAATGCACATCCCTTTGAATAATCACACTTGGGGTGTGAAACTGAGTGCAAAAGTAAGATGTCAAACATATGAAAAGTTTTTATCACTTATTGATTAGTGCTAATAAGGGTGTCGATCACGTTACTTCTTAAATGTCAAATATTAAAAATGGATTAAACACCCATCAGTGGCCGTGATGCTCCTCGTGTCCCTGCATGAACACTGCTGCTCCCTCGGCGTGGGTGAGTAGCGTCCCCCTCTCAGAGCTGAGGTCATGATGGGGGAGGTGACTCATTTTGGCATTTGAGGCAGAGTAGGCGTTCAGCTGCTGTGAACATTATAACTGTGCTGAGGCCTGGCGTCCCCCCAGCAGCTGCCTTGTTGATCCAACGCTTGGCTGGACGAGTAACAGGACATCATTCTGTAAAACTCTGTGATTAAAGACAAAAACTCCCAAAGGGCGACGCTGTGGCTGCTGAGTTTCTACTCACCCGCGTGACATGCCGTTGATGTGAGAAATGTGTGCTCCAGTTTCACAAAAGCTTGGAAATAGATCAACTTTTGCATATCACTGAAGCAGAACAAGTGTGACAGCCCCTCTAAAACGTAGTACCAGAGTTTATGGTGTTGACGGATACATAATCCTTGTGACTGATGAACCAGTCATCGGGGTCGGGGTTTGCAGGGGGCTGTTTCCTGTGCTCTCCGGAGGCTTTTTACCACCCCTGGTGCCACCTCGAACACTTCTGAAATGTGAGAGAAGCTGAGGCCACGTTCTGAGTCCTTTGAAAGGCCATCAAGGGGGACATTTTCTGTTCGACTACGAGAAAAAAAACCTTAGTTAAAAAGGCAAATAGTAAGAACACAAATCTAATCATGCAAAGATTTACTAATCAGTCAACCTTTATTTTTATAGCAGCAGTTCATAACAAGTGTTATCTCAAGACACTTTACAATAGAGCAGGCTGAAGACAAACTCTTCATACACATATATGCATATATACAAATACTCAAGATGCACAATATTGGATTTTGCCGATGGCCAATATGCCAGTATTTTTTAATTCATTATTGCAGATACCGATATTTCTGGTCAAGAGCACAAGCTTTGTACTTAACAAAGATGGACTTGTTTCTTTCAGTGTTACAGTATATTTTTGTGAGGAACAGATGTAAAACAGGAAAAACAGGAAAACCCATGCAGTGATGAGAAGGTGCATCAATATTGTACATTTGTGCAATTTGCCGATATTCCAGCCGATATGTAGCCGATATATGGGCTGTAAATATCTGCAAAAATTTCAGTATCAGCTGATACCGATAGCAAATCGATAATATTGTGCATACCTAAAAAATACATATAAAAATATATATTTGTATATACACATACATCCATCCAGAGATGTAGCCATTCAGGCAGAGACAAAGGGACTAAAAATAAGAATTTATGACGTAGACAAACCCATGGATGCCCGGATCATAGATATGTCCTCATCGTATTTGTCTCTGCTAAATATAAATTTATTAAAGATCAGCCCCTGGAGATGTGGCATCCCATTTTCAAGAGGGTCCTCGTGTCTATATGGTTGTAAAGATAGTTACTATGGATGTATAATCAATACAACCATGGATGGAGAGATCAATCTAATATTAACCTGCATATCTATAATGAAAATAATCTGGAGAGGAATGATGTGATTAATATAGCAGCATGTAGCTGAACTGCTATTAAAATTGGGTTTAACTGGTCTAAAAGTGTGAAATTATGTTAAACTAGAAAGCACTCAGAGAGCGCAAACCTCTGCCAAAGTAGCACACATATTGCTGTTACATCTATAAGCAATAGTTCATGGTAAAATTACCATCATAATATGATTCATGACCCTGAAAACCCACACCTAGCACTCAGAATCATGTTGATATCTTTGTTAGTTAGACAGTAATCGAGCAAAAACGATCATCGCTAGACTCTGGATCACCACCAAAATCTAATCACTTTTAAGTTGGGCCATTACCAACATCTCCTCAAAATTTCAGCTGTATTTTTTGTGTAATCTTGCTAACGAACAAACAAACAGCCACATAATCGTAATTGTAGTTATTGAAGCTTCGTGAGTCCACAGCAGCAGGCGGTCTACACCAAGGATCCCAAGCAGCCTACAAGACAAGAACCAGAGATGAAGGAAAAAGAGATATTGAGCGAGAGTGTTAGGGAGACAGAGAGAGATAGAGATTACTGACAAAGTTAAGACTAATTTTAGACCTGATTAGATAATACTTTAGTGACGAGTAAAGTAGAGAGCATCAGTGTGCTGTTACTGCACTCATTCAGGATGCTGGTTGCCTGAACTGTATTTAGTTTGTTAATGACACTGCTTATCCGACCAGAAACTCAGATTTCCTGGGATGTATAAATGTTATGATGACTCAAAAGAGGGAAACATGGTGGTGCAGCAGGTAGTGCGCATGCCTCACAACAAGAAGTTTAGTGGTTCAATCAAGGAAGTAAAAATTCAAGTTTAAGTCTTTTTAACATGCATTCTTTGCACCTAAAGTTGCTTTCAAGATACCGTTTGACTCAGAAATATGAAAATGGAATTTTGGTGATATTCTGTGGTTCAGTCAAATTTGACCTGTAAAAATGATAACAGATTCATGTCAGTGTCTTGAATGGTTAGGCGCAGTTAGAGTTTTTTCTTCTTGACATGTCACGGTCCTTTCCAATGGCTACATTACCACTCTACTGTCTGCCACCTTTTCATGCATCTGCTTCATCCCAGGGATGAGCCTGTGCCTAGTTTATCGCTTTGGTCTGCCACCGGCTCAAACATTTATGGCCGTACTGCTCTTATATATTGGTTCTCAATATACTCCATAAACATCACTTGGTGTAGGTGAATTGAAGCTAACTGCAGCTAGCAGTTAGCTTCCTCTGACATCCATGGCAGTTGTTATTTCTGCCCAGCTCCTCTCCTTATCAGTCTGTTATTTGTAATTTACAGGTTATGCTGTATAGATGCTCATGTTTGCCACAAATCAACAAGCTTGTCCTCCGTTTCTGACATCCATTGAGCTTTATGCTTCGCCTTTACTCTCATCGCCATGGCTACGTTTGCTTCCTGCTTTGCTCTGGTGCATTTGACGAAACACAGAGGATGTACTTGGCTGTCCGTGTTGCACTCTGCACACATGAGGATTTCAGATCATAAATATAAGAATACATTTAGTATTTATAATTTCAAGTTGAGGCCACCCTGATCCGTTTCCGAGAGAATAGGTGACCCCCTCTACACTTAAAGTGCTGTTAAATTCAACATTTTCACCCACAATATAATGCTTTTCATCCTGGCTGTCACAGTTACCCTCTTTTTTTGCGAAGTGGTCATCATGCTCAATCCGATAGCTTCCTTCTCTATAACCTTCTTTAAATAGCTATTTGTCTGGCTGTACAGTAGGCCTGTCCGTCCGTATTGACTCTGTGGTGGAGCGATGACCTGCACAGGTTGTCTTTGACCTTTGCTCAGAGCATGCTGGGACAGGCTCCGACCTCCTGTGACCTCTCACAAGATGAAACAAAAAGAACGAACAACTGGGTGAAGCTAGTTTAAAGCTTATGTGGGTCAAATTGAGCACCTGCTTTGGAAAACAAGTGCTGTTTTAATTGATTTTTGACCCTTTTCTTTAATTGAATTTGTCGTTTTTTTACTTGTGTTTTCCAGGTGGGGAAGGAGACCGTACAGACCACAGAGGACCAGATCATGAAAAGGGACATGCCACCAGCTTTTATCAAGTAAGCACCAAGTCTCCACCTTTAAACCCTCAGCATCCATCACTGTCACCCGTTTGAATGTACCGGGATAAACCAGTTCTCTCTCCACAGTCCAAGGACCCCACCAGCCTCTGCCGGGCTCTCTTTCTCTCTTTATCTGTTGCAGTAATGGCCGGTTGTGCCCAAGCAAAGGTCAGACATGGCATGTTAAGTGCCTCAGAGTCTTGCCCTGGTGAAGCATAAATACTTCATTGCACACAGAGGAGCTCCTTTACTCTAAAGGAGAGGGGCTGCAGACCTGCACATGCCCTCGTACATTAGAGACTCTGATGCTGCTGCTACTTTTTGTTAAAGTTGGATCATAAAACACATGAAAAGTTTGCAAAGCGAGGTAGAAAAGGAGAGGAGGATATATGCGTTTGGTGTATTAAATCATTTCTGGTCCATGGGGCTGGGCAATATGGACCAAATACTATATCATGATATATTTTGGCTTAATGGTAATGCACATATATTACATTTTTCTTTTCTTTTTCACTTAATAAGGGAGGAGGCTTCCACTATACTAGAGATGTGTGTCAAAAACTGGCTCAAACGAGGGATATCATTTGCCTCTATGGCCTTTACCTAGATCACTTGCAGAACAATAGTGTTTTGCATTGGGCATTCCCTGTTTGGCACGGTTTGTTTGAATATATATATATATATATATATATATATATATATATATATATATAAACAGCCATCAATCCCTGTTTCTGTACAAACAACCGTGCCAAGTCGACCCCTGTTATTAAAAGGGCTAAAACTTCTTAATTTTAAGTTGTGTTTTAACCAAAATAAAGAGAATACTGTCTAATCTTTTAACATGTATGTTTGCACAAGTATGTTTACAGCGTATTAGAGCAATAATGCATCCGTTTGTCTGCAGTTATTGATAGTTTTAGGAATCATTGTCAAATATGTAGTGTTTAGGTGCTCTATTTCAGTCCCTGTGACATCAAACAGGTTTCAATGTTGGTACTGTTTTCTTGTAATTCCTGTATTTGGGGAACTTAATATTTCAAACAGATTATCTTGTGGTCAGTTAACATACTGCTGTCAATGGGTCTTATTTTAATCAGTATATTAACAGAACATAAGGCCTGACATTCTTATTATTTAATTTTTATCAACATACAGAAGACTATATTAATATAAAAGGTATTGTATATAGTATATAGTCATACATATAAATATCTCAATTTTCCAACTGTAATATGTCAAACATGTACATAACAGCTGTAAATACCACCTATATATTTTTTATTTATTTTCATTCGTAAGGTTTTTTTTTTTGTATTTTATTGCTGCTGTAAGTTTGGAATTTTCCCCTGTGGACTAATGAAGGAATATTGTTAATAAAGCAATTATTTTATTGCTTCATCTTGTAATTCCTTCAAAAATAATATTAATAAATCCCAAAAACTGTCCATATTGCCCAGCCCTAACCTCCCCTCACGATGTCTTATTACCTTATTACCTGATAATCAAGGACGGTGTAGGCGGGGTTAAGGCACTGCCCCCATCCCAAGGTCAGGGATGAATCACACATTGGCGAGCGCAGGTCGTAAGACTCAACACATTCGGCGCCTCGAAGTCAGCATCGTCACCCTGTCGTCATCCATCAGCTCATGTGCTGGAATGCGTCTCCTCCACTAAATATAGTGTCTGCGGGGGTCCAGTTAATGCATGGCTGTTTCTCGCTAGCATGCTGAAGGACGCTGCCGGCTGGCCCTGCACACACATACATGCACACAGTCATGTGAGCCTGGTTGTCATGCATATACATCAGCGTTTATCCTACAGGAAACTCACTGCCCCGAAGACCGCAGGCCGAGCTCCTCCCGCTTGGCCCCTAAAAACGTGGAAATAGCAGAAATGATGCAGCGCAGCATCCGGCTGGATGTAAAACATGTGTGGGCCTTTGGCTTGTTGCCTGTTTATGTGCTGTATGGCTGCTGGGATACAATGCAGGTGACATGTATTAAGTATGATAAAGTGAGCAGTACTAAAATATTAAAGGGGATATCTCTATTTTAAGTCAGGGCTGGGCAGTATATCAGTTACATTGATTAATACAAATTATTTTCTGCAGAAGATTTAAACATTAAAATCCATTTTTTTTCATGACTTGCTTCCAATTGTATGTTGTTGCAAAGTTTGAAATATAAATACTGTAAATTTACAGTTTTCATGATACATAATCAACATTTGTGACATGTACTTGAACATCAAAGGAAATTCTGTTTGGTCTGGGAATATACTTTGATAACGTCATTTTTGTGTCACTTTGAGGTTTTGTCTTTTGAGAGGGAAAAAATCTATTAAAATTTTAAATTGAGTATTGTTGAAAAAAAACGAGCATTTTATTTTTAAGTCCCCCAGCCCTATTAAAAATATCAAAAAGCACTTATTAAGAGCTTTCCACTAGGGATGCATGATATTGAATTTTTGCAGATATTTTTTTATTCATTATTACAGATTCCAATACCAATATTTCTGGTCAAGAGCACAAGCTCTGTACAAAACAAAAGTGGACTTGTTTCTTTCAGTGTTAGAGTATATTTTTGTGAGGAACAGATGAAAACAATTTGCCGATATTCCAGCGCATATATATGTGGCCGATATATATTGGCTGTAAATATCTGCCAGATTTGGCAACCACATTAGCCATAAAAGGTGCTGTGACTTGCCGGGAGCGTGATGATAAATGCAAGCAGCCACCCACTGAGGTGCCACGATGCCTCTGCTATTTCCAACATTTCTTCTTTTACAGTCTGGTTATAGCTCCTCTACAGCACATCATAAAGACAAAGATGTTGTCTGAGCTTGGCAAACTTCTCTGTCCATATAGGGCTGAACAATATATCGTTATCGTATCGATATTGAGATATGAACATTCAAGATATTGATATCGAAAAGCAACGATATAAACAATATAGACTTCCCCCGCGCTAAAACTGCACTTTCCACATTCTTTTGTATTATGATGTTTTTGTTTTTCTGAAAAATGCTTGGTTTTCACCGAACCCATAGTCGTATCGTATCATATCGATATCGAGATATCTGGCATGAATATCGAGATATGAAATTTTGTCCATATCGTTCAGCCCTAGTCTCGTAGCTCCCAAGGCATCACCCTGTTTACATCCATGATTTTCACACATGCAGAGCTCCCTGTGCTCTCATTGAAGAAGAATCAAACCTGCTGAACGCTCTGTCGCAGAGTCGAGGGCAGAGTCAGACTGATCTGTTGTTGTTGTTCACTAAGACGCACCAAGCAAGATGACACAACCGATTTTCGAGGCCGGTTTTGAAATGCTGTAAGTGTTGGGTCGGGCTATAATTATGCATAAATCAGGAATTCTGACCCCTGCAGTGTAAGGTAGGCAGTCAGGGAAAAAGAAGCCTGCAGTTTGGTTCAGTGGAGTCCCTGGAACCAAACGGGTCAAGTTTTTCAAGTCACTGTTGCACACGTTTGTGAGCGAAATGCGATTATATGATAACCATGCAGATGGATCAGCCTGATTCAGTGTCTGTATTCAGGCAGATCCATCCTGCCAAGCACCAATCTACAACGACTGTGAGCGGCCCAAAGCAGGACGGCCCAATCAGAGTCCTTTAAGGCAGAAAGAGGCGGAGCTACGAGAGATGACAGCAGGAAGTGATTAATGTGCCATTAATTGTAATTCAAAAAAGAGGAAAGAGCCATAGAAAGTGTTTGGGGAGGACAGAGCCTTTAACAGCTTCATTAGCAGTTTTATCAAATCTGGACCACATTTCTTTATTAAATGAAAAACAAACAACACTGAAACAATTATCGACATAAAGGATATTTTGGCGAGTGGCTTATGTTTTGTACTTTACACCGCAGCAGTAGCACCCGCCTTCTGCATTATCTGATTGGCCTGTAATGAATGTGATTGATGGAAAGATCGTCCAATCACCTCCTGGTTGCTTTTAAAGGCTCTGTCCTCTCCAAACACTTTCTATGGGCAATTTCCCAGATGGATTAGTGAATTACAATTAATGGCACATTAATTGTAATATTATGGTCCCTACAGGGATGGAAATCTTAAAAAAGTGTAAAAGGGTGTGAATAAATTCATAACTCTGCTCTCAAACACTGATCAGAGGTAGAGAGCAAATCGTGAACTGCAGAGTTTCTTCTACACAACATCAAATTTTACACTGAAAATGTGGTTAAAGATGATAAAAAAAAAATGCCAACTTTAGAAAGATTTAAAAATATCAAAATGTGTAAGTATGAAAATTTTATACCTGCTTAACAAAAGCTGGAATTATAATATTGGCCAACAAAAGGACTCTTAACATGGAAAGTTTTGGAAAAAGACAGTAGGCTGATGAATTTTGATTAATTTGGAAATTAATGAAAAACTTGGTGTTAATAAATGATAATTCTTTGAAAATTTACAGGCAAGGGACTTTCATAGTGTGTAAATATAGAAAATTGCCTCCATGGAAGAGGGTGCGGTGTTACAAATAACCCAGGAAGTGTATTATTGTAATAGTAATAATACATTTAATTTATAATGAACTTTATATTTGAAACAAATCACAAACATGTACAGTTGTAAAAACAGAGAATAATTAAAAGGTAATAACCTAACAACAATAGTAACAAGAAAAATGAAGACATAAATTCCAAATCACACTATTAAATAATAATAAAAAAATCAGATTTGCCCTGTGTTACTCAACTTATCTAGTGTAAAGTAGTTTCAGGGAGAGGCCTATTTAAAAAGTAAAGTTTTAAGACTTTGCTTTCTTATGAAGGAAAGAAGATAAGACTCAAATTTTACTGAGTACTTGTAGAGAATAAACATTCAGTTTAACACCAAAGGAAAAAAATGGGGAAAATGATTAAATGTTAAAATATCAAATAAAGAATAGAAAAGTATGCAGAACAATTAACCAAACAACGACTAGCTTGAAGAAAAGGAGGGAATTTGCCATGGAAAAATATTTCATAATTTGCTTTTCATCACATCTAGAATGAAGACTGTTTGAATCAGCTTTTGCCATGCTGGAGAAACTGTGAATCTGTAAATGATTATTTTTAGGACTTTTGGAAATGTCCTTAAATGGTTTCTTACAGGAAAATTAAAAACATGTGGGATTGAAAAGTATTATTGAGGACCAAAGTGTGGAGCTGAATCCAAGACTGCAAGTCTGCGCTGAAGTTCACTGAG
>JBAMNC010002278.1:0-52641 GCA_037902135.1 Cetoscarus ocellatus
TGATGTTAAGTTGTCAATGGAGATTTTGCCATGTAGCGATTTGATTTAAAAAGGTGCAAACTACTTTTGATTTTGGTCACTGAGCCGTCTGGAAGGAGCAGGGATGCCCATATTTAAGATGTCAAAGTGCCATTAAGCTTGTTACCTGTTGTCTTCACTGACCCGCTGTTGCACCTAAAATATTTAAATAACACATCATCAGTGTGACTGAAGAAACAGACATTGATCCTTTAACAGTCAAAGCTTTAACACTGATGGTCCAGAACTACAGAAAGACAGAGCCTCTGGAGCACAATCTCCTGTTAGAAAAGAGAACCTTGATGCTCCTCTCACATTATCTGTCCTTCACTCGGACTATTCCCAAAATACATGTGCCACCCAGGGATGGTGGGATGAGCCCCAATTAACGACTGAATCCATTATAGTGATTCCTGTCACTTTTTGGTGCAGTTTGGAGGGCGGGCGAAGTGTCAGAAGGGAAAAAGGGGGCCCTGTGGCTCTTCCCCTGGAGTGAACCTCCTCTGTGTGACAAATTTCACACTCTGCTGAGAGAAATCCGCTGAGGCTTTAGATTTCCCAGCCTGTCACATGCTGTTGCTGAGTACGGAGAGATTAATTCATTTCGCAGATGGTGCATGTAAGCAACTCAAGACTTCAAAACATGCAGCACGCACAGCGACACTACTGCCGAGTCTCGAAGTGACAACAAGGGAGATTCAAGCTGGGAGGCAAAGATAACAGACAGCATGCACACACACACAAACACACCTGCACATGGGTCAACATGTCATCTTAAATATCCCGTTTCCAAATGAAGCCTGTGTTACAAAGAGATGATAACATGTAGGTCCAGCTAATCCAAACAACTTTAAGCTTTCATTATATGTATGAAATAAGCTTCAAAGCAAATAAATTGAAAACCGGACTCCGGCTCCAGCTCTTCAAGCTGCGGCTTTGCTTTTCTTAACAAGACTTCTATGTGGATTTCAACCTTGTGATTAGCTGTCCAGCTCTATTCTACACAGGACCATCTCATCTACTGCAAACAAGATGGTCCTTTATGGTTCAGGAGAAAGCCCACAAAGGACTGATGCTGAAATCTCAGAACTGAATGCTTCTCAGACTTTGGTTTTTGAGTGTGAAAAGGGTTATAGTTCCACTTGTGGCCTTTAGTGGGAAAGAAATGCCCACTACAACTATGATTTCAACACACTTGCCAAGAAAATGCCCACATACAAGTTAGAAATTCTGACCCTACCATTTTAAAGTTTCAGCAGAAACAGAGACTCATCAATCAAGGCAACAATTCAAATCTTCTTTTGTCCAGTTTTGGTGAACCCTTGGTAAATGTAGCCTCAGTTTCCTGTTCTTAGCTGACAGGATTGGGGCCCAATGGGGTCATCTGTAGACTGCAGACCACCTACTTTAAGAATCACATGTAGTACATTCCAAAACAGTCTCCTGTATACCTTGGTTGTGATAAGTTATTATCTCTGCTAAGGAGGTTTTTGTTTTTTCCTGCATTTGTTTCTGTTTGTCTGCCTGACAGCAAGATAACTAAAAAGTTAAGAAAGGATTTTGCTAACATTTTTAGGGAATGATGGTCATGGCACAAGGGAGGACTGTTGAGTTTTGGTGGATCCAGGAATTGTTTTCAAGGATTTGTAAACAGTGTGAGATGGGGCAGTGTTCCACATTTCTGATAATAACTTGCCTGTTGGAGATGCCTTGGCGGAGGCCTGTGCTCTTGGAGCACTTCTACTTTGAGGAACTGTCGCCTTTTTTTATCTCATACCTCTCTGGCCAGCCTCCTCTGACCTCTGGCATCAACAAGGTATTACTGCCCAGATAACTGCCGCTCACTTAATATTTTCTCTTTTGACAGATCATTCTCTTTAAAACCCAGATGTGATTGTGCATGAAAATTCCAGCAGATCAGCAGTTCCTCAAATACTCAGACCAGCCCGCCTGGCACCAACAACCATGCCACATTCAAGTCTCTTAAATCATCTTTCTTTCCCTTTCTGAAGCTCAGTTTGAACTTAAACAGGTCTCTTTGACCATGTCTACATGACTAAATGCATTAAGTTACTACCATGTGATTAGCTTATTGGCCATTTGAGTTAACGAGCAGCTGAAGAAATCCACCTAATAAAGTGGTCGATAGGTATATATATATATATATATATATATATATATATATATACACACACATATATATATATATATATATATATATATATATATATATATATATATATATATATATATATATATATATATATATATATATATATATATATATATATATATATATATATATATATATATATGTATATCCCAAAAGGATAACTGTCTGTTTTTTCCAGGCCCTATGTATACACTTATTGCTGGATTCTTTCTTTATTTTGTCTGCACATGAGTAAAGTATGAAGGCAAAAGCTAAAAAAACAAAACAGCAGATGTGGAAAGCAGGTTTTTGGGTGAAGCTAAATCAAATTTGATGCTCCACAAAATTTGAGATATAAATAGTCATTATCTCCTAGTGATGAAATAAAAAATGGCAAAGTACTTAACAAAATGTCTACAAAAATCTGCACAGTATTACTGATGCTGGGAGCTAATGACTCAGGTTATGAGTCAGGCAGACATACGTCCTGCTGAATCAGCCCGACAGCCGCAGTTGTGCTGTTTTAAATCATGTACTTGCGAAAAGAAAACTACTGACAGGTTAATGCAGCTGAGGTTTGTTCCTCAACGAGTTATCATAGTGCATCATACAAATAAGGACTACTCCCTGAATTATTGCCAGTTATCAAATAATAGTGTGCATGTAAACTGGTTTATTTTCACTACTAGTAAAAGTAAAACAAGTACCGCTGTTGTTAACTGCTTTTTTTCTGACACTTTGCAAGCAGATTCTGACTATGAAAGATATTTCAGTGTTTTTTTTTATGTTGGGTGGTGTCAGATAAGTGACAAGTGGCTGAGAGGCTCCAAGCAGTGCTGCACCTTTAAGGAGAACGAGCTCAGATTACAGCAGGGTTCTCAAGTCTCACGTTTAAATGTGTGTGACACACGCATTTGAACCTTTTCACAATCTCACACGCCACAGCTCTTATTTCTCAAACATGAAAATTTAATATGTAACGGCCACCGAGTGACGTCGCTATATATGAGCGTGTAGCAAAGACGCTCTGGGCATCGTAGTGCTCAACGAGAGCTTGCACGCCCCAGTCAATAAGATCAACTACCCATCAGCCAATCAAAAAATAACAGCTACATATCATCCAATCAGAACATAGCACTGCTGTATCCGGGTAAGTTACGGTTTATTTGACGGCTGAGGATGCATACTGAACACACACGATGGGATGCCTTATCACATGAGTACGGTAAGTTATCTCATCATTTGATTTTGTAGCCTTCTAAATCATGAAATTACTTACTGTACAAAAGGAAAACAGCGAGAGCTCATTCTTATTCTCCCTCCACACCTACTATTAAACAGTAAAGCAAAGTCTAACCACATTGACATACAAACTGTGGTTACCAGGCATCAGGCTAAAACAAAATCATCAATGTTAAGTTAGTTAACCCTACTTAAGAACAGGGGAAATGTTTGGCTATAATTAAAATCAAAATTGCACATTTTTAGTTTGAAAGTGCGTGGTCAAGTGTTGGAGGGAAATAATAATAAAAGAACAATAATTATTTGTATTGTTATGTTGCATCATTACTTGATATAACATACTAACATCACAAAGTAACAATAAGACCAATTAGGAAACTATAGGGGCAAAAAAAGCACCTGACTACTAATGAACCCGATTTTAATTTTAAAATATGACAAGTGCGTATAAATGGTTGATGACTTATTTGAAATTTGAGCCAGGTAAGCCAGCAAAAATCTCACTCTGACCTGGGATCAACATTTGAGAGCCCTGTTACAGGTAAGGTTGTGTGAGTTTCACTTAAAAAACAGTCTGAAGCTAAATTTTGGTTGAATGTACTGCTGAGTGAAACATTTCATAGCTCTTTATTTTTCCTCCAGGAAGTCTCTGTGTTTGGCTCTATTTTATGATGCAGCAAATATCTGCGTGTTCTTCCGCCTGCTGAATCTCGCTCTGGAGAACTTCTTCTTCTGTGTACTCCGCTTCATAAAGGTTACCCTGCAGTTTTGTGGCTCACTTTTACATAAAACTCATACAGTTACACAAAACAACTGTACCTGCCAACAGCAGTGTACTTTTCTAGTAGTCTCAGCTCGTTCTCCTTAAAAGCACAGAGCTGCTGGGAGCCCTTCCAGCCACTTCATTCACTAACAACCCAATCTCAAAAATACTGAAATATCCCTTTAACAACTTGAAAGAAAGGATGATTCACGGGTTTTAAAGTTACCTCTCCTTCTAGATGTCCCTAAAAGTTAGCCACTGCAGGTTTAGAGAGACTATTTTTAACACTTAACAGCAGCTGGAGCGTTTATTAAACAGCATAAGCTCCTTAAGTCTTCTATTGTTTAAAAAGCAGAGCCATGGGGTTTTATCTTCATGTTTCTCTCAGAAGAAGAGCTCAGGTAGTGGTCAAAGTATATCAGGATACATTTTTACAGTCTTTGTGTGAATGTGCTTTTCCTTTTTAAAGATAAATGACTCGCCTACATTTGCAAGCCCTCAGGCTAGTTTTGATTTTAGCTTATTCTCTTTTGGTGGAACTGATGGAAAAAAACATTTTTGCAGTAAAACTTTGAAGAGGGGTGAGCCATCGCTCAGATATTCCTTCAAGTGTTTTTACAGTGTTAGAGAGAATCATTTGTTTGCCTCATGCTGAATGTGTGTATGTGACTGGTCAGATGGATGTGTTTTTGTGAGCGTAGGGAGGAGGGCTTATTGGTTTACTGTGACAACACGGAGCAAACTCAGGAAAGAGCACTCAGAGTGGTTCAGTCGGCCTCCCTGCTGTGTGCTGTGAGACAGAAAAGGACAGGAGGCAATGAGACAAGCACCACAGAGAGCCTTTTACACACACTCAAACCATAAACAAACACATCACAGTTGTAGAGTAAAGTATAAATATATGTGGCTAAAAGGCAAAGACAGGAGAAGGAGGAGGGGGCGTGTCTTTGTTTGATTGACAGCAGCTGACTTTGTAAACACAACTGTGCCGTAGCTATGAGCCGGACTGTGCCATTATTCGTGAGCACTGGTATCACAGAGGAAAGAGTGTCCCATCATCTACAAGGACAAAATTAATAGTAAGATTGTTTTGTTGACTTTGTGTTTTAGTATTTCTGTGTTCTGCATTTGTTGTTGTGCTTTTAAAATCACTTGAGACACAGTAGGATAGACAACAAAAATATTTTAGCAGCTAGAAACTGCACACATTTTCCCCACCCCTCTCTCACTCCTCAATCAGATACAAGCTTCTGTATTGGATTTGTCGTGACGGGATACAAATAATTGTAATTCTTCAGAAAAAAATGTGCTCTAGGGGTGTCAGATACTTCAGACAGTTTCACACTGGATATGCTTTACTTACTTGACAGTAGCAGTGCATGTCTTGACAACAGAATTCTTGTCAGACGGGTGCGTTGCTTGGCCAAAACAGACAGAAAATGACAAAAGGAAAGTCTCAAATAAGCTTCTGTGCCTCCATTCTGCAGGTTTCCCAGGTCACGTATTTAATAAATCAGGTTCCTTTTGGGGAGATTATTGTGGTTCTTCCTGAACTTTTAACTGAAGCTCGTTATAGGGGTCGTTTATATAGCGAGATAGAGCTGTGACAGCAGGACATTCATATGTCTGTCGTGAAAGCTGTAGAAGCTATCGCCAGAGCTGACAAATTCGGCAAAAGGCATGCAGACAAAATGCTTTCAGTGTGAAATGAGCTAAAGTCTGGTAGTACACTCTACTATCAATCTGGAGGTTGAGGGTTTGAGTCTCGCTCTGGCTGTCACATATCAGTGTGTCCTTGGGCAAGACTGCTGCATCAGTGCTGTGTGAGTGTAACAAGGCGTGGACGCATTAGTACTGATGGATAACTTACAAAGATACAGTGAGTGGGTGGATGTGAGAGTGAATCAGTGTGAAGTCGGGCCGGGTATTTCCAGCAACCTCTCGATAAGATCCATATCTTAATACCCAGGCTGCAATACAGTAAGTGAATTGTGGACACTTTGCACTTCTAGTTTAAATTTGGTTGATCTATGTTTATATTAATTTACCAGAACTCCCATCAAACTTTACAAAAGTAACCTGCCAAGGTAGCAGGGTTAAAAATCTTGATTTCTGATATTTAACTTCGTTTGACTTACTTTTGTCCCGAATTCATTAATAAAATCTCACAAAAGATCTTTACAGAAACCATTATAGCAAATCAAATCTGATGATTTTCTGTAGATTAAAAAATTAAACCAGTTTCTGATATTGAGTATTTGCCCATGTACATGATGTGGAGGTAAATCAGACTAAAATGATTCATGGCAGATTTTGTTAAAATCTTTTTGGCTGCCATTTTTGGACATTTGAAACTGACTGGCGGACTGCAATGAGTGTGGTGGGGCGGGCATGTGACCCCCTGGCTACCAGTTTTCCACCCCCCATTTAGACATTACTTGAGCATGAAGCAATGGGAGAAAACTAAAAAAATGACACAAATTGTTCCTTTCCATTTTTTTCTGTTAGATGATTTAATATTTGTGATTCAGAGCACATGTGAAATCAGACATAGACCGTCATGTTGTTTTGGTGATTAATTTTTGTTTCACTCATAGAGAAGGCTTCACTCTTGTCACTACAGCTGGCGTCGTAACGCTGAAAACAGCGCTGAAGTTCAAGTCGCCCTAACAAGACCTGAAATAAAAATACTTCACTTCGGAGTCTGCTTGTTAGAGACTGAGTGAAAAATGAAATAGCAATCTGGACCTGTTTGAAAAACATTCACAAATAATTGGAGGCTGCTGAAATGGGGAAAAGCATTTCAAAGAATTTTCCACACCAACAGTAAATAAAAGAAGGGAGCAATTATAAACAGAGGCGTAGCAGTCTGTGACAAATGGGTCCCAAATTGATTTGCATCTGGAAATTATTGGCTTTTCATCAATTATTTGTTCACGTTTTTCTCTCCAGAGCAGCCATTATGGATTGCAGTTCTTTCCTTATCAGTGAGAAGTAGAGTTGATTAGAATTATTCTGGCTCTGGTGCTTTTTCTTTCAGTTGGGAATGGTTCATTTTAGACACCCGCTGGAGCGCACAGAGAGTGAGGAGCAGCTGTGAGAGTTGGGGTCAGCTCTGTGCATCCTCTTTAAAGTCTAAAGTGTCCATGGTGACCTTAAAAAAGGGGATAGAGGGGGGCTTATAGCGTCTTAGACACATTTATCCTTAACGCCAGTCCTACTCCTGGTACACGTATCTGTTTTTCAATAATTTATTGAGAGATTATTTTCTGTGAGTGGATGTTCTCTAAAGTTTCCTCCAAGGACAGAAAAAATACTGCAGCCATCTTTTTGTCCAGAGGAAGAGTTCAGAATATTAGAAGCATCATTCAGCACAGAAGCGTCTTTTCATCACGTACACGGTTTAATCAAATAAGGACTCGCTGGGTGCCTCGCTGCTGCACAAACTAGAGGAAACATTACCAGGGTTGTCTTGATCCCAGAAATTTAAACTTTAATATCATACAGAAAAATCAAACTTGATCAATACCTGTTTGATATAAAGGGAACAAAAACAAAAGTCCAAGGCTAAAATGATTGAAGACCTTTTATTTACAGTCACATGAGGAGTTGCAGTTTTAATTTTACAAGCTACAATAAATTAATCTGCTCCTTTCTAAGTAAAAACCTCTCAAAATATAATGCACACTCACTGGTCACTTAATTCGGGACATTCGTTCGACTGCTGGGTAACAACAACAGTTTATCAGCCAATCACATGGCAGTAACTCAATGCATTTAGACATTGCAGATCATTATAAAAATGGAGAAGAAAGGTTGATTTCAGTGACTTTGAACATGGCATGGTTGTTGGTGTCAGGCTGTTCTGAGTATTTCAGAAACCGCTGATCTGCTGAGATTTTTATGCTCAACTATCTCTAGGATTTACAAGTAATGCTCTGAAAAAATGCAGTACATATATATACAGTGGGCAGCGGGTCTCTGGACAAAAATGCTTTGTTGATGCTAGAGATCAGAGAAGATTGGCCAGAGGGGGTCTAGATGAAACGCTCTACAGCCAAGGCGCGCAGAAGATTATTTCTGAATGCACGTCTGAAACCAGAGTAAACTAGTTAAAAATAAGTCAAATACTGAACCTTAAAAGCTGCTCAGTATTAAATATCTGATGAGACTGTATTTCATGTTATATTTTTGGAATTGAATGGTCTTAAAAAAAAGAAAAAAGTGAAGACGTATTCAGCCCTGCATGATGCACTTTACTGAAAAGCACTGCGGAGAGCTCGGCCATGTACAACAACCTGATGTGTGAGCGGAAACCTACAAACATAAAGACAATTTAATGATCAGAACTGAAACAATGACCAACACATTTCAAGTACAAATTTAAAGTTGCTCAGACTGTTGGCAAAAGTGGGCAGAATACAGGCTGTAAGCACAATATGCACAATTTTAAAGAGGTTATATTCGGCCTTAAATCTGGTTCATGTCTTCACTTTTGATGACTGAATGTTCACTATCACTGATTATCAAAAAACCCTCTAGTTTTCATATACAGAGTACCCCTGATCCAGCTGTATTCTCCCTCTGTCTGAGATGCTCTGTTAGAGCTCCAGCCTCTTTAAGGCTCCCTTCCCCACGTGAGCCCAGTATCCTCTGACTGACTCTGTGATATTTGGTCAGTTCAGCACTGCTCTGCATTCATGCTACTGTCTCTGCTCTGTACCGGGCTTGCTACCCTGAGCCAATGGGCTTAAACTGTCAATGGACTAATGGCAGGTCTACACCAGGAGGATTGGGGGAACGAGACATTTTAGGCAGCTACAAGGCAAGGCAAGTTTGTTTGTATACCACCTATCAGCAACCATGCAGCACAAAATGCTTCACACAATACATCATAACACAATGACAAATGGAAAAGAAAAACGGCAAACTCAGAATAAAACATGTAAAAACAAAGAAATTAAAACAAAGATAAAAAGAGAAGGTAAGCTGAAACAGAATCTGAAATGAAGAAGAAATAATTTTTGATTAAAATTCAGAGGATCAGAGGTCGGGGACCACTGCTTGATGGTGTGTTGAATTTCTTTTAAACAATGTTTTTGCTTGCTCTTATGACAACCTGGTCCTGAAAATACCTCCCTACATGAAACTGGTCCATTTCATTAAAACAGCTGATTGTATCATTTTAAAATATGTGGCAACTAAAGGAATTGTAATGTGGAAAATGTTTGACCTTTGAAGACTCAGACGAACACAGAGTTTGCATTTCAGACCTCTTTGTTACTCCAGCTAAACTTAGGCATGTTATAAATACACAGCAGCTTTGAATTTACTGCAGCTTTTGCAAACACCAAACGGCGGATGTGTTAATGCTGGCGGCGTGAAAAGTAGCTCAACACTGCTGAGGATTGGAGGAGTTCTCTTGAGGGCAAACGAGGAGGAAGAGAGTGGAGGGATTTTGGGAGCATATTAGCTGTTGTCCATCAGTGGTTTTATGGGTCTCACTGCATAGAAACGACTCCCCTCAGCATCTCTGAACTGCCTCCTCGGCTCTAACGTATATATTCTAAACTGGTATTCTTTCCTGCCACATTGATATTCAGCGAGCGTGTGAGAGCAGCTGTGCACCGTATCTGAGAGCATCTAAAGCCCATCCAGTGGAGCCGGTGGTGAGTTGGTCTGGCAGGCTGTTGACAGGACGGAAAGAAAACCTAAAAAACTGAATAAAAAAGAAAGATCAAATGTGTTTTTTTCCCCTCCTGTGTGTTACCTCGGAGCTATAGGTCTCTTTAATACATTAATGATGTGCACAGTGTGGTGGCCCAGTGGTCAGTCACAGGAAGAACTTTCCTGAGGGTTTCTCAAAGCATGATGGGAACGCTGTAGGTCCTGTCCCTTCACTGACCTGAATAAGAACAAGATGGTATAGAATTGTCCAGGTATTGTTTACCTTTAAGATACATCTTCTTGTAACTCTATGCTGATTTGTTGGTCCTGCTTACACTCTGATCAGATCATCAAATTTCATTCCTCTACATTAAAGTGCCAATGATATAAGAGAAAGAAAACTGTCATTTCTGTTGGTTTTAGGCAGAAAAATGACCTTTTTAAGAATCAAAATCAGAATCAGAAATACTTTATTTATCCCCAAGGGGAAATTTGGTTGTTTCAGTTGTTCTTATACACAGTATAGCAGTAGGAATATCAAATAAAGACATTAAAATAGATAAGTGCATATTTTTTTTTGAAAATAATAAGTAAGCAGATTGCAACATGCAGGATCTTTACGCTATATGGTAATGGTAATGGTAGGACATCACACTGGCAGGTCTACACAAAGAGGGAAAACAGGTCATAGTTGTCTTTATGTATCTGTACATTGACACCAACCTATACTAATTTTGATAGATTGTGTTGTCCGACTTAAACTGGTCTTTCAAGGTACATTCACTTATAAAACAGTTAAGGGCTGACAAGGAAAGTGTGAGATCATAAGATATTTATATATGACCTTTTGTATAGGTGCCTTTTGTTTATTTTGTATATTTTTATATACACCCAAGTCAATTTTGCACTATTTTCTTCCTATTTTATACTGTATTTTATTCTTCCTGACCCTCATTTTTATTTCTGTTCTAATTATATGTTAATAGTTTTTACACCAATTTACCTTCTCAGATTTCTTGTATGTGCAAATGTACTTGGCAATAAATATAAATTCTGATTCTGATTCTGATTCTTTTGATATCAGGAAGAGCATCTTGTACAAACCCCAATTCCCCTCGGGATGGTCTTTTGTGATAGTGCCCATGGCATGGGTAACTTGCACATCTGTGAAGGCACCATTAATGCTGAAAGGTACATACAGGTTTTGGAGCAACACCTGCTGCCAGGATGTCTTTCAAGACATAACTGAGCTGAATAAAAAAATGATTCAGCTTGATTGACTTCAGTTGTATCACTGTTTGCAGTTGTCATTAGGGATGGCTCCATCCCTGATCTACTCATGAATGTCTCTCTTGGTTAATGTGCTCCTTTGTTTTTGTTGTTGTGAATGACTTGGTGTGACTGCATATTAATGTCTTTTTACCCTGAGGGGACAATAAAGTTAAAGTTGAAAGTTGAAGTTGAAGTGGATCCGAACAATGTCTTTTCAGTCTGGTTTTCCATTATTTATATCTGTGAGCTTCCTTGTGGTAACCCAACTCTTTTTCACATAGCCACTAACATTTGTGCCCACTTCACTAAGTTATTTATGTTACTTATGGCTCAAAATTACACCTCAGG
This sequence comes from Cetoscarus ocellatus, assembly GCA_037902135.1. Taxonomy (NCBI): domain Eukaryota; kingdom Metazoa; phylum Chordata; class Actinopteri; order Labriformes; family Labridae; genus Cetoscarus; species Cetoscarus ocellatus. Next base: position 11,463 of record JBAMNC010002278.1, read on the forward strand.
TGTAATTATCAGCTAAAATGCACCATGGCCTATTAAAACTGTGTGACTTCCACTGGGATGAGTGTTAGTATTTTAAGTCATGTGGTGGCAAAAGGGTCTATAAAATTTGATTTTGAATATTAACCCTTGCAACTTCAGCCATTTTCAACTTTTTTTTTTTGTCTGTCTGGATTTTTTGTTATTATGCATGCAAAACCTCAACCCTTCCAAGCACAATTAAGCTGAATACATTATTTTTTCAGGACAACCTGGGCTATCAGAATATTTATGCTATGTATTGATGTCAGATTTGTTCATTTAACCTTGTATGACTAAAGAGATGAAGCAAAAAAATCAAAGCAGAATTTAAATCTCACAGAACTTTATACAAATCACATAAAAACTCATTAAAATGTTTTCCACATCTGAATATGGTTCACTGAAGCCTTTGGTATGATGGGAAAAAAAATAAAATGATGCTCAGAGACTCACAGCAAAAACTAATCACATATCTAAAATTATTCCTCCAGATGTTTTTATTTTCATTTTCTTTTTGTCTCATTGAGGAAGTCATATTAGTGCCAGTCTTGATTGTAGTCAAGACAAAAGGGAGAAGAAAAAACAGGCTTAAATGGAGGTCTAATAATATCACTCCAATAATTTTATTTAGGAAAATGTGATTAAAAAATCACTTATTATTGATTTTCCACTGTTGAGCCACAAATACAGCATTTCTGAACTAAAACACTGCACTTCAAAAGAGAATAAAAAAATCTCTGGCAGGGATATATTTGACTTGAAGCCATTTTTGATCTTCCAGGCTCAGCTGCCCTCATAAGGATCTGTTTTATGTTTCGAGGGTTAAAGGGCGTTTCATTTTGTCTGACATCAATCACAGATAGTTTCTTGATTTAAATAAAAATCAACATGGTTTTGTGTCAGACTTTAGGATATTGGCAAATACTGCTGGGATGTTCAAAGAATTAATGCAACATCAATTTGCACTGAAACCTGTGACTGACACCTCTGTCATCCCCTGACTATCTCGCCCCTGATTAATGGTGTATAATACAGAAAATAAAAGTCTGGTTAAAATTCCAAACATTTTCTTAATTTTAGGGCAAACCTAACATAAATCTGACAACTTAAAACACTGTGTCTAACACTGAGAATACCATTAGAGGCAAACTTGAAATGGTAAAACCGAATGAGGACAAATACTTCTCTAACCTCAACACGGCTCATTTTGTCATTCTCACTGATGTGAAAAATCAGAGCTCTCTCAGTGTCCAGCAGGCTGAGGGAGTGTGTGCTGCTGTGTTTGGGAGAACTCACAACCTCAGACTGAAAGAGAGAGAGAGGGGAAAACTAAAAAAATGTTGTTGATACGTTTCCTTCAACCGAGCATGGCTGAGGTAATACATGCAGCTGTGGAAGACAGATGCTGCTCATTTGGTCAGTGACAGAGATGAGTGATTGAATGGTTAATGAGAGGTTGTTTGATTGTTTTGACTGCTTTTGTTAGCCTGCTGGCCACGTTGGCTCCTTCAGCTTAGATCTGCATGTGGTAATGAGACAGGGGTCTAAAGGTGACGTGAAACCAGATCACGGCAGGAAGAACTTACATAAATGGAGTTGAATAAAAAAGGCTAGAAATTACAATTGTTTTTGAGATGAGCCTTTAGTCTTGTTTACGTTTATACCTTTTGGGCTAATTGGATACCAAGTTGTCGTCTTTAGTGCTCTGTGTGAATACAAATAGAAACCTGATATTTAATTAGTGCTTGGATCCATACAGGTTTTGTAGGGTAAATGCTTTGCTGATTGTTAAAGCCTTTTAACCTAAACTCCAATTCCAATGAAGCCTGGACATTGTGTAAAATGTAAATAAAAACAGAATACAATGATTCGTAAATCCTTTTCAACTTACATGTAATTGAATACACTACAAACACAAGATTTTCCATGTTCAAACTGATAAACACTTTTGTTTTTTTCGCAAATATTCATATATTTTGAATGTGATGCCTGTAACACGATCCAAAAAAGCTAGGACAGGGGCAACAAAAGACTTGGAAAGTTTAGGAATACTTAAAAAAAACACCTGTTAGGAAAATTTTACAAGTGAAATGCTTAATTGGAAACAGACGGATGTCATGATAGGGTATATCCCTTGAAGTTGTACATCAAGCAAGAAGAGGAAAGAATTCCAGCAATTAATAACCCCAGCTCCCAAATGCTTATCTAATGTTGTTAGAAGGAAAGGTGATGTGACACAGAGGTAAATATGCTCCTGTCCCAGCTTTATTGGAACATGATGCAGGCCTCAAACTCAAAGTGAACTGATATTTATGAGCCCCCTCCTTCCACACAGAAAAAGAAAGAAAAAGTCTGTCAGTATGTCTTGTCTTTGTAATGCTTCCTGCAGTGATGCAGCTAACAAAATTAATGAATGGTGGTGTGTGTGTGTGTGTGTGTGTGTGTGTGTGTGTGTGTGTTGGTATATGTGGTTTAGACTGACAACACACCTGACTTTTCACCTGGGCTAAGTGGACACTTGGGATTAGACCGACAGGCCAAGTGTCAGTCTAATTCAAGACTTGTTTTTGAATTTTTTTAGGGTCAAAAATCATATTTTTTCTCCAAAATAAGGAAAATGTGAGCCTACTACACACGGGGGATAATAATTATGCAGTAGTTAATTTTTAAACATCTTAAAAATATGAGTTTTTAGAGTGTCAGTATAATCCCCTCACCTGACTTTTTGTGTGTGTGTATTCATCCAAGAGCCGGCCAAGAGGTGGTTGTTGGTATTGCACTTTCACACACACACACAAACGTACACACACGTAAGACGTCACAGCGATGTGGGCGTGGCTACTGGAACTTTCGCGCGAAGTCGGCGGCTTTCTTCACAACTGATGGTAAGCAATATATTTACATTTTTTTAACTTCATATTATGTATATTTTAAATAAAAACGATGAGTTTTGAGCTGAGGCAGGTTGTTTATTCAAGGTTCAGTAACTAAGTGACCCCCTGGTTTCCTCTGAACCTGCTTAGGGTCTAAAAACACGATGCAGCATGAAGCACACAGCACCGAGCATTAAGATCTATGTTCATATTTCACACCAACAGAGACGTTTAAAGCTTATTTATGTTGTAGTCTGGCTTTATGAAGCACTATTTACTAGTCCTGGCAGTCTACGGTGATTTTCCCTGCCTTGGCCTTTTAAACAGATCGTGCCGGACTCATCGGTGTTATGGTTTAACTGGTATTGGATTAACTGGTGATGTTAGATTTAATTCAAGGTTGAAGCGATGTCATCAGTTAATCCAACACCAGTTAAAGCGTGACACCAGGAAGTGCGGCGTAGCTAGGTACAGGGAACAGGTGTAAATGGGCGAGTTTTATAAGTTTCTTTAGTTTTAAGAAGTATAGTTTCGAAAATGGGCCAGGACACAGTGCTTGTTTGGATGCACGGTCTCGTGGAGACATGAGGTGCTTCGAGAGCCTCTGTACTTGGCACTATATTACACGGAGTGCTTCGTCTCGGTGTTCTTCCGCCCTTGCGTGCCGTCATCCCCGGATCAGCTGCGTCAGGTAGGAGAATGACAGATGAAGGTAAAAAGTGCGTGGTTTTGACTCTTTTGGTGATGAAGTATATTTGTTGAATCAGAGTGCACTGAGGATGAATTTGTTCAGACGGAGAATAAGTTTGCAGAAGTTGATATGAGACAAACTTCACTGACAGCTGAAGATTTAACATTGATAGGACATTACAAAAATCTAAAAATGTTGCTAAATTAGATTGACACAAGGCTGTGATAGAAGGCAAATGTGTATTCAAGGTTGTGCTTGAAATCAAACTGAATTGCTGATCATTTACACTCAACAGTTGTCTCTTTAAAATGTATGTTTTGACATGGCTAGACAGATAAGTGTTTTTCTTTTGATAAAATTGTTATAATAATTGTTTTTTCCTTTTTTAATATTTTGCATTGGCTGCAAGCTTACTTTATTTTCTAAATCAATATCTTATCTGCATGTGGTATTTAAAAAAAACTTGTTTTGAAGTCCCATAGATCTTGTCAACCTGTAGTTTAGTGTACTTTTGATTTAAGACATATTCTGACAATGTCTTTGATGTTGAATTAATCGCCCACAAAATATTTATTGAAATACACCTTTCATAAATGACTTATTAATAATTGCTCACCTCTCACTGTTTCCTGTAAATTTAGTGATTTTTGTCACTAAGTATTAAATTGTCTTTTGAGTTTGATTGCCCTCATATGTAATTTTCCCTCTTTGTTACTGTTTTTGGTGCTCGGTGGAGAGACAGGACTCCTCATTGCCTGTGAGCCAGAGTGACCAGAGTCCAGTGGTTGGACTGCAACCCAGTTTTGAAAAGGTAATTGAAGTTTTGTGATATTAAATGTTATTTACAGTCAAACTATGTTAATCTCCTCTTCTGCCATGTGTCAGTATGTATTTGTGTAGCTTCTTGAATTAATTTGATAGTATGAATAAATTAATGGGAGGATTTTCTCTGTTCTGAAGTAACACTCACATCTGAGCAAGGGTGTGATCGTTTCAGTATTTGATAAAGCATGAACATAGATTTGCCAAGAGGGCCTTTTTTAACTTTTGTGTGTTTGTGGGCTCCTAAGTCTATGGTGATCTAAACAGGACTGTACTGACACATTTCCAGAATGCATTTAAAAGACTGAAATTCACCCTTACCACTGAGTGTGTGTGTGTAGTCTTCTGAGTAGATGGTGCTTTATGTGGACATTTACAATAAATACATCAATAAGTTTTAGAGTCACACTGATGTGTGTGTGTGTGTGAAGTCCCTGAGTAGATGGTGCTTTATGTGGACATTTACAATAAATACATCAATAAGTTTTAGAGTCACAGTCACATCTGTGTGTGTGTATAGCCACCTGAGTAGATGGTGGTATCTATGTATCTGTGGTTTATACTGACACATTCCCTGAAAACATTTATAATGTTAAACTCATGTGTGAGGCTGAATGTCACACACAACTGTGTGTGTTGTCACCTAAGTAGATGGTGGTTCATGTGGACCTTTACAGTAAATACATTAGTAGGTTTTAGAGTCACACTGATGTGTGCGTGTGTGTGTAGTCCCTGAGTAGATGGTGCTTTATGTGGACATTTACAATGAATACATCAATAAGTTTGAGAGTCACACTGATGTGTGTGTGTGTGTAGTCCCTAGATCGATGGTGGTTTATATGGCCATCTACAAGAAATACATCAATAAGTTTGAGAGTCACAGTCACATCTGTGTGTGTGTATAGCCACCTGAGTAGATGGTGGTATCTATGTATCTGTGGTTTATACTGACACATTCCCTGAAAGCATTTATAATGTTAAACTCATGTGTGAGGCTGAATGTCACACACAACTGTGTGTGTTGTCACCTAAGTAGATGGTGGTTCATGTGGACCTTTACAGTAAATACATTAGTAGGTTTTAGAGTCACACTGATGTGTGTGTGTGTGTGTTGTCACCTGAGTAGATGGTGGTTAATGTGAACTTTAACCCTCAATGCATTGATATGACTTAAGGTCACACTTACCTCTTTGTGTGTGCACATCAAAACAAGAACTACCTGAATGCATCTGACATGGACTGAACACACAGAGGGTTTTATCTGCATGTGGTATTTAAAAAAGACTTGTTTTGCAGTCCCATAGATCTTGTCAACCTGTAGTTAAGAGTACTTTTGATTGAAGACATATTTTGATAATGTCTTTGATGTTGAATTAATTGCCCACTAAATAAACCTTTCATAAATGACTTGAAGCTCCCTGCTGTGTCAGACCCCAATGAATAATATGTGCCAGAGTTTCACTGATGGCAATTGGACAGTTGTTTTGAAAATAAACATCTAAAAGAAGAAATGGCCTTTGTTGATATGAATTTCCTTTCTCTTTACAGCCCCCTGATGTGGAGATGACCTCTCTAAGAGTTTCTGGTGTCACAGACCCTGGACAGGTATGTCTGATCATTTGGTCATTTCTATGTCACCTCTGACTGTGGGATAGAAAAATGTTAATAATTGCTCACCTCTCACTGTTTCCTGTAAATTTAGTGATTTTTGTCACTAAGTATGAAATTGTCTTTTGAGTTTGATTGCCCTCATATGTAATTTTCCCCCTTTGTTACTGTTTTTGGTGCTCGGTGGAGAGACAGGACTCCTCATTGCCTGTGAGCCAGAGTGACCAGAGTCCAGTGGTTGGACTGCAACCCAGTTTTGAAAAGGTAATTGAAGTTTTGTGATATTAAATGTTATTTACAGTCAAACTATGTTAATCTCCTCTTCTGCCATGTGTCAGTATGTATTTGTGTAGCTTCTTGAATTAATTTGATAGTATGAATAAAATAATGGGAGGATTTTCTCTGTTCTGAATTAAAACTCACATCTGAGCAAGGGTGTGATCGTTTCAGTATTTGATAAAGCATGAACATAGATTTGCCAAGAAGGCCTTTTTTAACTTTTGTGTGTTTGTGGACTCCTAAGTCTATGGTGATCTAAACAGGACTGTACTGACACATTTCCAGAATGCATTTAAAAGACTGAAATTCACCCTTACCACTGAGTGTGTGTGTGTAGTCTTCTGAGTAGATGGTAGTTTATATGGACATTTACAATAAATACATCAATAAGTTTTAGAGTCACAGTCACATCTGTGTGTGTGTATAGCCACCTGAGTAGATGGTGGTATCTATGTATCTGTGGTTTATACTGACACATTCCCTGAAAACATTTATAATGTTAAACTCATGTGTGAGGCTGAATGTCACACACAACTGTGTGTGTTGTCACCTAAGTAGATGGTGGTTCATGTGGACCTTTACAGTAAATACATTAGTAGGTTTTAGAGTCACACTGATGTGTGTGTGTGTGTGTTGTCACCTGAGTAGATGGTGCTTTATATGGACATTTACCCTCAATGCATTGATATGGCTTAAGGTCACACTTACCTCTTTGTGTGTGCACATCAAAACAAGAACTACCTGAATGCATCTGACATGGACTGAACACACAGAGGGTCTCATGTTCTGTTATTTTTACAGCCCCTTGTCGAAGGAATGTCTCCTGGAGGTTCTCAGGCCAAAGACCATGAACAGGTACCTCTGATTATTTGATTATTAATGACTCAAGTCATTTAAGTGTGTGTAGTCACCTTAAATTATTTTGGTACATGGACTTATTTATAGGAAGCTTTGCATTCAAAGTCACACTTATTCTGAGTTTGTGATTTTCTTTTTATATTCTTACAGTGTCCTAAACATATTCTTCAATGCATAACAATGTCTGCCGTGGACAAGTGCATTCACTGCCAGGGACCATTGTCTCCTTTACGATGGATAGGGTTCAAGTGCAAAGGTAAAATATCAACTGAATCCATGGTTTGTGTTATTAAGTGTTCAAATTTAGTGGATAGAGTCAGAAAACCCAGAGAGACAGACATGGTGCAAATGGATTGTTTTCTAGCTATATCTATCTGTCTTTCTCTGCCTTTCTCTAGCTTTCTCTGTCTGTCTCTGTCTATTTCTAGCTTTCTCTATCTGTCTATCTCAGTCTATTTCTAGGTGTCTATCTCTGTCTATTTCTAGCTGTATCTGTCTGTCTGTCTCTGTCTATTTCTAGCTGTATCTGTCTATTTCTAGCTGTATCTGTCTATTTCTAGCTTTCTCTATCTGTCTATCTCTGTCTATTTCTAGGTGTCTATCTCTGTCTATTTTCAGCTGTATCTGTCTGTCTGTCTCTGTCTATTTCTAGCTATCTCTATCTGTCTATCTCTGTCTTTTTCTAGCTATCTTGAATCTGTCCATCTCTGCCTTTCTCTAGCTATCTCTATCTGTCTGTCTCTATTTCTAGCTGTCTCTATCCGTCTGTCTATTTCCAGCTGTATCTGTCTGTCTATATCTGTCTATTTCTAGCTATCTCTATCTATCTCTGTCTATTTCTATCTATCTCTTTCCGTCTATCTGTCTACTTCTAGCTATCTATGTCTGTCTATTTCTGTCTTTTTCTAGCTATCTCTATCTGTCCATCTCTATTTCTAGCTATTTCTATCTGTCTATTTCTGCCTTTCTCTAGCTATCTCTGTCTGTCTATCTCTGTCTATTCCTAGCTATCTCTATCTGTCTATCTCTGTCTTTTTCTAGCTAGCTCTCTATTTTCACTATCTTTCTCTATCTGCCTTTCTCTAGCAATCTCTGTCTATTTCTGTCTTTCTCTAGCTATCTCTGTCTGTCTATCTCTGTCTATTCCTAGCTATCTCTCTGTCTATCTCTGTTTATTTCTAGCTATCTATGTCTGTCTATTTGCCTATTTCTAGCTATCTTTGTCTATTTCTATCTATTTCTAGCCATGTCTATCTGTCTATCTCTGTCTTTTTCTAGCTAGCTCTCTATTTTCACTATCTTTCTCTATCTGCCTTTCTCTAGCAATCTCTGTCTATTTCTGTCTTTCTCTAGCTATCTCTGTCTGTCTATCTCTGTCTATTCCTAGCTATCTCTCTGTCTATCTCTGTTTATTTCTAGCTATCTATGTCTGTCTATTTGCCTATTTCTAGCTATCTTTGTCTATTTCTATCTATTTCTAGCCATGTCTATCTGTCTATCTCTGTCTTTTTCTGGCTATCTCTATCCATCTATCCGTCTGTTTTTTAATTATCTTCAATTGTCTATCTCTGTGTTTTTCTAGCTATCTCTATGTGTCTGTCGGTCTATTTCTAGCTATCTCTTTCTATCTCTCTTTTTCTATCTATTTCTATCTGTCTGTCTGTCTATTTCTAGCTATCTCTAACTATCTCTCTTTTTCTAGCTATCTCTATCCATCTATCTCTGCCTTTCTCTAGCTATCTCTATCTGTCTATCTCTGCCTTTCTCTAGCTATCTCTATCTGTCTATCTCTGCCTTTCTCTAGCCATCTCTATCTGTCTATCTCTGTCTTTTCCTAGCTATCTGTATCTATCTATCTATCCGTCTATTTCTAGCTATCCCTATCTGTCTATCTCTGCTTCTCCTTAGCTATCTCTGTCTGTCTATCTCTGGCTTTCCCTAGCTATCTCTATCTGTCTATCTCTGTCTTTTTTTGCTATCTCTATCTGTCTATCTGTCTACTTCTAGCTATCTATGTCTGTCTATTTCTGTCTTTTTCTAGCTATCTCTATCTGTCTATCTCTGTCTTTTTCTAGCTATCTCTATCTGTCTATCTCTGTCTTTTTCTAGCTATCTCTATCTGTCCATCTCTGTCTTTTTCTAGCTATCTCTATCTGTCTATCTCTGCCTTTCCCTAGCTGTCTCTATCTGTCTATCTCTGTCTATTTCTATCTATCTCTATCTGTTTATCTTTTTCTAGCTATCTCCATTTGTGTATCTCTGTCTTTTTCTATCTATCTCTTTCTGTCTATCTGTCTACTTCTAGCTATCTATGTCTGTCTATTTCTGTCTTTTTCTAGCTATCTCTATCTGTCTATCTCTGTCTTTTTCTAGCTATCTCTATCTGTCTATCTCTGCCTTTCCCTAGCTGTCTCTATCTGTCTATCTCTGTCTTTTTCTAGCTATCTCTATCTGTCTATCTCTGCCTTGCCCTAGCTGTCTCTATCTGTCTATCTCTGTCTTTCCCTAGCTATCTCTATCTTTCTATGTCTGCCTTTCCCTAGCTGTCTCAATCTGTTTATCTCTGTCTTTCCCTAGCTATCTCTATCTTTCTATGTCTGCCTTTCCCTAGCTGTCTCAATCTGTTTATCTCTGCCTTTCCCTAGCTATCTCTATCTGTCTATCTCTGTCTTTTTTTAGCTATCTCTATCTGTCTATCTCTGCCTTTCCCTAGCTATCTCTATCTGTCTATCTCTGTCTTTTTCTAGCTATCTCTATCTGTCTATCTCTGCCTTTCCCTAGCTGTCTCTATCTGTCTATCTCTGTCTTTTTCTAGCTATCTCTATCTGTCTATCTCTGCCTTGCCCTAGCTGTCTCTATCTGTCTATCTCTGTCTTTCCCTAGCTATCTCTATCTTTCTATGTCTGCCTTTCCCTAGCTGTCTCAATCTGTTTATCTCTGTCTTTCCCTAGCTATCTCTATCTTTCTATGTCTGCCTTTCCCTAGCTGTCTCAATCTGTTTATCTCTGCCTTTCCCTAGCTATCTCTATCTGTCTATCTCTGTCTTTTTTTTAGCTATCTCTATCTGTCTATCTCTGCCTTTCCCTAGCTATCTCTATCTGTCTATCTCTGTCTTTTTCTAGCTATCTCTATCTGTCTATCTCTGCCTTTCTCTAGCAATCTCTATCTGTCTATTTCTGTCTTTCTCTATCTGTCTTTTTCGGCCTTTCTCTAGCTATATCTGTCTGTCCATCTCTATTTATTCCAACCATCTCTATTTTTCGAGCTCTATCTATCTGTACTTGTCTATCTCTTATCTTTTTCAAGCTATATCTGTCTATCTATCACTATATCTACATGTCTATCTCTGTCTTTTTTTCTAGCTATCGGTCTATCTATCACTGTCTTTCTCTACCTTGTCATTATCTATCTCTATTTCTAGCTCTCTATGGATAAATGAATAAATCAAACCTTTTCCTAGATGAGATAGTACTCAGTGACACTGAAGCCAAGGACAGTGGCACCGACTCTGAAACAGCAGCACTGAGTCCAGAAAACCCCGGTCTGAGGACAAGGAAGGCCTGGGACTGTCATCAGGCTGCACAGACATGGAGCAGGCCCATGCCTCTCTGGACCACAGTAAGTGATCTATCTCTCAGCATTGGGGAAGGTTTCTGTTGATGGGACACTGTTCAAAAGTCATGTTTTGTTTTTATCAGAGACACTGTCGCAAGTGACGTCCTCGGTGGGAGAGACTACACCATCTGAAGGTAAGACCACTTTTAAGGCCTTTGGAAATGTTTTCTCATGTAGTGACTTAAGACCTCTAAAATAATAGAAAACAGTGAACTATAATAAAATTGAGCCAGAAAACTATGCATCTTACATTATTTCAATCATCAGTCATATAGTAGTCTTGTTGTCTGATCACTCGGTAGCCTCAGTAGCCTACAATAAAACTGCATTTATTTGTGTAGTGATTTTAATGCTAACAGATCATTTCACCATTTTCTCTTATCTATTGACACATTTGGAAATTGGTAGCTTAAGTTAATAATAATGTAGGATAGGCTTAAACAACCAGTTTGCTTCTGCCTGTGCCTGCTCAGTCACAATGAAATGTAGCAATGTGAAGTTGTTTAACTTGTTTAAAATTGTTGTACTATGATGACTGAATAGACCTATATATGTATGTATATATATATATATATATATATATATATATATATATATATATATATATATATATATATATATATATATACATATACTCTCAAAATAATAATTCACTGGATGAACATGATTATATCGTGGTATCTATATTCCATCTAAACAGACCAAGTAAATTCAACAAAATTTCATTGTGTTATTTGAACAGCATACACATTAGTAGGTGAGACTAACTGTCCCTTTATTGAATTAAAATGCTATTACCTAGGTTAGTCTACATTGCGTAAATGTGTTCATGCAACAAAATTAAACCTTGTTGCCTGAACTACTGTAGGATTTGTCCATAATAGTAACATTAATCTTGTTGAATGAACAAATATAGGTTTTGCCTATCATGCTAATATCAGTCTTGTTGGTCCAATTTGTGTGTTGTTCATTGCTTAAACTAGAATTCACTTCTTTAATTACAAAAACAATGTCAACAAGCAAACTCATTTAACATTTTATTATACAACTGCATTATGAACAGGGTTCACATCAGGTTTTTACAAAAAAGTTACAAATGTGAATGAATAAACAAGTTACAAGTTACACTGTGATATAAATCTTTGGCCATGACTTGGCATTCAAGCTGTCAAATTCTTAGCATATAAAATGAACTTCCTTAAGAACGTCGGAAAAAGCCTAAACCAGAAGATCATAAACAGATCCCATAATCTTGGTTCATATAAAAGTATTGTTACAACTAATCCAACTACATAGATGTGTGCAATAAAGAAAAATGAAGAATATGCATGATGTCAACACCTTTTCAAATATCTACACATGTGCAGTGCAAAAAAATCTGCACTAACAACTTGGGTTGCAAAATTCCATGGGAATTACAAAACCCAAAACCAGTGAAGTTGGCACGTTGTGTAAATCGTAAATAAAAACAGAATACAATGATTTGCAAATCCTTTTCAACTTATATTCAATTGAATACACTGCAGAGACAACATATTTAATGTTCGAACTGAGAAACTTTATTTTCTTTTGCAAATAATCATCAACTTAGAATTTAATGGCAGCAACACATTGCAGAAAAGTTGGCACAGGGGCATTTTTACCACTGTGTTACATCGCCTTTCCTTTTAACAACACTCAGTAAACGTTTGGGAACTGAGGAGACCAATTTTTGAAGCTTTTCAGGTGGAATTCTTTCCCATTCTTGCTTGATGTACAGCTTAAGTTGTTCAACAGTCCGGAGTCTCCGTTGTTGTATTTTACGCTTCATAATGCGCCACACATTTTCAATGGGGGACAGGTCTGGACTACAGGCAGGCCAGTGTAGTACCCGCACTCTTTTACTACGAAGCCATGCTGTTGTACCACGTGCAGAATGTGGCTTGGCATTGTCTTGCTGAAATAAGCAGGGGCGTCCATGAAAAAGACGTTGCTTGGATGGCAACGTATGTTGCTCCAAAACCTGTATGTACCTTTCAGCATTAATGGAAATCCCTCAATTCCTTGCAATAGCTCATTGAGAAATGTTGTTCTTAAACTGTTGGACAATTTGCTCACGCATTTGTTCACAAAGTGGTGACCCTCGCCCCATCCTTGTTTGTGAATGACTGACCATTTCAGGGAAGCTGCTTTTATACCCAATCATGGCACCCACCTGTTCTCAATTAGCCTGTTCACCTGTGGGATGTTCCAAATAAGTGTTTGATGAGCATTCCTCAACTTTCTCAGTCTTTTTTGCCACTTGTACCAGCTTTTTTGAAACATGTTGCAGGCATCAAATTCAAAATGAGCTAATATTTGCAAAAAAATAACACAGTTTACCAGTTCGAACGTTAAGTATCTTGTCTTTGCTGTGTATTCAATTGAATATAGGTTGAAAGGGATTTGCAAATCATTGTATTCTGTTTTTATTTACGATTTACACAACGTGCCAACTTCACTGGTTTTGGGTTTTGTAAAAGGAATAAAGCTGAAATTTAAGAATATTGAAGGTTGACCCTTAACCGAATTTTAAATATAGTTGGGAATAATATATTTGAGCATAACCTTGACTAAAACAATCAGATTTCATGGAAGTATATTTGAGAATATTTCTGCACACAAATGATGTGTGGAACCCTGGAATACTGAGGCCACATTTTTTTACACAGAGCTCAAGACTGCATATCCGAGCCTATGGATTAAATAATGTGAAAATAAAATTGACTGTTCAATAAACCAATTAAAACCTGATAAATTTCTACTTACAAATACATTTGTTGGTAAGTAATGTGCTTTTTAATTGTATTATTTGGATATGAATGTCTGCCCATGACAAAACATAATGTTAATATCAATGTTTTAGATATGATTCAGTTCATTTAAATTATCTCCAATTTCCAGTGATTTATCACAAATTTTAATGAATTCCCATGTCTGCCATGGAAAGTTTCTGATTTACTGGAAATTTTCCATTCCTTTGCAACCCTACTAGCAACATACAATCATAGGAGACTTTTCTAACTCAGCACAAACAATCTTATTCCACTGAGCAAATTAAGTCTTTCTGAACATCTTTGACTCCCAAACTGAACTTTCTAAGAAAAAAAAAAAACTTGCATGCAGAGATACTTCGTCAACAGATACCAGTCTTTTTTTTTTTCTCTGTGGTTATTTATTTAAGAAGCTTGTTCTTAAGAACTGAGCCTTGGATGACAAGTTATGACCATCCAGATTCAGAAGAACATTCTGCAGGACATGGAAGTTGCATCTGAGCTTTGGTGGGTAGCTCAGGTGTCAAACAGTGTGTCAGTCCAAATAAAGCACAAGCCATTGCAATGTTCCCCAAATGACTGAGAACTTCCAGACCTTCAGTCAGGACACCGATGTCCTCTGGTTCATCTCCAGGCTCGGCTTCCTCCTGTAGGACTCACACTCCCAACACAGTTTGCTTCATGGCAGCCTTGGTCTTGGTATCAGCGTTCTACAAGATATAAAGTGAAGGAAAGTCACATTTTAATAGTCTAACTGCTGATCTTAAAATTTCCAACTGCACAACCAACATTAAACATTTTAAAAATATATATATATTTATAACTGCATGGATTTCTGACGTCCTTGTAGGCTTATTTATCTAAGCAAAGGTTTGCACTGTTAAGTACATTATAGACTTGTAAGGTTTATTTCATTAATAGTTTTGAGGATCCTGTCACACTAATATTTATATTGAATATACTAAAGTTAAATTTATTGTGAGGAAATCAAAGTTTGTCTTAATTTTGGCAACCCCCTAAAAATGATCTTGACCTGCATATGTATTTCAGTCTTCTAAAAACACCCTGCTGTCTTAAAATCATCAGCTTCATAAAATGTATTAAAGTCATTGTTAGAATACAGTTATTTAAATTCTGGTCCAAGAAGGTTCATTATGTCTATGCTGATAATATGCTACTTTCTTTTTTTAACAGACAAGAAGGTGTTTACTTCATACCTTTACATGTTTAGATGGAAATCTTCTATCTTGGTCAGAAGTGTCACCTGATGTTAGAGTGACGTGTCCTTTTTCAGCTGAACCTTCTTGTCTGTTAAAAAAAGAAAGCAGCATATTTAAATTCTGTATTAAGTTTGCACTTTAGAAAAAGCCACCATTAATAATCTCCACCCCCTTTTTAAAAAGAGCTCTTTCATAAATAAAATAGAAACATAAACTTATTGCTGGGTTATTTTCCCTGAATCCTGAAGACAGCAAGAGAAGCTCCCACACAGTCTCGCTTCATACTGACAAGTTTATTCAATCACACGTTTGGGTCATGGGGAAACTTTTAGGTAATGGTGATGACCAAAACGTTGTGTAACTGAACAAACTTGTAAGCATTAGGGAGACAGTGTGAGGACCTTATCTTGTTGTATTCATACAGGTGTGCAGACACCTCTCCACCATGACTCCTATAGAAGAATGAATCATCCAGCGTAGTTTTGTTCTTCTATGATGGTGCTGAACAGCAACCACTACTGGTACTCAATGGGACATTTTTCTGTAAATCAGTTGTTTTATTTCTTGTGTGCCAACTTTGTGTGGGACAACAGCTGAAAATCTGCAACCTGCTAATTCTGGTACTGTCATCTCTTAATTTGTTCAAATGATCAATGACCCTCAAACAACATAAAACACAAAAATACTATTTAGAGCATCTTATTTGCTTTAAACTTAAAACTGCTTACTTTTAATTACAGTTAAGTACCAGTGTGTAATAAAAACTGATGAAGTCATTCATCCTTGGACAGAAACAAATGGGACACATCAAGAATCATTCAAGTCAACTGCTGACTCTTCAATCCTAATCAAATAGTGAGGCCAGTGAAGAGTCTCAGCTGGAGTCTATGTCTATTTTGTCACTCATGTTGTTTGCAACTCACCAGATATTCTTTCACAAGTCTCTCATGGTCCTTCATGTAGATGGACAAAGACTTGAGGATGCACGGTTATCTTATGTGTACCCATCCTGTAGAAAAAAAAGACCACCTTGTAATTATTTTCCTGCATTTTTTTGTTCACAGTTTGGAAATTAATGAACCCATGGGCCTGGCGTCAAACTGGCCATTTTTCAAATTTGACCCATGGTTACTTTTTCCATTGTAATACTCTGGTCTCAGGAGTTGAAAGGGCCCATCATCTATACAATATTTTATGAAGGTCAAAAACAAAATAAAGCATTCTGCTGGTAGAAATGGTTGTTGATTTTTACCAAAAAAATGTTCAGTTATATTACCCACTGCTTCATCATCTTTGACCAAGCTAATAACTATGATCATCTAATACAAGTGTTTTGCTGAGGTTGACATCTTCATATTCTTGACAATTTTGCTCAACACATGTAAAAAGAATTACTGTAACCCTTTAAAATATAAGTTTGAAAATCTCCATCAAACTTGATTGTTGTTTAAAAGAAAGCATTAAAAGCATTTCATAAACAGATCGACCCACAAGAAAGAAGTGAATTAAAGGTTTATCTTCAATATAACAAATCTTTCTTAATATAAATAACAAAAAATGTGATTAAACAAATAACGTATGGGTAAATTATTTAAAATAGACTTTAATACCATTTTTAACAGATAACTATTAATTCTGATCATTGTTCCTATATTATTTTTTTGACATTTCTTCCCAAATAGCTCATCCTAAATCCTGGCACTCCTCATGCAGACTCCTCTTCCTTTAAAGGATAAGTTCGGTTTTTACAGCTTTCACATAGTTTATAGAATGAAGTAGAACAATATACTCACCCAGAAGGCTTTCCTGATCCAAACAGTGCTTCGGGAGATATTTAGATCCAAAATCGAGCGGCGGACATCCGTATAAATGGTAGCAGACGGGGCATGTATAGCCGCTCCTAAAACTGCATTAATCGTCCAAAAACTCATTAGTTTCACCAACATTTCATCATGGTCCGCTCGCGCTACTCCTCCACGACAGTCCGGTGTCACTCCATCCATGTTTTTGTGACTGTGCTGACCTCTGAACTGAAAAGTTTTTTGCCTCCGCGTCCTCCTTTCGATGAGCTCCTCATCTGTATACTCTGGCTCGAAACTGTAAGGACACCCATCATATTCAAAGTTCTCGTCCACAACATCTTCATCCGATGGATATTCGTCCATTTTGCACATAACTGGAAGAAGAAAGTTATTGTGTAGCCACCGCTCGCCGCTGAAACAATGAGCCGTACTGCGCATGCGCGCAACCGGAAAGAAACTTTTCAGTTCAGAGGTCAGCACAGTCACAAAAACATGGATGGAGTGACACCGGACTGTCGTGGAGGAGTAGCGCGAGCGGACCATGATGAAATGTTTGTGAAACTAATGAGTTTTTGGACGATTAATGCAGTTTAAGGAGCGGCGCTACAGATGTCCCGTCTGCTACCATTATACGGATGTCCGCCGCTCGATTTTGGATCTAAATATCTCCCGAAGCACTGTTTGGATCAGGAAAGCCTTCTGGGTGAGTATATTGTTCTACTTCATTCTATAAACTATGTGAAAGCTGTAGAAACCGAACTTATCCTTTAAGTTCACTTCACACAGCACCTCCTTCTCTCTCTCTGTGTGTTTGGCAGAAAGCCCTTTTGACAACACTTCTGCTTTTGTAAAGTTTAAAGTATTTGTTGAGAGTCATCCTCGTTACAGACAAGAAAGTTCTTATTGTGTATTGAAACAAAACAGAGCAGGACGTGGAGCACTGCAGTCAGACGCTGCAGGCTTTACGCACGGGGGGTGCACTGAGTATTACGAAGATCATCCGCTGGTTAATCGATCTCAGCCCGGACATATAGATTATTGTTACTGATTTGACAGCAAATATAGCAGGATAAACCACTAAGATAAAGTTTAATTGTGAAAACTGCGTTTTAGACAGTTACATCTGCTCTTTACCGCCTAACCTGTTAAAGCGCAGGTGTGTGTGTGTGAGCGAGAGAGAGAGAGAGAGAGAGGAGCTGCTGCAGAAATGATCCAAGCCTTCACTCATTTAACTTCATTTATAAACATTGTCTATTTATTTAACCGTGCACACCTCTAATATGTGAGTGCGGAGGTGAGCAGTAAATTCATGCGGGATTCTCCTCAATATGAGTGGCAGACTTGCATATTTCGTACAGGATTCAGACCCTGACATAACTCATCTCTCATGGCAGGGTTAAAAAGTTAAAACGAATTATGTATCTCTATAATTAAATAAAACTTGTCAAAATATCAGTGGATCAAGCTAGCACTAACTGTGACAAACAGGTCACCAAAATATTAAACTAGACAAAGCTATTTGAACTGAAATCTCTCACAAATGTGCAATTATTAATTTATATTACTCACCCTACTGTATCAAATAAATTCATGCATGAGTATATGAATTACTTACATTGAAATCCAAAGATGACAGACGATTAGACAGCATGGGCAACTGTTTGCTGCAGCCATTCCCGTTGTCCCGCTCTTTTCTCTGCATCCGGGTAAGAAAATGCAACATGCGCAGTAGCTGTGCAACATTAAAGTCACAGGTTGGATGAATCTCATTCTCATTGGACTGACATGTATTGATTTAATTCACTTGACTTTTCTTGAAGACGTGTTCAACAAGCAAGAACAAATCATTTAATGAACATAAACACAGTGAATTCATTTAAATGAAACATATTTCTACTTTATTGATAAAATGAGTGCCCTTGTTGATTTTTTTGAGTGTAGACAAACACACATAAAGTTGAGAAGTTGAGATTAAGAGGATAAATTGAGTTGAATAAAGTTAAATAAGCTGTACAATCATCAACTTTACCTTAATAACTCTGGTGCTTTGTTTAGTTGCATGAGGCCACTTTGCTGGCTGCTTAGCTGACTTTTCCCATGTGTTGTCAACATATTGGCTGTGGGGTCTTTGACTATTTCTGTCCACAGCTGGATAATGTTCAGTCTGAATAAAATATTAGTATTGATTATTAATTCATTTAACCAATACAACAATACTACCAGCACATTTGAAAAGGTTGGTGATAATATTGGCATGTTCTTGAGGCTAGGATATTAAACCTTGTACTCTTTGCTGCTACCTTTATCGCCTTAGAAGAAGATGATGAGCAGAGTCAAGTTAAAGACATTAAAGGTAACTAGAACGTAACTACAACTGGTTAGGAAATATGGCTCCCTGTATATTGTATTGTGTAAGCCATTATTCAACAATGTTTCTTTGACAGCTGCATGCGTAGCTACTTCACTTGTTAACCAATACAACACGATCAGTAAATATTAAATAGTAATATATAGCAAATGCATGCATCAAATTGGTATCAATTAAATAAGATAAGACCTGAGCATATCAAAAAGACAATATAAGCCATCAGAGTAATCTCTCTGATGCCCAAATTAACTTTATCCACCAGCCAAATGTCGGCAATGTTCAAATGCATCACTATTGTCAATGAGTGAAGCAAATTTACCTCCATCTTTCATGTTTTAGTACATTTGGTGGGTAAAAAGAGCTAATTTTGGACTGTTAAACCTTTTCCAGCTTATGTTTCCTCATCTTTGTTGTTAATAATATTACTATTAGCCAAATAAGCATCAAACAGAACTTACCATCTGGTTATTTGGAGGCTGTTGAACCTGGTGCTCTGTCGTGTCAGACTGAGTCTGGTGACTACTGGGTTCATTAGCACTGTCATTCATGGAAGTATCCAGTCAATGCTACTGCTAGTGCTAATACCTTGGCTGTTCTTTGAACAAGAGACACAAACTGAGGAAAAGTCTGTAATTTTGCAGCACCTTATTCAGGGGATTGATTTTTTTTTTGACCCTCAGCTCCTCAGCACCACCCTTTAGTTTATGCTCCATTTTACTTAGCCTTCCTCCATCTAGCATACTCAGGTCCATAAGCTGTGCAGATGATTATGGACTGGAATAAGATGATTGGTAATCATAACAGGCAGTGACAGTACCTTAGAACAGGTATGGCCTATTAAAATGGACCAGCCCAGCCCCTCCTCTCCTCTTTTGTCATTTCCCAGTGGATCCTGGCCACTTCACCTTGAGCCATGTCTCTTATTGGTGGTGAGTCCTGATGACAGGTTCAGTTAGATACAGTCATTACCTCAACCTCTTCCTCCACTGACCTGCAGCTATCCTGCTCAGCATCAGCCCCTTACACCTCTCTATGTAGAGCCTGTGCTCCTGTTTGTTGCTCTGCAGCTCTTCTGATAGGTTAACTATCTGTGGCATGAACTGAAATGAACTTTTGATTGTTTTAACACTGGCCAATAATTTTCTTTTCTCTATTTACTTGGTACTTTCAGGTAAAAAGCCAGTCAAGAGTGCGAAGCAAGAAGACTGCCCGAGAAGATGTGGTCAAAAACTTGCCTCCAAACCTGAGTGCAGGCAATGCCAGCAGGCAGAAGACCCTGTGCTGTCACAACAAACTGAACAAAAAATAAGAGACTTCGTGAGAAACCACAAACAGGCTCAGAGGAAACTTTAAACATGTACATGTTGGCGTTTACTTAAATTCCCAGCCCACTAAGTTATGGTTAACTTGTTTCATAGAGCTAATGCTGCGTTCCATTAACCTCCGAACTGAGAAGAGGGAAGTGGGAATGACGTCATCTCCGAGTTATCGGCGTTCCAGTTACAAAGTTGGAAAAAACGTGCCGATCTACCAGGCTATTGTTAGCTGTTGTGTTAGCCGTTGTTAGCACGCCCTGCATTGTAGTTCACAAATACCACATGAAGAATTTAAATAACACTATAGCAGCATTTCCATAAATAAAAGTTGAATAATACTATGTGTACGGCTGATTTAGTGCGACAAACACTCGTCAGAAGTGCAAATAAATGGAATATAACAGGAGCTTAATAACTGTTTACACTGGGGGCAGCCATCTTTGATTGTCAACTCGGGGGTGGTGAGGATCCCCCAAGTACCCAGTAGGAAATTCTGAACTCGGGGGGCGTTCCAGTTGAAATTTCCTTCTCGGGACTGGGAAATCCCAACTTCCGAGTACAACTAAAACGCACCATAGGCTCAGCAGGTTCTTATTAAACACAGCCATGGTGTCACTTTTTTAAAGGACCACTCCAACATTTTTGTTGTTTTCATGTCTTACCTCAGTCCCCAGTCCATGACAAGCAGGTAAACACGATTTTTTTGACTGTGTCCAGTAACCAGGAAGAGACGGACAGAGATCACTGACCACTAGCTTAGCTTAGCTCAAACACTGGGAGTATATAGGTACACTGTAGATTGCCTCTGCCTATTGTCATTAGATAACTGTAAACGGTTCTTTGTTCTGTTTTTTTGACCGTGTGATGTCAAGTTATCTATTTTACATTAAGATTAGCATTTTATGCATTTTTTTGGTTTGCATGCAAACCTTGTTAAACCTGCTGACAAGCATTTCTGCCATGGTTTGTGCATACGCCATGTGGCCTAATTTTTTAAGTATTTCTTTAAGAATTGTATAAAATGCTAATCTTTATCCAAAAATAGATAACGTAACATCACGCAGTCAATAAAAAAACTGAACAAAGGACCGATTACAGTTATCTAATGACAGTAGGCAGTGGCAGTCTACAGTGTACCCATATACTCCCAGTGTTTGAGCTAAGCCAAGCTAGCGGTCAGTGATCTCTGTCCGTCTCTTCCTGGTTGCTGGACGCACAGTCAAAAGAATGGTGTCTACCTGCTTGTCATGGACTGGGGACTGAGGTAAGACATGAAAACAACAAAAATGATGGCGTGTTCCTTTAAAGAAGTGACACCATGGCTGTGTTTAATAAGAACCTGCTGAGCTTATGGTGCATTTTAGTTGTACTCAGAAGTTGGGATTTCTGAGTTCCGAGAAGGAAATTTCAACTGGAACGCCCCCGAGGTCAGAATTTATTTAAAAAATACTTAAAAGTATGTGGTATCTGAACTGTCTGCTGCACCTGAAGAATAAAATCAGTGTTCAAGTTCCCAAAAACAGGTGATTTTTTGTTTTATTTTCAGTACTTTACCAAAAACATACTAACTGAAATTGTTGTTTGCCCTTACAAACCTATCATCTATGAATACAGAACACTAGAACATAGAAAATATTAACAGTTTTGAAAAAAATGGACACCTTACATCAAGGAGGTGTTTTTTGTTGAAAAAATAAGTCAGTGTCTGTTTGAAGGTTGCACGCTTGAGAGTTAAAGGGTGATATTCTTAAAGAT
Source organism: Cetoscarus ocellatus (assembly GCA_037902135.1). NCBI lineage: Eukaryota > Metazoa > Chordata > Actinopteri > Labriformes > Labridae > Cetoscarus > Cetoscarus ocellatus. The sequence goes on from JBAMNC010002278.1 coordinate 33,480, forward strand.
CACTTTCTTGCATCCTTTTTGCAGTCAGATCTTTGGATTTGTCACTTGGAGGTACTGAAAAATTGAAATCATTCACTTTTTGAGGTCCTAACAATGCTGATGATGTCTGGAAAGGCTGAATACTATGTTGTGTTTGTGCATTAGTCTCAAAGGAGGAGCTGAAGGGGTGAAATCCTCCTCTGTTGAAGTCTAAATACTGTTTTATGGTTTTGTCCACTTAATGTATAGTGATGTCTGGTGGGAGTGTGTATTTATGCTAATTTATGTTAAATAGGGGTTGTGGTGGGCGTCACTTTCTTGTCCCTTTAAAGTCACCATAAACCTGTTATGGTCAGTGTAAACCACAATCCAAAAGTTGGGTTAAACCACCACCCAGTCAGGTGTGATATCTCAGGCCCTGAAGCTTCTTTCTGCAAGCTGAAGTGTGCTAAATTTTTTTCAATTTTTTTGCAGTGTTTTAGCCTTACACCCATGGCTCTAGGACCTTGGGAAAGGTGTGTCAGTGTAAACCACCAACATACCCGTTTTTGGATTTTGTCGGTCTATGCACTGTAAACCAGTAGGTGTGTGTGTGTGTGTGTGTGTGTGGGCGGGGTAGCAGTGAGCTACAAGGCAAACCAGTACTTTATTTAGGTTTGTTTACTGAACACTATATAAAAAATGTGTTTTCCACTCAAATGTACAGCTAAATTATCCAGCATGTATCCTACTGCAAATGGTAAACTGGATGTAAGAGTAAGGTTTCTTTTCTCCAAAGGTTTTATCTCAAGATAGGATTAACAGAGAAAAATCTGACTTTCTCTCTCCTCTTTCATTTTTCTCTTCTGTTCCCCATGTCTCTCATCCATCCTCTGCCATGTATTATGCATCCTGTCTCTTCTTTTTCTTCTGTCTGAACCTGTGCGGCCCACTTTGGCAGAGTGCGGCTCATTTGTCTTCACATGCTAATAGAAGACATAATGAATGCCACTCAAAATTATCTCCACTGGCTGATATCAGAGTATAATTAAAACAACACTGGCCTTAATAAGGTGTCAGAGGTGATAACATAGAGCCCTGATAACTCTTTAAAGACACACACGCACATATACACACATATACACACTTGCATGCACCCAATCACTCCCTTGCTCCTAGGCAACAATAGAGTTATAATGAGCGGGGCCATCAGGCCAAAACTAATTTCTAACTATGAGGACTAATGCTGTGATTGCTCAGTGGCCTTTCATAAGTGGGTTATTGTCTTTGGTTATTTACTGTTTTAATTAACCTTTCCCCTCGTACATTATCTCCTTTACGCATAATTTACATTATGTTATAGATAATTGAAATAATGGCAGTTAACAATTTTATTTTTATGTTTTGAATGCAACAATTTAAATAGTGTTTTTATTTAAAAAGTGCTTATGGCTTCTATAAAAAAAATGTTTTTTTATGGCAAACGAACCTGTTTGCTCCTTTAAAATCATGCTAAAACAGTGTGAATTTATAAAGCCTTCCTATGTTAAAGAACGTCTTATCTATTTGTACTATTTGTTTGTGTTCAATCAAGATATATCATTCAATATATATCTACTCATAGTTTGTCCTAAATTTCCCTCACTATATTTTCCTGTAAGCCCATCTTTTTATCGAAAGATCACTTTACCTTTCATTTTTTTGTTGGTTTTAAAGGAAATGACTTGTATAATTTGTTCTACAACTGTGGCTGCCTCTCAATACAATATGGTTTCATTAATTATTTAAAATGTTTGCAGTGAAAATGTTGTAAAATGGATGAGTAATTGTGGGGATTCAGTTTTTTAAGGGGATGACAGAGCAGCAGGAGCAGCAAAGGAGTTGATGAGTGGGCGGTTGATTTATTGACATCACAAAGGTGAGCAAGGAGTTAAAACGCATGTGATCTCATCAATATTCATCAAAATAGTCGTGATCATATTTTTCCATAATCAAGCAGCTCTGACTGAGAGCTTATTAGCACCTATTAGCAGCCTGAAAGGTCCCATGTCCTGTGTGTTTAACTGTTTACGTCATATCTTGCGTGTCTATTAAGCAAGGATTTGATTTAAGTTGAATTAAAAAATATTTTTTTTGTCCTGTAGAGGAGCAGATGCAGCTCTTCTTCCCTCCCTTAGGAAACACTCAGATCCGAGGGGGCCAGGAGGTTATGGGGGGGTGATGCTGAGCTCTGCCCTGATTGGCTGCCCAAACAATGATGGGAGGGAGGAGGAAGGACTACACCACCTTCCACCTTGTAGTGGATGTTCAAAACAGTCATGTTGTCTGCCTGTGACGAGCAGGACAACACACATATACTGAGGGGGCCTCTTCTGGCTGAACAGATCTGTGCGGCTGCTGATATTTAATTGATTTAATTGATGCTAGTTTTATCAATAACTTTTCAGTGTCATGAACTAATATTTAACGTTTTCCAATATTTCAGGTAATAAGATTATGGGCTAAACACCAATCCTCTTAAACTAGGTCCTGTGTTTGTGTTCGTTGTGTTGCATGATTTTGAATGTTGTTTTGTTCATTTTGGACAATGGTAATCAATTTTGTTTGTTCTGTTGTTATCTTGAAATATGTTACTGTGGTTTTGTTATTAAGACATGTTCTGATCACTGTTTGTAAGAGTTTAATGTGAATGTGTTGGAAACACATTTTGAGATGAACTACAAGACGAGTAGCTGTTGCTTTTGTTACAGCTAGTGGTGAGACAAATAAATTATAAATTCAAGTGTTGGCTGATTTTTCAGCGAGTTTAGCTTAACATTAGCTTTGCTGTCATCAGCTTTCACTCTCCTGAGTGGTGCTGAGTAAAAAGAGCCATATCTCCACAGGAATGTATTCTCACACATCACTCCTTTCAAACCCCACGTGCCATGTCCATCTGTTACATCCCTTTAAGATTACAAAATAAGTCCACATAACAGATTTAAATGTAAAGGGAGCACTCCTTTAGTCTCCCTGCTGTGCTGCCATGTTTGATTTACTAACTCTCTCCTGCACAATGTATGTCAACGTCACTTCTGCTGACCTCACCTGCAAAAAGGTGACTGCACCACTGTGTGGACATAAAAAGTAACTGATTTTATTCTATGGAACCAAAAGCTCTATTAAATGTCGGAAACTAATACATTAAGAAATATTAATGCTTGGCAGCCTTGAATTGACACTATCATCACCAAAAACATCGCAATACTATAGTGTATTGATCCCCCCACCCCACCCTTGCTGTGCTGTGACAGAGCCCTGAGGAGTGAAGAAAATTTCCGACAGCAGACTTTACAGCTGAAAATCTGGATCAATGACAACAAACAGGATGTTTTAGAAATGTGTTACTGAACTTATAATTTCAGCAGTTTAGTTGAAATGTGAGAATAAGTACAGATTTTTCTTTGTGAAAGAGATATGGAAAGTGAAAGACAGTGTTAACTTAAAGAGACTGAAAGAACTAAAGCTCACACCCATGATAACCTCCAAATATCAGGGCATCTGGGGAAATGTGTGAACTTTCCTGCTTCACTGTTAAGACAAACTTCTTCAGCTTCGGGAGAAAAAGCTCGGAGAGACAAAGCTACATCCTGTAGCAGCCCAGGCACTGTGCAGACTATTCCATCAGCCAGGTCTTCAGCAGTTCTGACTGAAAACATATTGGTTCACACAATTAAGCGCTCAGGTCTGCTTTAGGTGGAAAGGTGGGCAACAGCAGTCGGACCTGCGGGGTCCTTGAGGGCAGACAGCAGCATCTGCACATGGTGGAGACAGAGGACTGGAGGAGCATAACAAGTTTCTGCTTCTGCTTTAAACAGGTGTGTCCCTGTCAAGATGAGGACGGAGAAAGAAAGAGAAAGATATAGAGCGAGAGAGAGCGAGGGCCTGATAACACTTCTGACAACTGGCGACACTTTCACACCAGCTCTACTCCACTTTATCAGAGCGGCAGAAAAACACTGACCAGCTGAGAGTAAACAAAGAACGCAAAGCCAATTTACTTTCTCAGACACACCTGTCATTCCCCGCTGCGACCACACACACTCACACGGAGTGCAGTGACTGATGTTCTCTCCTCTGCGTGGTCGTTTGAACATCACTGACTAAGTGGCAGCGCCTGTTTTACCTAACGTCCTGTGTAGCCGCATGACTGATGAGTTTAATTTCACTTCATTACAGAAAGAGAAGATTTGCATTATATTCCCTGAGTGAGCAGGAGGTCAACGCAGTGAGATATTCAATCATCCTATGATGTGTTTAACATTCATAAACTCGCCTTTAGATGATTTCTCTCCTCATTATTGCATCAAACAGAAACTAAATATTTGTCCTCAGGGCATGCTGCTCCTTTATCAGCAAATCACAGTGTGAGGTCACAGAATAATGAGCAATATTAGCTCATTAAAATGCAGTTTTACAGGCAGAGGTTAAGAGGACTAAACTGTGGTGTAAGCCTTATGCTTTAAAGGTAGTGACACTGAAAGAAACTAAAACAAACTAAAGCTCATTTATTCATCAAATGGGCAAAAAACAAACACACAAACAGGGAAGAAGTCTGTAACATTAGAAGTCTAATGTAGGGGTGTCCAAACTATGGCCCTACTTTTTTTATCAGCCCTTGGCTTCATCCAAATATAAAATTAAATATGGCCCATGTTAGGATATAAGGCTAGCTTGACTGTTTTTTACGTCTTAGTAACATTACTAGGCTAAAACTTTGGGACAAAATAGATAAGATATTTAAAACCAAATTGATGCAAAAATCTTAATAATAAATGAAGTCGAACAGATCATGGTAGCATAGCAGCATGAATTGTGCTAATTTAGTCTGCTATCTGCTCCATTTCAAAATCCAAACCAAAAAACATGTTACTAAAATATTCTTGACGCACCTACACTTCCACAAAGTTTGTTTCTTTGCTCTTGTTTTGTGATTAAATTTTAAAAATGAGCCAGTGTCTTCCCTCTCAGTTGCAGAGAGCATGATTCTTCTCTTAATCAGAAATGGATCTTGTGGTAGTCAAGCCAAAAGAGGGCCCTCTGAATCTGGCTGGCTGACCCAAGCGCTTTAATGACTGTCTATTTGTCTAGTCAAGCCACTAAAGCACTCCATCCTTATATTTTTCTTAGATTCGCAGTGAAAAAAATTTGGACACCTTGGCCTTTTTGTTCAGAAATTTTTAGAAATGATCTGTATGAATAAGCTGTGAAGTGATTTCCCTTCAGTTTCATCTTTCAACACATTTCATATTTATTGATTGATTGATTGATTGCATCTTTATTTCGAGCATAAACACAAATGGGTACATCAACAAAAGCAAAGAAAAAAGCAAACATCCACAACAAAATCTTCAAAGATGCCCAATGAAACAAAAAAACAAGCATGCTCGAAAAGGAGTAGGAAGAAGTTAAAAACTTATTCAATCCTACCCCTATAGTTTCATTCATCAATTCCTCTATTATTACGGCACTTTGTATTTTATACAAAGGCACTCTAAATATTTCAAACACACTTATTAGATTATTGCAAATATCATAGTACTATATATAACACTATTGTCCAATATTATAGTATTTTGAAGACTCTAAATATACACTATTTCTACATTGTTGCATGTATACTAATGTTATTTATAGCTTATGATGTCAAATGGAGGATAAAATGACTGTTAACACAACTCACACCACAGGATAATTAGGTAAGATTATCTTTAGGACTAAAAGATAATCAAGCCTTTGCTGACTTTGGTCCGAAGCAAGGATCCAAGCCAGTTATCGAGGTGATTATCTTGTAGTGTGTGCTCGGCTAAAGCTAAACGAGCTACTCATTATACAAGGCATGTGCATGCTGTGTTTGTAATGCATTCTAAGGCCCAGTTGGGGACATCATGATGTGTTTATGTTGGCTAAGCAAGATGAGGATTTGTGGAAGGTCAGTATACCAAGTGTTCAAAAACAATTTAAAGGGGAAGGACATTTGGATTTTGGCGGGAACCTTGGATAAAAAATGGTGCATGGGGATGAAATTTGTTTATTTTCTCAGTAATATAAACATTTCATCAGCTGCATAATGTAACTGAGTTAATGTTCTGTGGCCAGTTGGCTCTTATTAATTAGACTGTTAACGTTGCTTAGCCTAAAGGATAGAATAATTCATTTTCACTCTTTCAGTAGTTTTGTTAATTCACATAAATAAATGCAAATAATAATGAATCATCATACTGTGTAATTCAGGTCTCCTTACTAAAGGATACTTACAAGGGCTGATTGATAAGTTCTGAGCCTCATATTTAAGGATTTGACTTTTGGCAGACATATTGCATTATTTTTCAACATAATCCCCTTCAGTATCTATGCGCTTTTGCCAGCGATGTTTAAAGGCCTCAATGCCACTTTTAAAGAAGTTTTTTTCTTGACCGTTCAGAAAGTCCTCCACTGCATGTATGACGTCATCATCTGACCGAAAGTGGGTACCGGAAATGGCCTTTTTCAATTTTGGAAATGGATAAAAATCTAATGGAGCAAGATCAGGCGAATAAGGCGGATGCTCAATCAATTCAAAGCCACAATCTTTAATGGCAGCTATGGCAATGACAGACTTGTGAACAGGGGCATTTTGTCCATTTTGCAAAAGTCACTTGCCTTGTTTACTTTAGAGTGCTACCTCTTCGACATAAACTGACCAAACGACTCCAGTCTTCGGGTACACAGTCAGGGAATAGTAGAGCTGACATCCCTGCTTATCTTCTTCAATACAAGGCTCACAACTTATCAATCAGCCCTCGTAACTCATTGCTCCTCAAGAGTCTTGTACCTCTCTGTTGAACAGAGCACTCAATTAGTTGTTACTAAACACAAAACAGTATCCTGATTGGTATCTACTCGTCTCACCAACAGTTGAAGAGGATCGTCCACAAAAAACCTGACTTGGGGATCCCTTACCTTTACTAAAACCTTTTTTTAGTCCTTTACAGGCAGGAGCCAGAAAGGATACCAAGTACTTTGGCTGATTGCAAATCATCACTTTTAATTCATTTCTTTGAATTGAATTTTAAATATTGCTGCAATAATGAGTTAAAGACATTTGGACATTTTCCTCATGGGAGATCCATTTTAATTATGTCATCTGAGTAAATTGGAGTCATTATTCATATTTATTGAATTGTCTCCCTAGCCATTTTGTCCTTTTTGTTTCCCCTCTCCTCCTCGCTGTCAGACTGAAAATGTCTCTCTATCTGTCTCCCAGCTCTGCTGTCAGTCCACATTGTATTCTGTGTGCTAACCACAAAATGTCATAATGATAATCTTTCAAGAAAGCACGGCATGCAGAGCAGCCAAGGTCTCGAAAATCAACAGCACACATAAAATCCACACCATACATCAGCAGCTGAACTGTGGCTGCTGCCTCGTGTTTCCCTCAGACGTGCCATTATTTCCCGCGGACACATTAAAATGGAAAAACAAGAGAAAAAGAAACGCTGCCTGAACTGCGGCTGCAGGCCAAGTTGGAGCCATTGCTGGTTAACTGATTAGCTCTGTAATTGCAGTGGAAATGCCAGGCTGAGGTTGATATAAAAGTGCAAAGGCACATCCAGGAAATACTAATCAGTCTCCCGGCTGTTCTCCAGGAAGGCTGCTGTTGTTGTTAAGAATGCCACCTTCACCAAACACCACTTTATCTGTGTGTGTGTGCAGGTTTGTTTGGCTGTTTGAGATGTGTGTGCGCACCATTGTCTGGTCTAACAAGGTAGAAATTAATTTCTCCTGCCCTCTCTGTAGTTTTACCTCAGACAATAATAAATACCTTTCATGAAAGCAGAGTAAATTTGGGTGAGATGTTCCTGCATATTAGAATAAACGCCTCATTATAACCGTGACAGAAAGAGACTTCATCGTTCCCTCCTTGTTCCTATCTCCTCCGTTCAAACGCCCTCATTATAACCCTCATTTGATCCAAATAACGTGCCTCCAGCTCTTTTTTTGTCTTCTCTTTTGCTTTCTTTCATGCATTTGTCCTTGCCTCGCTCAAAGGGAGTTCTTCTCTTTTTTAACACCCACAGTGACTACAGCCTGCATCTTCACCTGTCGCTACCACTGCTCCATCTGTCCACTCTTAGTTCTGTGTCCATTTGTTCGACCTCATCATTTAAAGTTCTTCCCCTCCCTGTCTGCACAAAAAGGCAAGAAACAGTTCCTCTTAAAACACACAGTACCTAAATCTAACCAGCAGGAGGTCTCAAAACAATAACGCAAAACTGCAGCAACACAATGTCGATATAAATTCTCCTCCATTAAGACAGTACATATTGTTTCATTTCACAGATAGATTTCGCATATTTAGGGCAGCAGTGATTTATTGGTAAAGCTGGTAGGGGGTTCAATTCCCAGCTTCTGCAGTTGATATGTTGACGTGTCCTTGGGCAAGACAATCAACCCTAATTGGTGCCGTTGACTGTGTCAGTTGTGCATTAAGTGATGACCTGACACTTAAGAACACTACACTTTATGAATGTGTTATTAATGGGTAAGTGTCACATGGGGAGAAAGAGCATTTTGAGTCGTCATACTTGCTGTTGTTTTGCCCCAGCAGCACTCATCTTAATACAAAAACCAGCACATTCCAGTATTTTCACAGCTCAGTTTTTTGAGAAGTGTGAAGAAAATGTATATATGTATCTATTATCATTATGATTATACACGTATTATGATCCTCTTATATGTTTGTGTGAAAAACCTTGCTGAAACAAGAAATCGGAAACGAGAAAACAAAACAGAATATCTTGTCTCTGATAGCAGAGGACTGCACCGTCACATCAGCAGAACTCACAGCCTCTGAATGAAGGTGATGACCATTGTTGTGACTTGTGTTTTTGTAACTCTAAACTGCAATATTAATTTGTGATGCTTGTGTGATAAAGTGCACCTTGACTGTTTAAATACAAGAAGCTAAGACGCACAATTCAGTGCATGAGGAAGTTGCCTTCTGTTGTAAACTCCTTCGAAGTAAATGATCAAAAGACTCCTTTCTCCTGTCGTTCTTTCCACTTGGGCTGCTGAGTCAGGGGCAGTTTGGGAAATTTTCCTGACAAGAAGAAAAATGCCTTCAGCATTAGCTGTGTATTGCTGCCATGCTTCAAGAGCTCTTCATGGAAAACAGGTTAGCTTTTGCAACAGTGCCATGCTCGTCAGTGTCATTTCTCTCTCATAGACCAATCAAAATCAAGAGATGGGATGACTTTTTGGGACATCTTGATCAAAAAAAATGGTAGAGGAGAGAGTTATATCTAAAACTGAGGCTGTGAACACTGCAGCCTCAGCAAAAAAGGCTGCCTGGATGCAGGCCTTGTAGTGCAATCCAGGAAGTCAAGGGCAAGCTTTGGCCATCTCGTTCTTGTTACTGGACACACAGTCGAAAGAATGATGTCTACCTGTATGTCACAGACTCGGGAGTGAGGCACGAAAACAACAAAAATGTTGGAGTGTTCCTTTAAGCTGATCTGAAATTGAAGGGTTGGAGGAGGCTGCAGTTTGCTTCATGAGGAGAGGTTGGGCAAGGTACGTCAAAGCTTATGGCAGAGATCAAAAATAGTCCATTACAAGTAAGCAACATGAAACAGGAATGATATGCTGAGACAGAAAATCCAGTTCCAGTATAACTTCATATATAACAGGAGGAGGTATAGCATAGCCGTTCACTTACATCCAAAAAACAGAGACATTTCTTGACAACAAAGTCCACAAACTGGCCAGAAAAGACTGCTGGTTTGAGAGAGGTGTCAAGTAAACCATATTTGTAAAGATGAGGAACAGAGGTGGGAGACTTTTTTTTATATCTTGTGTATACATACATACATACATATATGTGTATATATATATATCTATATATATGTGTGTGTGTGTGTGTATATATATGTATATATATGAACAACACTGCTAATTACTCTGGAGACCACCAAGATGAACTGCACTCCCTGGCTCACTCTTAGAAATGAAGAAGCCTTTTGGGGAAGAGGTGAATCATCTTCAAGGACATGAATCAGTCCAGTTGCCACTCGGATCAGACTTTAACCACAGACTTGATGAATGAGAACCTACTCGTACATATATAGAACAGACTTTGACAAAACATCTAGTGTTTCCATAGGAACAGTAAACATTTCATGTCCTGTCATGGTGGCGCTTTCATGGCAGCTGCTTCGATTACTCTGACTGTGACAACCATTAGAATTAAGGATTTATAGGATTTGGAAAATTGATGGAAATATTTTAGGAGGGGAGGATCAAACATTTTTCCAGGGCATTTGAGGTAAAGAAAAAATAATAATTTTGTGCCTTTAAAGCGGGTTCCCCTTTCATTCAGTGTGTTTGTGTCTTTGTCAGCTATGCTTGGACGTTGTGATTGTTCACATTTGCATGCGCTGGTATGATGTTGTTTACTTTGTCTACAAGGCTTGTTTGCAGAAGTAGTACTATTTGATGCATTGAGCATCATAGTGCATCTGACTGTACAAACCACTGTACACAAAAAATGCTCCTTATGTCTCCTTAAGTTTATTTTTTCATCATCTCATAATGCAGCTTCATCTGTTTCCACCCTGTTAAACAAAATTTCCTCTTTTCTGTGTTGCATGTTACTGTGCTTCATTAAAGCCAGATCATATTCATGCTGAGTGAAATATTCAACTCCAGCATGTCATGTTTTTATGCCAGCGATGTTAAAAACAAATGAAAACATCTCATGATAGTGATTCACTTTGACATGGTAACCGTGGAAACACTCAATCGTAGCCCATAACCTTGAGGGGCTTTAAACAATGTTTGCCTGCACATTTAACCATCCTTACACAAACAGAAAAAACACACCTACAGCAGCAGAAGATGTATGCAGACGTTTTTATTCAGGAAAACCTCACAGATGAGTGAAAATATTCCTTTATAAAGAAAAGTGCAGTGTCTGACTGTAAAATCATGGAGGTGTTATTAGCAAATCGGACTAGACTTAACTTACTAGCTGAGATTAAATATCTGAGGGTTAGGGCTATTGCTAAAATTTCTAGACCCCATGATACAGTCCCACCATTGCCTCAGCCTATACCAACATGACCAGGGGCATAAAGTAACATTACTACACCAAAATATATCCCCATATTTTGAGGAGCAACTTGTTATTGAGGGCGACGTGGTGTTGCAGCAGGTAAGTGTGCGTGCCTCACAGCAAAGGTGGTCGCTGGATCGATTACCTGTCAGTCAGGGCCTTTCTGTGTGGAGTTTGTAGGTTCTTTCATGCTTGTGTAATTAAGCTTATTTGTGATGCAGGGACCACACGTACATATGTATGTATGTATTAAAAATGTATGTATGTATGTATGTGTCTAAACTGAACAACGATGTCGGGAATGTTTTGTTGTCATTTCTCTACAAACACATTTGTGAAATTAAGGAAGTCAACGTGAAGCTACCTGCAACTTTTGATATTTCAAAGAAAAGAATCTTTGCAGCCTTTGACTTCTGAGCTGACAACGTGTGTTCTGCAGTGTTGACAAGAACTGGAATTACTGGTAAGTAAATATCAATATTGTGAATGATAATTTCTTGTTTGCATAGTTCATGTAGAAGCATCAGTCCTTTTCAAGTTGTTTCATGACCTGAAACAAACTGCTGAAAAACTATTTCATACAATTACTTTTTCATAGTATTATTAAATATTTGATACTCATGAATGGTTTAATAGAGCATTAGTAGAGGTGGCTCTAGTTTTGCCTATTTTTTCTTTTATTATGTAGTTTAGTAGTTTTGCCTACAGGTTCAAAGGACATGTGAGGGGTCTTGAGATAAATAATAAATGAAAGAGGAAATTAATTCTAAATTCTAAAGTTTTCTAAATTCTTATTTATTTTTTGATTCTTTAATATTTTCTGTGTGTTTTTCCTTTGAGGGAGGGGAAGTCTGAAACTACAAGTGATAAAAAGTTAGAAGACTTAAAGTGGATAATGAGATGCTACATTTTGTAAAAGCTCACATGCCAAAAAAGTTAAATAATTACCTCTGCCCAGGAGGTTATGTTTTTGCTTATTTTTCTGTTTGTCTGTTTGTTAGCAAGATAACTCAAGACATTACAAATGGATTTGGTTGAAAATTTCAGGGAATATTGATCATGGCACAAGTTGTTACATGTAGTGTGTTATGTGACCAATGTCTTTATTAAATTCTATCCTTTTTTTTTTGGAGGTCAGTCCATTTTCCCCAGCATTGATCATGAGTCTTTGCTGTGGTTCTTAAGTAATGAGTCAGTTTCTCCATAGAGAAAATCTCTTCTACTGTATCCAGCCAAATTAGTGCTGTAGAGGAGTTACTTTTCTGGTGATGGCCTTTTTGCCAGCCAGTTTCAGGAGTTTAAATGGGTAGATGTCCATCTTTTGAATAATAGTATTGGGAATCAGGCCTAAGTATATAATCTTTGGGTCTTTGTAAATCTTTTAACCAAAAAATTCATCAAGGGTCTGAACAGTTTTGCCCCTAAACAGTTGCAGTTTTGTGAAGAGCCAGAAAATGTGAGAGTGATTGGCATTCACATTTCCACACTGCCTTCAACAGATCTGTGATGAGATTAGTGGCTTGTTTTTAATCTGAGGTGTGACAAAAAAGTGCATCAAATTTTTCCATTTTTCCAGATTCTCTCCACCTTCTGGAGTTAGCAGATGTTTGTTGTGTTCAACACATAGAATACCAATCACTCTTTGACATATTTATATTGAGTTCAAGTCCCCACGTAGCTTTTACATACAATGAATCACTACTGTTCTGTTACAGTTTAGGTACAACACTAAAGGGAGTATTTTTATATGCACCAGTCAGACTCACTTCATTATCCTCTGCTGAGCTTCACAGTTTAATTTCTGTCATAAAAATGTCTGAGTTGTAGGTATCTGAGTAGATCTTCATTGACAAGTTTAAATTCTTTTTTCAAAAGTTTTTTATCTTTTTCTCTCTAGAAGTGTCCAAACAGCTGTTATTACTTTTAATTCCACTTGGCAAACAAAGCGTCCATTAGTCTAGATTGGAATCTAAGAGACTGTGAGGGCCAAATTAGAAGCTTACTATCTCCTTCCAGTTTATACTTTTTAACAACTTCACACCAAGTTTTAAATGTGTCTTCCACTTCTACTTGTCCTTTAGTTTATTTTCCTCCTAATTTAGTCTGGGGTTGAGACGGTGATAGTTTTAATTTGATCAGTTTCCATTTGACTTGGCACTCTGTGGAGCACCATTAGACAAAATATCTCATTTGGGCAGCAAGACAATATTCTCGAAAATTTGGGCGTGCTAACCACCCCGCTCCTTGTCAATTTGGAGAGTCCTTAATTTTACCCTTTGTCTTGCACCGGCCCATATGAAACAGAATATTTGTTCATCTCATGCAGAAAAATGAGATTCTTACTGGTAATAATGAGAAGAGGTATACATACCTTGGTAGTACACAACTTACATTCTTGAACTGAAATTAAACACAAGCGCTGACTATTTTGCAATATCTTTCTGTACTTTTTTGTTTATAATGTTGTAATTCATTTTGTGTAGTTTATTCAGATCTTGTGTTAGAAACACTCCAGATAATTTATAGATTGTGCCTCCCTCTTTAAATCTTTCTTATGTCTGATATCATTGCTTGGGGTATAATTTAAAGGAAAGATTTGTGTTTTATTAACATTTACTTTATAGCCTGACATCTTGCCATAGTTGTGTAAAACTGACATTGGTATAGGGAGTTTTGTGTTTAGGCTCTGGTGGTAAGTAATAATATCATCTGTAAAAAGCCTAATGACTTGTTCCTCATTGGCGATATCGATTCTGTTCAAATCTTCATTTTGCTTGAGCTAATGTCTCAATAAACAATGCAAACAGGAAAGGGCTGAGGCAGTAACCCTGGTGTGTGCAAATGAAAAGCTTAAAACTTCTTGACAGATGGCCGTTGATTTTGACTTTAGCTATAGGGTAGTTATATAATGATTGAAAACAACTGATACGTGTAATACTAAAGCCAAACCTCTCCAATACTCTATACAGAAGAGCTGACTCTGTCAAAAGCCTTCTCCACACCAAGGCTTTTAAAAAATGCATTTATGTTACCACACCGAATAATACAAGATCAGTCCGTGGTCATTTTCTCAGCATGTCCCCTTTGAATCTCCTGCAGTTTTTCCCTTGCTCTTTTCCCCTCTCTCCTGGCAACCCAATGCCCGTTGCCATCCATCTAACAGCTTCTGGAGCTGCTCCGCACCACTGCAGGACTCCTCCGCAGTTTCCGGCTCCTCCATGGGAAATTCGCGTCCCTTCAGCTCCCTCGTTACCTCTGTTGCACTGGTATATATCCAGGACCAGGTAGTCCAGTGGATCTGCATGCTTGTGTATGGTGCTTGAAACCGAATGCCTTTTTCCTTCAGGACCTTCTTTATCGCACTGTACTCCTTACACTTTTCTACGATCTCCATTGCATAGTCGTGGTCAAAAACAATGTTCTGTTGCTCAGCTGTATTTTCTCCTTCTTCCACGCTTCTTTCAGAACTAACTCTTTAGTAGTAAACTCCAGGAAGTTGATGATTATTGGTCTCGGCAAAGCCTCCAGCCTGGGTTTGAAGACAGGTGGGCTGAGCAGCAGGCTCGCTGTGTCTTTAACTCCAAGTCTTGAGGTAATGGTAGTTCACTCCTGAGGAGACCCTCGAAGAATTGTGACACCAAATATCCCTCCATGCCCTCAGCACTTTTGTGTAAATGCACTGTGAGAAGGGTTATTGTTTGTGTATGTGGTGCTCCCACTTTTCTGTGCCCTCTCATGCTCTTGCAACACCGTAATGCAATGTCAGTTAGCAGATGGGATTACCTATATTATGTTGTTGCATAATCAACGTAACATCTTAAAGCTTAAGATGGCAGAGCTTCCTTCTGTAGTTTGTGGAAATACACAACAGAAAAATAAAGATACAGCTGACTGATCTTTGAATTCTGATACCTGAATTAAATTAGAAGGAAAATCTGATTTACCTTTTTCCATTGATCTATGATTTTTATTTAAGTTTCAATAATTCTGGGTGCCAATTGCCCAATGGTGATTTCAATGGCCCAGTGTCCAGTGGCTGATGTCCACAATGCCAACGGTCAGGATTCTGATCCTTCTTTTGACTTCCTTCTCACAGTTCCTTCCACTGTCTTTTACTAGTTTCCAAATCTGTCTAGTGTCCTCTCTATCATATACGTAAGGACTTTAAATCCTCAAACTTACTTTCTAAAAGGGAAAAATTAATCAGTATTCAGCACAACAGCAGGATAACAGTAACACATGAGCTGGCACAATGATACTTCATCAAAACTTTGTCCCACCCCTTCCCAAAAAGTTCTTGTAAACAGGTTTGCATCTTTGGTTAAAAGACCTCTCTGTTATACCAAACAGAAGCTTTTGTGTCTCCCAGACAGCATTAAAAAAAAACAAAAAACAAAAACAAAACACAGTTTGGTTGGTGTGAGGTCAGGTGAGTACAGAGGAGCTCCACTCTTCACTTCTGCATCCTCACTCCTCAGTGTCCTCCTCCTAAACTCCATCCAGCAGTCTGAGTCGCAGCTCGCCGTTCGCCCGCCCGTCTGCCCGCCTCTAGCCCACACAGAGCCCGGCCCTCAAGTCACCTGCACTAATCCTCAGAATAAATAAACCATGTGCAGAGTGGTGCAGCCAGCCTTGGCTATTTTCAGCCCTGCTGTGCTTTCCCCCCCTTCTACTCCCACGTCCGAAATGTCTCCACAAAAAGCGTTTCCCCCTCTCAGCCCCGGCAAATAGAGCGTGCTTGAGCAGCATTACTGATCCGTCTAGAAACCAGCTGGAGTCATGGAGACTGGGTGTGGCTTTCCTCTCTTTAACAACATGGGAAATGATATCTTGGGGCTTAAAAATGAGCAGATTTTGGGATGTTTTCTGAATAGGCCATTAAAGCCCAAAAAGAATAATTAGGCTTTTAGTGTGCAAAAACAACTGGTGATGTTTTGAAGCTCGGACCATCAATCTGGCTATTTCTCTTTCTCTAAAAGTGAGTTTTAGAATTTTGCCCCCTGCAGACTTGAAAAAGTAATTTTACCTGCATTTAATGATGCTCTAAACTCACCATTAAAACCGTCTGTGGGTCAGTTTCTGAGGTCTCCAGGGGCTGGAGTCTCTAACAGCATGAAACACAAGAGTTTTTTCTGCAACAAGGGGAACAAAGTAAGCCATTAAGAGACAAAGATGAACAAATGGAAGCAGGAGAAGCAGATGTGTTTCGATCAATCACATTTTGAAAAGTTACAAAAAAGAGAAAGAGCTGGAGCTTTTTATGGCAGACTAAAATACAAAAGTCTGCATGTCACACAAGACAAAAATAAAAATAAGTATCACAGGCACAGGGTACTCAAGTAAATCATGACACACTGTCAGCACACTTAACAAAAGTTCTATAATTATTAATTGCAGCTCTGTAACTTAATTAATATTTTGACATGAACAAATATTGAAGGAGGAATCTGAATTTCTGTCAAGCTGTCCGACACATATGATGTCACTCTTCTGTTTTAGCAGCCCTAAGAGACATAAAATCATGAAAAGCTGCCATACAAGCACTTGAGAAGTAACTGTTTAGCCTACTATACAAAAAAAATCCTGGAACTATCACTGACTTGCAAGTCTCCATGTAAATATTCTGATGGATGTCTCACCAGTAACTGAAATCCAGATTCTCCAGTATGTGCAAAATTTGCAATGACAGTAGGAGACCCTCTTAATGGGGCCCCATCTGTCAGCACTTGCTCTTTTGTGTAGCTAAAGACTGAGATGCAGTATTTCTGTTTAGATTGAAGGGCCATTGATAATCCCCCAATAACAAGGAGAAGCATTCTACGTTTAGAAGAGAAAAAGAGCAAAAAAGACAGTACATTGGTATTTATAAGCAATACTCATATGAATGTGTCTTAGTGAAAAGACATCAACAGTTGTTGACCCCACAGTCGTTAATGCAACTACCACAGATGCTAAAAGACACCAGATAACACTGTTGTTCCTTTTACCATAACACTGAAGTAATGCTTGAAGCAGAAGCTCAGCAGCTCCTTCACTCTGCAGCACCCTCTTAAGTCATGTCCTGCCTCCTTGGACTTACCATTTTCTGTCTGACGGAGATATATTCAGCTGTGGAGTACATGTTTAAAAGTTGAACTCCGGTGCAAGTTGTCCTTTCCAAGACATTTCACAAGTAATGGATCAACAGGGCTTTTGATGGTCCTCACCACTCGATAGTGAAGTCATCAACAAGTATCTTAGGGAAAATAAATTTGTTGAAATAAAGAAACAAACTGAATACAGTCCATTTATGTTACAAAAGCCAATCCAGTTGAGACACCAGTCTGTAGCTGAGGTGGTATGGAGTTTTCTCCCACTCTTTGTGTCAAAGGTTAAGAATGAAACATACAAATTAAATTAAGACAAAAAGAGAGACAAGCTGAATTAAAATGCTGCAAAACCACGCAGCCAAAAAACTCAGACTGAGAATAAAAGGATTGATGCATCATCATGTTCCAGAAAACACATTTATTGATCCAAAAATGATGCATCCAATTATATCAGCCCCACTCAAAAAATAGCCCAGTCAAAATTATCTTCCAAGTCACGGTCTGGCATAGATTTGTCTTTCACTTTTCAAGCCAATATCCTGTTTTAGATCTCCATTATGTGGTTGTTTCTAGTCCACAAAAAAGCCAAGGGGCACTTCCACTCATAGGTTTCTTAAAGTAGCCTGGAAAACTGTGAAAGTGTCAGGATCACTCTTAAAAATGATGGAATCTTTTATTCAATAAGCAAAAAATCATATCCAAGGCTGGCATGATCAGAACATTTCCAGGTCATGTGAAGACACAGACATTGAGAGCTTGATTACCTCCAATGAATTTGACCTAAAACTTTGATAAATGTTACTAAGAAGAATGTTTATTCTACTCCTTCATCCTAAATACATCCTCTGATTCACCCATTTCTGCTGCAGAGATTTACTGGCTTTAGACACAATGGTTCAAATGCTTATCTGAATGCTCCAAACTTCTCATATTTGCATAACAGCATCAGATGGAGGCATACATTCATTTGCATATATATTTTGCAGACTTTCTTGGAAAATCTGAGCAACATTGGGATGGACATAAAATTGGTGTGGTGTCTTTAAGATCATGGAAGGTGATGAGAGATGCTGGTAGATTTTGTTAAATAAATGAACTCTGGAGCTGCACCCATGATGGTTTAAAGTCAAGGGATGCAAGAAAGGTGAATTTTCAAGTTTCTGTTTTTGAAATTAACCCAAACCAAGGTTAACAACACACTATACGACCTTCAGATCTTAAACTATTAGGAATCTGGGATTTATAATAACAGTACAGCCTTCTGATGAACACACTACATGAATCAGCCACAATGTGAGACTACATATTAAATCTGTAACAATTTTTACAGTGGGTTTTCCAATGACACAAGTAGTTATGGAAGCTTGTGTGATCACATTACTTCAGAAGAACAATAAATATATAATATATAATATATATAATATATATTATATATATATTATATATATATACATAATATATATATTTATATTATGTATATATAGGGATGCACAATATCATCAGATGATATTAGTATCTGCAAATAATTGCTTCAAAAGCTAAATATCGATATAAATTTCTGCTAATATTCCCTGCTGATACTTTAGCCTTAAATATTTCCATCAAGATAAATGAGTTTTTTGCATATTAATCTTAAATTGTTAACTCTTAAAAGAGCATATGAAGCTGGATTTTACTGTTATACTGTCAAAAAATACATTTTGCATATGACGTAGGTATAATCTAAAAGAATTACTTTCAGTCAATAAGTTTTGAAATATTGCTATATCAGATATTATCAAAAATTGAATATCATGCCTCCCTAATAAATAATCAAATTCATTTGGATTCAGACAACAACCCAAAGGGGCAATTGTGTTTTAGTTCATCAGATATTGATTGTCTAACAAACAACAGATAGGAGTATGTGAGACCAATGGCTATCAAACTGTGTGGCAAGGCACACTGCTGTGCCTCGAGGACAAATCCAGATGTTCCTTGG
>JBAMNC010002279.1:0-32633 GCA_037902135.1 Cetoscarus ocellatus
AAGGGCCCCAAAAAGGTCACTCTCCCCTGTGGGCCAAACTGTGACTGACCAGCACACACTGTCGATTATTTTTTGCTGCTCTGAAGTGTTGAAGCAGCTAAACTCTGACCTGAGGGTTTGTCCTGGTTTACTTTTTTCCTCTTCCTGTTGGCTCCAGACCAAACTCTCAGGTTACACGAGCTGAAGAAACCAGGAACAACGCTCCTCAGAGCTGGCAGAGGGTTTGTAAACAGCTGCTGGCTTCAGACCGTCGTGATCGCTCTTCCTGGATCAGGAGTGACTTTGCTCTGACAGAGAGGAGGAACCACATGCAGCTCAGGACTGACACATTAAAATATGAAGCTTTAAGGTGCATGCTAATGTCTGCAAAAAGAAAGAGTGACAGTGAATATAACTCTGAAGAAAATGAGGAACAGACAGTGACCTTCAGGGCAGTCAGAACGTCTTCAGGAGCACACTGGTTTAGAAAAACTCAATCTGATGACCTCCACTGACTTCTTCAGGGGCACACGGGTCCTTCAACATCTTTAAAAGGCATAAAATGTCCTTTTATGTCATTAAAAAAGTCCCAAGGAATATACTTCCAGGCATAAAATGTCCTCAAATGTTTTAAAACTAAAAAAGTCCCTAATCAGGTTTAAATATCCTTCAAATTTACAAAATGGAGTGCATGTCCTTTTACATGTTTAAAAGAGAAACTTTCAAGTCCTTCAAAAATACAAAACACCCTCGGAAGTATTTCATAAGACACAAAAATTGCTTTAACATGTTTTAAATGAGTAAAAAGTCTTTTATCTTGTTTTAAAAGACAAAAAATGTATTTAAATATTATTTAAAAGAACAAAAATTCCTTAAAAATTAAAAAAAATAAAAATTCTTTATCATGCTTCAAAAGACAAAATGGACTAAGATCCAAAGATACAAAAAAGACAAAAGACCCTTTAACATGTTTTAGAGGATGCTCTAAGAGTCCTAATATAACATTTCATGTCCCTAACATTTTTTTTCGAGCCACAGTGTCCTCAAGCATATTTAAATGCAAAAAGGTTTCAAAAACAAACTTAAATGACATTAAATGCCCCAAAACTTTCTTTAAAATCAGACAGACAGATGTAGCTGTTTCCCAAATATTATAAGATAGAAAAAGATGATTTTACATCCTTAGAAAGTCACTAAATATCCTGAAACATCCTTTAAGACACTGAGGGCCTGATCTACAAAAGGTCCGGTGTATTAAATCACGTGCAAACTTGATAGTGCGCAAAGCTGATCCACTAACAGGGTGCAGCAAGGACTGCATCTGTCAAATGAGCAAAATAGCACGCGCAGTCCTTATAGCGTGTTTGCCTTCATGAATATGCAGAATACATGCAGATTATCAGAACATTAAAAATACTGGGAGGAGGAGATGCAAATGTAATCATTTAGCACCTGCAATGTGACTTCCGTCATCTGTGTTTTTGTGTCTAAATTTAGTACATTTGAAAGGCAGGTGCAAAACTGGCACAGAGCTACACACGAACCACTGCTGTCATTGTGGTGAGAAACAGGGGTCACATTAATTGAATATTTTCCATTATTGACTGAATTTTTTGATGAATGACCGAAAGATTTGGAGGCTGTGGGCTCTAATTTCCTGGCGCAACTCAGGGTGGTGCAGGGTGGCGCAGCCTGGCGCACCCCGCGCAGTGGTAATTTCGTCCGGCACACCGCCGTGCAATTTGGTAGACCAGCTGCGCCGAGATGGGTATGACGCCGCACCAGGGCGAGGTGACGATAGATTCAGCTTGGCGCAGTGACAATTTTGTGCCAAAAAAACACGTGGAAGGTGCGCTGAAAGCTCGCCAGCTCCAACCTGGTCTATTCTCGGCGCAGGCGAGGTGCACCCTGTGCAGTGGTAATTTGGCTGACAGACGCACAGTGCGCACACATCACCAAAACCTCACAGGCAGGTATCCAGAGTGTCAGGCACATTTCAATGCAACAAACAATCACAGCAACCACTATTTAATGTAACCGTCTAAACCAGCACATACATTTGTATCTATATTAATTGTCCCGTCACATCTGATGTCAGATCAGAGACGTTTGTCATAACTAACGAGTTCACATCTCTAAAGCCAACCACAAACAGCCACATCATCAGATACGGAGTATCCAGCTTCTCTCATCTCTTGAAATTAAATAGAAAAGAAAAAAGAGAGAGACGCTCGCTGAATAAATGTAAGTCACTCAGGTGTCTTAAGGATTTACCTGTGATTGCCCATATTTCTCTGTTTTAATCTTTACTCATAACGTGATCTAAAAAGATTGAGAACATTATGGCAAGGAGGATGAGGAGGAGATATATTTTCACCAAAGGTTCTGCTATTTAGCGATGACAGACCAGGAATGCAGGTGGATCACAAGCATGATGAATGGATTAGCCTGCTGCTGTGTTTAAATGTAATCATCACTTAATTTTGTACTCTATTATGACACAGGAACAGATTACATCTGTCCTGTGAGGTGGTCCACATGGTGACATACATCGTGTCCTCCGATGCGCGGCCCGGTGGCCCCTGCGCTCTCCCAGTTGCTGTTAAAGTGACAGCAGCTCTGACCTTCTTCTCCACCCAGGTGAAATTGTCACTGCGCCTCGCCCGCGGCGCATTTAAAGGCGAGGAGAGGCGTTCATTTGATTGGTGAAGATTACACTCGGCTGTGTTAAACCCACTCACGCCTCCTCTCCTCCCTCTCTGCCATTTGCGCCGGTGGGAGAGACGGAGGCGTGGGCGCGCCTCCCTGCGCCAGACTGCGCTGTGAACAAAACTTGCAAAATGCCCTGGACACTCCCCGTTGGCGCGGCGCAGGTTGCAGTGCAGGGCAGGTGCGCCCCGCCTGCGCGTGGTCTACGAAATTAGAGCCCTGTCTGTCATTATGAAGGACTGGAAAAAGAGGGAGGATCCAGTGTGCCATCATACTCATGCAGACACACGCGTAAAGTAAAGCCTCTCTGTTTTGAGCTCTACATCGTGGAGGAGGTCATTTAACCTGTGTAGAAAAGATCCCCCTCATAGCCAGAATTACTCCGTTTGTCACTCAGAGCTGACTACACCACACTCTGCACGCAGTGACAGCGAGTAAAGAAGCTGTCAGTACGTGGACAGTGTGACGCTGCCAGTGTGTAAAAGGCAAGAGTACCCGCTCAGTCTGTGTGTAACTGTAAGACTGCTCCTCACATGACAGGCTGTTGATGATGGAGCTGTGTAACTGTGTGAATGCTGTCATTTAGATTATGTTTGATTGCAATCAGAAAGGGAAAATTAAAAATGACTGATAAAAATATGGCATGAGGGAAAAGTGATGACCTTGTCCGTCAAAATGACGACAACAAAAAAAGGTTACAGCAAGTGTGTTTATTTGCCTCAAACTCCATGACTTTAGACTTCATTTTTTGTTTACGGCCACTCTGCTCTGCCAAACTCTCTATGGTGACAGCCGGGAGCACACACACACTCCTCATTTAAAGGGGGCGTCCACACCACTTTGCACTTGTTATGAATTGCGTACGCAGTCATAGTAGATCACCCGCAACACACCCACTAATTGCATGTGCAATTTTTTAGTTTGTGCAAGCTATTTTTCACTCGTTCATTTGGATCTTAGTAGATCAGTCCCTAAATGTCCTCACTTATGTCCGCTTACTCCTGACCCGCTGACTGTTCAGATCTATGCTCAGTTGCGCAGATAAAAACAGAATAAAGATTTTCTTTTTAAGATTCGTAGTGATTTTATTACATCTTTGGATCTGTAGAGGTTTGTTTACATATTATTAAATTATTTGGACACTCTGGTGTGGAGTCCTGTCTCTGACTGTCCCAGCCTGACTGTAGACCTGATCTGTTTGTAATGATGTAAACCCTTTAATTTGGATTCAAAACCAGATTCAGAGTGTGCACAGTAGCTGTGGTCAGTGTGTTTCTTCTGGTCCCTCCTGAAGCTCCTCCTGTTTCCACCTGAGGTCAATGGACGTGTGATTGGTCTGATTTCAGAGCTGCTCTCTGGCTCTGCCCCTGAGACTGGATTGTCCAAGGCGGCGTGCCTTTAGCGGGGGCGGGCCGGCACACGCCGGTGTGCTGCCCCCCCTGCCCCCCGTCTGTGGTGGTGTTGTACTCACGCTGAAGTGTTTCATGTTATTGTGTTGGCCGTGTGAGATGCTGGCTCTGGATTATTTTGGCATGGTCGGGCTTCATAACAGACGCATTATATTTCAGTTTTACTGAAATCTGAGTGAATATCGGGATTTGAGTGAGCGCCGCCCAACAAACAAGCTCCGTCTGATTTCAATGTTCTGAGCAGTCGGAGCAAACACTCGCTGCCGAGGGATTTATCAGCGTGGAGACGAGAACCTCAGAGGAGGAGGAGGCTGTGAACACGCTGAGGCCACAACCAGAACCCCAGGTCCACACCTGAACCAGCTTTTCCAGAGGAGACAGTCCTGCATGTGAGGCCTCAGCTCCAGTCCCTGCCCAAGGCCACTCCAGTGTGCAGGATCATGGAAGTCCGGGTCCAGTAGACCTGAGAGTGCCACAAAAACAGCCGAGCACTGGAGTCGGTCCAAGAGCAGGATTAAATATTATTTTACAGCAAATGTCTGTTCATGCTCTGAGAGCTCCCGACGTCCCTAAAACAAGCCGATGAAGCTCAGATGAAGCCCCAGATCACAGACTGTGGACAACATTCAGCAGCCTGAGGGATGTTACAGGGAGCCTCTGAGTCTGATCCATGGAGGTCTCTTGATGGATGGATGAATCATTGGATTGATCAGTTTTCTGTTGGATAGATTGATGGGTGAAAGGATGAGTGATTGCTGCTCTGATGGTTGGATCAATGGATTTGTTGATTGATAATGGATGGATTGATGGTTGGATGGGTAGGTGGATGGATTAATATATTGATAGATGGATGTATTGATGGGTGTAATCACACATTGTCCAGTGCTCTGATGTCTCTCAGGCTTTAGCTGAACTCTGTAAACTCACCGTTCGTTCTCTGACTGGTTCTGTTTTTTGAAATATTGTGCAGCCAACATGATGATTAAAGAGTCATACATCTAAGAACAAACAGCAGGAGCCCAACAGAGGAAAGAGCTTGACCCTGTTGACCAGCAGACGTGTCCTATTAAAGAAAATGCTGAAGTAAACCAGAGGACGGCAGAGCCGTTGTCCTCTGTTCCTCTGCAGAGTGGATCAGCTGGTGCAGCAGTAAAAATGTCCTGCTAATCTCCGAGCCTGATGACCTGCAGACTGATGGGAACACCACTCTTATCAGAGGTTTTATAACGGCTCAGATTATCAGTCTGAGCAGCTCAGCTGACAGCACACGGTGTGAGCCTGTGTCTCACATTCATGCTTCTCAAAGCACTTCAACGACTGAATGATGAAGGAGAGCAGGACAGGTCTGTCTGCAAGAGGAGGAGATACAAAGACAGACGTCAACATGACTTTAAATCTTAGATCCCCTTATTCATAAAATCAGATCCATCTATTTCTATTTTTACTTCAACACATTCATAACACGTCATTTTAGACACGTTTACATCAAACCATCACATTGAGCTCTGGAGCCCATGGACCAGTGATAGCTCCAGAACTATGGAAATAAACTCAATAGGAGGCTGAGATCCATAAAGTCTGACAGAAAAAGGCCGAGCAGAAGAAGAAAACTATGACATCATGGCTGTTTGCAGCAATTCTCACTGTGAGGGCCTTTCATTGACTTTAATATACAGGGTGTAGGTTTGAATCAATGAAGTAAGCTCAAGTATGGTGTTCGTTTGAAGATGAGGTCAGTCAGTCCACAGGATGTTGATATGTGATTTTATCAGAGCCTTTCACACTGAATGCTCAGTTTCTTTCTCTTCTTTCTAACATTCTCTACAGTTTCGAGTCAAAGTGTCCTGCAGGAATCACACAGGTACTTTTCTTTATTTCTCTCTTGCAGGTCTGCCCAAGATGCTCGTCATCAGGAACTACTTTGGAGCTCCGAGTCCAACATCAGGTCCTGCTCTGAGCGTCCAGACTGGAGACATCATTGAGCTGATCTGTGCTGACCTGCACAGTCCGTGGTGGCAGGTAGGACGTTCAGCTCTCAGGTTTATTCAACAAAATCCAAAATTGTGTCGCCCTCAGACTGACAGGAGGTTTATTTTTATTATCCGTGCATCAGTCAGTGTTGAATCTGAATGAAAGTCTCGTGCTCTTTCAGACAAAGACATGTTAATGTGGACATTGTATATCTTTATATTGTCCTCACGGAGCAGATACAGAATCATCTTAACACCCCCCCGCAGCATCACTGTAACTTTGCATCCACATGACAGTTTGTAATGTTTTATTCTTTAATCAAAGACAGAAATTAAATATAAAAATAAAGAAAAATCTACCATAAAAAGGAGCAGAAGAAAGAATAATTTAATAAGATCTTACCAAAGTACATAGTAACACAATGCAGCAGCTCAGTCCAGAAGGACTTGGTTGGGGACTGAACCATGTTGGAAGTTGGTTGGGTAGCTGGAGAGGTCCCAGCTGACTCCCTGGGCACCGCCGAAGTGCCCTTGAGCGAGGCACTGAACCCCAAAACTGCTCTGCAGTGCTTCTTCAGGAGCAGCATTAATGCATGATCGTAGGACCTGTTTGCATGTACATGTGTATTTCAGCCTGTGTTTGTGTAGCATGTTTCAACAACAGAGTGGAAAGAATAAAGGATGTCTTTCTTTTGTTCTGTCCTCTGAAGCTAACCTTTAGTTAGCCCATGTTAGCCCCACAGCAGCTCTAATAAAGCCTTTCAGTGTTAGCCACACATTTGCTTCACCCTCCTTTAGCCCTGTGCAGACCCCATGTTAGCCTCGTGTCCTCCTGCAGCAGCAGGTCAGCAAACAGACCTGGTGACCTCTGACCTTCAGACTGAGATCATTTCTGCTCCGTGTGACGAATCAGATGGATCTCTGTTATTTTGTCTGTTTACCATGTCGATGGTCTTAGCTGTGTCGATGATCAGACCGTCAGCACAGCGAGGGACGGATAAAAATAAAGACATGTGGAGACGATGATGATAAAAACAGGAACATAAGCCGGGCAGGTGGTGAGCCGCTCGTCCTGCTCCTCGTGTACAGTTTAGTCCTCCAGCTGGGATCCTTAAAAACATGGATCCAAATGTTTAAACCGGATAAACAGGCGACTGAAGTTCTGCCTCCAAACCACAAAAACAAAAGTAACAAAGGAGAGAGCTGAAGCTGAGGCGGGTAGCTGCAGTCTCTGTGACGGTAAAGAGTCCCTCCTCCTCCTGTCAGCCGTAGCCAACTGCCCCGTGAACTCTCTGCTCCACGCTCTCCTCATCACGTCCACACTCTGATCTAACACCTTGATCTGTGTGTTTCAGGGCAGGATCCTGTCCACCAAGGAGGTCGGCTTCTTCCCCAGCGACGCCGTGAAGCCGTGTCCATGTGTAAGCACACTTTGATCCTCTGTAGTCTCATGGTAGAGCTCCCAGATCAGAAGAAGACTTCCTGAGACCAAAGTTCTCCCTGCAGTAACTCTTTCTAACTTAGACATCATGATTAAGTTCTTCTTGGGAGCTCTGCCTATGATTCAGAGATGTTTGTGATATATGGGCCCATTGTTTGGTCTGATGCCTCCTAAGGAAGTGTGATAAGCTGCAGCTGGTGCAGAACAAAGCAGCAGGTTTGTCTTTCTCGTGGGCCGAGGACAAATGTTCTCAAAGCGTCTGGAAGGAACTCTCCATGTTTTTAGGAGAGAAGCTGTAACCACAAAGACACTTTTAGTTGTTATAAAAGAGAAGAGATGCATGATTATAAACAACAGGGCAACATGCAATTATACACTCACTGGCCACTTTATTAGGTACACATCTCTAGCCCCAGGTTGGACTCCACTGGAGTACAGTGAACTCATCATCATGTTGAAGAACCAGTGTGAGATGATCTGAGCTCTGAGACATGGAGCTGCTGAAGTCTCCATCAGAAGATGGTCCACTGTGGTCATAAAGGGACGGACATGGTCAGCAACAATCCTAAGGTAGGCTGTGGGGGTTGAACCATGCTCAGGTGGGACTAAGGGGCCCAAAGTGCAGCCTGAACCGCTGATCCAAGGCAGGATGGATCCATGCTTTATGATGTTCAAACCAAACTCTGAGCCTACATCTGAATGTGCAGCAGAGATCCAGACTCATCAGAAATGTAGCCTCAGTTTCTGTCATTAGCTGACAGGAGTGGCACCTGGTGTGGTCCCCTGCCGCTGTAGTCCATCTGCTTAAAGATTGGGCATGGCCTTCTGCAGATCTTGGTTGTAATGAGAGGTTATTTGAGTTCCTGTTTTCTTTCTATCATCTCCAACCACTCTGACCATCCTCCTCTGACATCAACAAGACATTTTGGTCCAGAGAACTGCTGCTCACTGGATATTTTCTCTTCTTCAGACCATTCTCTGTGAACCCTGGAGGTGGTTGTGTGTGTTAATCCCAGCAGATCAGCAGTGTCTGACACCAGCAGCCATGTCACGTTCAAAGTCTCTTAAATCACCTCCCTTCTCCATCCTGATGCCCAGTTTGAACTTCTGCAGGTCGTCTTGACTGCCTACATGCCTAAATGCATTGAGTTGCTGCCATGTAATTGGCTGACTAGCTATGTAGTTAGTGATCAGCTGAGCAGGTGTGCCTGATGAGGTGACCCGTGAGTGTATATTCATGTACGTGCATACGTCAGAATGTTTTTGAGTTTGGATTTTCGTTTGAGGACTCAGAGGAGGCTGAAGCTGCTGCTGTGACCATCAGAGGGAGGAGATGGCTGATCTCTCCTCTCTGATTTGTCCTCGTCCTTCCCTCCCTCTGTGTCCTGCTGGATGATGAACGTCACAGTGTGTCCAGCTGTTTCAGGTTTATGGTTCCTCCTGCTGATAAGCTGCTGCTATCTGCTCTGCTGTAAAGATAAGAGCAGCATTATGCTCCTTCATTGGCTTTGCGCTGTAAAACAGTCAGGACATCAGGACTGTTGAGCTGGCGCCGTGCTCAGGTTGAGATGGTGTTGTTGTGTAAAAGTGAAAGCTTCATGTCAATAACAGGAACACTCTCTGACCTTTGCTTCAGGTCCCCAAACCGGTCGACTACTCCACTCAGCCCTGGTGAGTTCACGAAAACATCCACACAGAGACCTCCCCGCATGTTTTTATTAAGGTGTGCCAGTATTTTAAAGCATGGCCTTATTCTGACAAACTCTGGGCTCAAATGACCAGGAAGTGGCACTGAGACACCCTTTACTGTCATGAGTTAGCACAGATTTAGTTGTAAGTTATGACTGAACAATTTCCAAGGCGCGCCTGGACCTGTGTGCCTCACCATCCCATAGAACAGGGGTATTCAATTAAAAGTCACCGAGGTCCAGTTAATAAAGTTTCCACCAATAAAAGGTCCGAACCGAAGTCCAAATTGTGTCTTATAGCCTTCCCCTATGTCCATATTTTTATGGTTTCAACAATATTTTTTGTCAATTTTTAATGCAGGATATGGTTAATTGAGTGCACAGCTAGCTCCTTTACCATAAATAAAGTAGTCCTAGGCAAATTAATTAAGGCTCTTATTTCAGATTAAAAAAGAAAAACCTAAAATATAATAAATAAAAAATTGTAAACAGAGCCAAATAACCAGTTTTTTCTCTTAAATGAAAGAGGTCCCAGCCAAGAATTGAAGGCCTACACATCAAGTTAAAAAGTCAACATCTTCAGAAAACAATAAATAAAAGGTGGATCTTTTTAGGAAAAAACAAGTGCATACAGAGCACTGACTAAATATTTTTCCTCTTCTTTTTTCTTAAATAAGAGGTCACAGCCTAAAAAAAATGAAGACCTACACTTTCAGTAAAAAAAGTCAACGTCTTCAGAATACAAGAAATTAACTCTTAAAGTACAATCATTTGTCATCTGTAACTGCTTTTCTGCTGTTGTTGCAAAATAATGTAACAAGAAAGTGATAGGAAGATAAATATTTGATTGGCGCATGTTTCAGATTTTGCTCTCTCTCTCTTTGGCTCTCTGTCCTTAACTCTCTCTCTCTTTCAGTCTTTCTTTCTCTTTCTCTCACACACAAACAGCGCTACACACATTGCCTGAACCCACACACACATAGGCTAATAAATAAATAAACAGAACAGTGTTGCTCGAACTTGCAAAATATGAAACATTCGGAAATAAACTAGTGCTAAAAAAACTGTAGAACTGCAACAATGAAAATAACACGAACGAATGATCAACTTGATAAGTAAACAATTAGAAAAAGAACAGGATCAGCCCGTGGACAGCGCAGCGCCACCACAGCGCAAAAGCTCTCAGCCCTCATCAGCATTTCCCACACAGGTCGGTCGCAAAGCTTGCAGGGGACAAGGGTCTTATTTTTTTGCACAGGCAGTTTATTCCCAGTTTATTTGTCTCTGCCTCTTGCAGCTCGTGCTGTAAACACGATAGCCGCGGGAAAGTCACCTCCGCAAAACGAATCATGTCTCGTTCCTCTTTAGTGCTTTACTAAACAACAGTATAAGCTTCAGAAAACTTACAGAACATATATGTAGGAACACTCGTGGCATGACCAGCTTGTGATCAGACCACAGTAGCGGTTCTAGTGTTAACTGGAGTAGCAGCGCCCGCTGTATATCCGCGACTGTCGGAAAAATGCTCAGTTAAAATCTATTCCTGTGAATTTATCAGAGATTGGTCACGGGTCCGGACAGAACCATCACTCGGTCCGGATCCGGACCGAGGTCTGCCATTTGGTGATGCCTGATATAGAAGAACCCCCGCCCTGGACCACCCCCATACGAAGTCTGAGGCGCTGGACATCAGGACGTTTAAAGGACATATAAAGTTTGTCTGTCTGTTCAGTTCAGGACTGCAGCTTCTGCTGTGTTGTTTTTTTGTCACATTCACGGTCATGGTGATCAGGTTAAACTTTATTATTGCTGCTTAGTTTCAGGATGGACCGTCTTTTTACAGGCTCAGCCTCAGAAACCTCCCCTCTTCATCCTCACTGTGCTGCACACTCAGATGGAGAGTTTGTGTCATTGTAGGTTTGCAGGTCCCATAGAGAGACTCCAGGCTGAAGCAGAGCTCATCAACAGGGTCAACAGCACGTACCTGGTCCGCCATCGCAGCAGAGAGTTCACGGAGTACGCCATCAGTATAAAGTGAGTCTTAGCTCAGATCTGCTCTCATGTACAGGGTGTGATAAATGTGTTCAGGGCTGGGCTCTCAGGGACCTCCCTGCTGCTCCAAACGTTTGTTGGTGAAAAGTGTGAGTGTGTGATCAGGAGCAGACTGAGTCTCAGTGCAGCAGAAATTCTCCTTTATTCTCCTTTTACTCTTTATTTAGACTTTTTGACTATTGAGCCCAGCTCCTAATTACTCGTGTTCACACTGTCGTGCTGCTCCTAACTGAGCGAGCGAGAGAGAGAGAGAGAGAGAGACAGTAGGCAGCTCAAGGTCATCTGAAGTCGTCATGAAAGAGCAGAGCAGATGGAGGAGACAGAGCCGTGGGAACCATATTTAAAAAAGAGTTTGTCATAAATTAAAATGTCCTCTCCCCCTGAGATGGACGGGACTGTTTGATGGTCGTCTTTGGACGGCCACGAGAGCCGAGCTGTGCTCCAATGGGAGGTCTGGATTTAGAGGAGCAGTGGCTCTGCATATTAAAACACATTACCTTTATTTAAAGGTGATTGTCATAAGTGTAGTCACTCAGTGAACTGCTCTGCTTTGCTTTGTGTGAATGATTTTGGTCTGTTTTTGCTCAGACTGGAGCAGCTGTCTGGGGCCAAACACCCTTCAGTCCTGATAGTCCTGTTTGAGGTCCAGATCCTGCAGAGGTTCACATCAGGTGTTTACTTTCTGTGAAGTGATGCTGCTTTGACTCTCAGTGTTAGGATTTAATTATTTTATCACTGACCAAAGTCAGAACGATCAGAAGATAAAATCATAGTCCATCAGTGTTTGCTGTGACCAGCCTTCACCCTCAAACCAGCATCAGGTCTTCAGGGTCCACCTGCTCACAATTTCTGAAGGACCTCTGCAGGAAGGTTGTCCCAAACATCTTGGAGATCTAACCTCAGATCTTCTGTGGATGGAGTCTGGCTCAGGTCCTTCAGGGTTCAGTGGGGGCCAGACCATCACTCCAGGACTCCTTGTTCTTCTTCACCCTTCTTCTTCTGGCTGGATGTTCTGGGTCGTTGTCCTGCTGCTCAATAAATTTGTGTCCAATCAGACGCCCCCTGGTGGTCCTGCATGATGATCAGTATCTGCTGGTCTCTCTCAGCACTGAGGACTCCAGTAATATTTCCGATGTGGACTCATCAATCCAGAGACCTGCTGATGTTCCTCTGCTCCACAGTTCTTATGTTTCCACGTCAGAGGGATAGCATTGTGGCAGCAAGTCTTCCATGAGGACCTCTTCTAACCAGATATCTCCAGACAGTGGATGGGTGTACTCGGTTCCCTCTGGTTTCTGACAGCTCTGAGCTGAGTTCCTTGGCTGGCCGCTGTGTCTATGATCCATCCTTTTGTTCTTCTTCTGAAGAGCTTGAACCAAACGTCTTGAGACTGTAGTCTGTTCTGAAATCTTCTCCTGGGAGAGACTTCGCTGATGTAGTATATCTGCCTTGTGTCTTGTTGCAGTGCTCCATATTGCCACGGTGTTTGACCTTTGACATGAAACTGTCCCACACAGCTTCACCATTGTAGCAGAGTTTGGCTGTTCCTCCCCAGCTTTCAGTTAATGACCATGTTTAACCTTGATCTGAAGGTCATCAGCACCTGTTCGGTGATGGCTACGGTCCTGCTGAGTCACTGTCTGTCTGCAGGTGAACCTAACAGAACTGGTTTGAGGGTCTACATGGGGGTCCTGTCTTGGTGTGGCAGAAACTGGGAGCCCATGATCAGAAGCAGTGGTCCTCAAAGTGGTCCCCAAAACAGTCCCCATAGGTCCCTGGATGCTAAAGGTGTCTCAGAGGATATTTAATGGCTTTGTACAAATGTGCACACAAAGTGAAGTCAGAGAGTCAACAGATGATTATCATGAAATAAAACTGAAGTATGAAAACCTAAAAATGTGCCTTCATGTCCTGTGTTAGATTTGAGGTCTATATATACAGTCCCAGCACTTTTCCCAGTTGTAGGAACAACAGATAACAACTTGACTTGTAGTTGATTAATTGGAATCAGAAATGCTTTATATGAAAGACAAAGCCCTCTAGATAATGCTTGTTATACCAAAATAAAGTTTTGTATCATTCATTGAATTTTATCATTTAAGTAGGACAGAAGGGTCAGATTTGGCTTGGACAAAAATCTTGTCATGTACAAAAGTAATGTAGAAATTACACATGTACTTTATTTTGAATACACAAACAGGATAACATAATATCAGAACATAAAGTCATGATGCCTTGCAAAAAAATAACTAATATCTTATAGGACTCCCATGAGCTTGGAGGACTCCATCCATTCGTCTCGGCAATGACTCAGTTAACTTAGTGAAGAGGTCATCTGGAATGGCAAAGAAAACAGTCTTGCAGGACTCCCGGAGTTCATCAAGATTCTTTGGTTTCATCATCCAAGCCTCCTCCTTCATCTTACCCCAGACATGCTCAATAATGTTCATGTCTGGTGACTGGGCTGGCCTATCCTGGAGCATCTTGACCTTATTTGCTTTCAGGAACTTTGACGTGGAGGCTGCTGCAGAATTTGCCCTCTCTTGTGGTTTAAAATGTAATGGGCTTCAAGAATTTCTTGATTCTTCAGGCTGTTGATGTTACCATCCACTCTGCAGATCACCAATTTCTTCAAATCTTTCTCTTATCCTCTCCACTTGAGGTCTGGATACATTAAAGATGTCTGCCACCTCAGCAGCAGACCTGATCTTCAGGTTCTTGATTTGGTCACTTTGGACTGTGGTTGAATCTTTGACATGTCGTCAGAGGTCAGGTTACACTTCACATGAAGGACTGGTGTGCTGGAATTCTTTTTATACACGCATGGGAATGCGTTAACTACAGTGTTTGTCACAGGTGAGGCTCTAGTCTGTGATTGATTGAATCATGTAAATACAGGACAAGACTTTTGTCCTGGCGAAAATAGACGTTATGGGCTTAACCAAGGTGTGAACATCAGGACCCTTTTTGATGGTTTCGTTTTGCACCCAGTTATTAATGTGAAAGCCTTTGACATTAAAATGAAACATTTATTGTAACGATTGATTATAAATAAAGTTATATGCCATTTTAAGTTACTATGTCCTTACACAACAAGACTTTTGTCAGGGACTGTATGTATATATATATATATATATATATATATATATATATATATATATATATATATATATGTGTGTGTGTGTGTATATATATATATATATGTGTGTGTGTGTGTGTGTATTTATATATATATATATATATACATACATATATACATGGAAATGTTATTTTAAGTTTATTTGACATTTTCAAACATTTGAACGTAATACATTCTTGAAAAAGAACAGCAAACACACAACACTTGTTGCTTAAATTGGCATCATCTGACAGCTAATAAAGTTCTGTTGAAATTGAGAAAACTGTATTATTCATTTTTAATGAAGACATTTTTAATTTGCATGTCATTTCTCAGGCTTTGCAAAAGTGGAGAGCTGAAGAGCCTCTACCCTCTTGGCTCAGACTCAATATTGAGGACTCAGACTTAGGCTTGGGGAACTTTTCTAGTACTTGGGCTAAGGCTCTGAGGACTTGACCTGGACTCGACTCAGGTGGGAGGACTCGACTCAGATTTTTTCTTGGGGGACTCGGACTCAACTCGGACTCAAGCTTTGGTGACTCGACTACAGCACTGGTATGTGGGTGTGTGTGTGTGTGTGTGTTTGTGGGGGTGTGTTGGCGGGGGGCACATTTCCTCCTGCCCACCCATCACTCTGCCGTCTCAGACCTCAGGGACCTGGTGCATTAGAGCTAGCTGGGCGCTCCCTGCGAGGCCGGGGGGCGGCGGCGGATCGATGTCGGTGATCAGAGAGGGAAATTACACTCATAACTTATTCACTGACCCGCAGGTACAACAACGACGTGAAGCACATAAAGATCCTGACCAAGGAGGGCTGCTTCCACATCGCCGAGAACAGGAAGTTCAGGAGCATATTAGTGAGTCTCTCTGTTTTCTAAACTCATAAATAAATCAGGGAGCCTAATGAAGTGTCAAAGCCCAGTTTTATTTTAGCAGCCTGCACAAAAATAAGCGTGATTAGAGGCGTGTTTATACGGGCCCCGGGGCCTCGGCAGCATGCTGCTCGGTCAGAGGGTTCAGCAGCTTTATTTACGTCTGTTTACCCACTGTTCAATGCAGAGCTCACATCCTGATGACAGCTGTTTTTATTAGAAAGACTCCAGTGTGTTTATGATTTCACATCACTTACAGTCAGAAAACTGATCAACACCCCCCACCTGCACCTCAGGTAACCTCTGATGACCTCAATCAGTCAAAGGAACATCCATGTCCTTCATTTCAGATTCATTCTCACGGTTTAATTTCTCTTTTTGTTCGTATCAGAGTGTTTTTAACATTTTCATTCTGGCTGTAAAACTTTAAACTCTACATAACACACTAAATCACCATTTTGTTTTAAACATTAAATCATTTCAGTATGAGGGAGATCAGATTATTCTTCTTATTAGAGATTATTATCAGATTATTATCAGCACACAGACATAAATGCATGGAAAGAAGGCCCGCCTTCGCCTAAAGCTCTAACTCGATTATTGTGGGTCAAACTCAGTTTAAACAGAAACTCTGTGTTTATTCAATGATAATTAAGGTGGCCGCCTGTCAAGCCCATTCTGACTGAATCAGTGGTGACCCTCAAACACTCGTTCATAAATAAACAAACAAGCAAAAAAATTCACTCTTGGGTTTTATTTTCTGATTTAATGAAATGTCAGGCTTCCATCTTTTACTTTGTCAGTTAAAATCTGCTCTCAGGGTAAATGGCCAGTTTTTGATCAGATCCTCAAGAGTGTTTTCTTTGTATATTAATATTTTTAAAAAATTTAGACCATCTTTTCATTCAATTTACCACTTTAGTTTGTTTTTGTCATTAATGGTGCAGTGTAAAAAAGTCCTCTAATTCCTCCAGACTGTGTTCATACCATTTTACTCTTGGGAATTCATACACTTTTTTACCATCTTTTATTTTTTAAAAGTCTTCAGTTTACTCAAATCATGATAAAATCAGATATTTGATATTTGTTATCAGGTTTTATGCTTTTAGTGCAATGTCAGACAAAAAGGTCCAGTAGTTTTCTTTTAAGACCAAACATGGTCTGACATTTTATACTTATACAGTTTTACACAGTAACTGATTATCAACTTAACCGTGTTTCATTATAATATCTACAGTTTACTGCTGTTAAAGGTCTACACAGCATATGGATCAGGGAGATTATTCAGTCACTGATGTAATTTCTTGGATGTTTCATTGGATAAAAAATATAGGATTTCTTGTCTTTACAAAATTATATATTAATATAAAATAATGAGAAAACAGTTACACATACAATATAAATCAAGACAGTCATGTAAAATACAGTGATGAAGTTATAGAATTAAATAAAGAAATGATACTGTTAATGAAAATACAAGAAGGACCAGTAATTTATTGAGACTGTGAGTAAAAATACAGTTAAACTTTTAATGAAAATACAGTCAAAATACTTTTTCAGTAACTTACTGACACCCTGTAGAACTAACAACGACCTTTTACCTTTTTACCTTTTAGTGAATTTACAAATCCTTTATTTTTTATAAATTTATTAAAATCACTTTTATCTCATTCTGGTGCATTACACGACTTGTTTCCTTCTATAGCTAAAATAATCATGACATTTATTCTTGTGCAATGATACATTTTTTTTATCCTTTAGTTTTATTTTTATACTTTTTATGTTAATGTTCTTGTTCATCATTGACAAATAATTATCTGAGTAATATTCATTCTTTACAATCGTTTGTAGACATTTTTGTTTGTTTGATAAAATGGTCTTCTAATTTCTATTTTTGACCAAACTATGGTCATGCCATTAAATGATGGTAACCTGTGATTTTATTGATCAGTCTCTAAGTTTGTTCATGTGATTGTTCTTTGATTTCATTGTTACTGAGACACTGAGTCTTTTTATCAGAGATTCAAATAAAGAAATGAAATAATTATTATGATTCATGCTTTGATGGTTAAAAGGCAGCTGACACAAACAGAAAGACATGTTCACGTGACAGTGAACACGTCTGTCTACACGCCTGTGATTATTAACACGTCTGTGATTATCAACACGTCTGTGATTATTAACACGTCTGTGATTATCAACACGCCTGTGATTATCAACACGTCTGTGATTATTAACACGTCTGTGATTATCAACACGCCTGTGATTATCAACACGTCTGTGATTATCAACACGTCTGTGATTTTATTAACGCGTCTGTGATTATCAACACGTCTGTGATTATCAACACGTCTGTGATTATTAACACGCATGTGATTATGAACACGTCTGTGATTATGAACACGTCTGTGATTATCAACACGTCTGTGATTATCAACACGTCTGTGATTATTAACACGCATGTGATTATGAACACGTCTGTGATTTCCAACACGTCTGTGATTATTAACACGTCTGTGATTATCAACACCCCTGTGATTTTATTAACACGTCTGTGATTATTAACACGTCTGTGATTATCAACACGTCTGTGATTTTATTAACACGTCTGTGATTATTAACACGTCTGTGATTATCAACACGTCTGTGATTTTATTAACACGTCTGTGATTATTAACACGTCTGTGATTATCAACACGTCTGTGACTATTAACACGCATGTGATTATCAACACGTCTGTGATTATCAACATGTCTGTGATTATCAACACGTCTGTGATTTTATTAACACGTCTGTGATTATCAACACGTCTGTGATTATCAACACGTCTGTGATTTTATTAACACGTCTGTGATTATCAACACGTCTGTGATTTTATTAACACGTCTGTGATTATCAACATGTCTGTGATTATCAACACGTCTGTGATTATCAACACGTGTGCCCTCACCTCCAGGAGCTGATTGAGTACTACAAACATCACTCCCTCAGAGAAGGCTTCAGGAGCCTGGACACCACGCTGCAGTTCCCCTACAGAGAGCCCGAGAACGCCGCTGTGCAGCGGCTCAGCAGATCAGGCAGTAACAGTGAGTGACCTTCACGTCCTCCTGACCTTCATGTCCTCCTGAGGTCCTCCAGGGTCCTGTTTCTTTCTGATCTTTCTGATCTTCTGATGTTCCTGCTGACCCCCCTTCTCATTGGCTGTGAGGACGGTCTCTGTCTCATCGGCTGAGGACGGTCTCCGTCTCATAGGCTGTGAGGACGGTCTCTGTCTCATAGGCTGGAGGACGGTCTCCGTCTCATCGGCTGTGAGGACGGTCTCTGTCTCATCGGCTGAGGACGGTCTCCGTCTCATCTGCTGAAGACGGTCTCCGTCTCATAGGCTGAAGATGGTCTCCGTCTCATAGGCTGTGAGGACGGTCTCTGTCTCATCGGCTGAAGACGGTCTCCGTCTCATCGGCTGTGAGGACGGTCTCCGTCTCATAGGCTGTGAGGACGGTCTCCGTCTCATAGGCTGTGAGGACGGTCTCTGTCTCATCGGCTGAGGACGGTCTCCGTCTCATCGGCTGAAGACGGTCTCCGTCTCATAGGCTGAAGACGGTCTCCGTCTCATCGGCTGAAGACGGTCTCCGTCTCATAGGCTGAAGATGGTCTCCGTCTCATAGGCTGTGAGGACGGTCTCTGTCTCATCGGCTGAGGACGGTCTCCGTCTCATCGGCTGAAGACGGTCTCCGTCTCATAGGCTGAAGATGGTCTCCGTCTCATAGGCTGTGAGGACGGTCTCCGTCTCATCGGCTGAAGACGGTCTCCGTCTCATCGGCTGAGGACGGTCTCGTCCCCGGCCTGTTCTCTGTCCTCATCATGCTGCTGTTCTCTGTAACATCAGATTTTGGATTTTTATGAACATGCTTGATTTCTCTGTCCTCTGCTTCTCTCTCTCCTCCCTCATCCCTCGCTCGCCCGCCCGCCGCCCGGCTCGCCCTGCTTTAGCCCCGCCTCTCTGCGGCCTCTCTTTAGTATCTCCT
The DNA here is from genome assembly GCA_037902135.1 of Cetoscarus ocellatus. Lineage (NCBI taxonomy): Eukaryota > Metazoa > Chordata > Actinopteri > Labriformes > Labridae > Cetoscarus > Cetoscarus ocellatus. Next base: position 19,264 of record JBAMNC010002279.1, read on the forward strand.
GCCGGCTACAGCTTTGTTCCTCCTTCCTCTGCTCCCTTCTGGTCAGGTACTCATGTCTCTGCCTCTCCGGCTGCAGCTTACTGCACTCGCACCCTCGCCTCCATCTGTGCGCTCACATCAGAGCTACACTCATGCATCGTCCTGTGCTCATAAATGTCATTAAATCACAGGTCAGAGAAAATGGACCTAAAATTGTATTTCTGATCCTGGTTTATGTCCTGATTTCAGAATCATCACCTCTGATCTGATTTGAGTAAAAACTCAACCCAAGCTGGAGGCTTCAGATAACAGGGACATAAAATGAGATATGAGACTTTATTTCTTTAGGAATAAAAACTGTCAGACAAACTTCTGCACAAACACTGGCATCACACCCTGATATTAAGATTGATCAGATGTTTTCACTCTTAAATATTGTGTTACAGTTTAATCAGATCAGAACATGCATAAAAAGAGAGACAGCTGAATAGAAAGACGTGTGCAGTTTGGTAAAGTGCGGGTTCCTTGTGTCTCTTGCGGACGTTCCAGTTATTTGCTTAGCGGTCCAACCTGCCTGATGTCAGTACAGCTCATATTTATGTGGACAGAAACATGGACATGTCTGATCCTCCTGTGAACAATGTCCTAACATCTCCTCCTCTCTTCTCCAGTGTTCACTCCAAAGGTGATCGGCGTGGCTATAGCGCGGTATGACTTCAGCTCCAGGGACACCCGGGAGCTCTCTCTGCAGGAAGGAGACGTGGTGAAGATCTACACCAAGTCTGGAGCCAATGGCTGGTGGAGAGGGGAGGTCAACAGCAGGGTGAGTGAGGTCTACTGGGATCTACAGAGATCTACAGACCATCATCCATGAGCCCAGGACACCATCATTTATTGATCGGTGCACAGTCAGAGCAGCAGATAAAAGATCCAAATATTAAAATCAAAAACTGTTTATATGATGAAATCATGATGAAATCATGAAAACTAATTATTGTTATCATCTAAAGTATTATTATCAATTTCTCTTTCAATATTTATATAATTTGTATTGTTCCATTATTATTATCATTATGTTTATTTTCTTTAATTTACATAATATTGCACTTTCATACATAAACCCGTATTGGTCTTTACATAAAAATACACTATATTGCCAAAAGTATTCGCTCACCTGCCTTGACTCCATATGACCTTAAGTGACATCCCATTCCTAATCCATAGGGTTCAATATGACGTCGGTCCACCCTTTGCAGCTATAACAGCTTCAACTCTTCTGGGAAGGCTGTCCACAAGGTTTAGGAGTGTGTTTATGGGAATTTTTGACCATTCTTCCAGAAGCACAATTGTGAGGTCACACACTGATGTTGGACGAGAAGGCCTGGCTCTCAGTCTCCGCTCTAATTCATCCCAAAGGTGTTCTATCGAGTTGAGCTCAGGACTCTGTGCAGGCCAGTCAAGTTCATCCACACCAGACTCTGTCATCCATGTCTTTATGGACCTTGCTTTGTGCACTGGTGCACAGTCATGTTGGAAGAGGAAGGGGCCAGCTCCAAACTGTTCCCACAAAGTCAGGAGCATGGAATTGTCCAAAATGTCTTGGTCTGCTGAAGCATTCAGAGTTCCTTTGACTGGAACTAAGGGGCCAAGCCCAGCTCCTGAAAAACAACCCCACACCATAATCCCCCCTCCACCAAACTTTACACTTGGCACAATGCAGTCCCACAAGTATCGTTCTCCTGGCAACCGCCAAACCCAGACTCGTCCAGCAGATTGCCAGATGGAGAAGCGCGATTCGTCACTCCAGAGAACGCGTCTCCACTGCTCTAGAGTCCAGTGGCGGCGTGCTTTACACCACTGCATCCGACGCTTTGCATTGCACTTGGTGATGTATGGCTTGGATGCAGCTGCTCGGCCATGGAAACCCATTCCATGAAGCTCTCTGCGCACTGTTCTTGAGCTAATCTGAAGGCCACATGAAGTTTGGAGGTCTGTAGTGATTGACTCTGCAGAAAGTTGGCAACCTCTTCGCACTATGCGCCTCAGCATCTGCTGACCCCGCTCCGTCAGTTTACGTGGTTTACCACTTCGTGGCTGAGTTGCTGTCGTTCCCAAACACTTCCACGTTCTTATAATACAGCTGACAGCTGACTGTGGAATATTTAGGAGCGAGGAAATTTCACGACTGGATTTGTTGTACAGGTGGCGTCCTATCACAGCTCCACGCTGGAATTCACTGAGCTCCTGAGAGCGACCCATTCTTTCACAAATGTTTGTAAAAGCAGTCTGCATGCCTAGGTGCTTGATTTTATGGAGCGACGCCTGCGAGCTAGTTCAGGCAGACAACTCGAGCTGCTCAGCTATGCATATGTCACATGTCTCACTCCTCTCAAACATCCTCATATGTCACATGTCTCACTCCTCTCAAACATCCTCATATGTCACATGTCTCACTCCTCTCAAACATCCTCATATGTCACATGTCTCACTCCTCTCAACCATCCTCCAATCACACTCTTCCCCTCTCAATTTGGCGGTATATTTAAACTGGGAGTTTTCCCATCTCTCCCTCTGCCCTGCAATGACTCTGCTGCCCTACACTGACTTGCTGCGTGTTCTTTCACCCCCACCACCACCCCAGCATCCACCTGCAGGCTCCGGGGTGTTCTGTATGTTTTGCTCATCACTCCTCCATGCCTTCATGTAAACCTTTCTGCAGGGAGTGATGAAACCGGAGCCTGGGCGCCAAACCTATAACATGTATTTGCAGCTACAATAAACAAATTTAAACGTGAGTTGACTGACTGAAATACACCTGTGGCCATGGAAGTGATTGAAACACCTGATTCTGATTATTTGGATGGGTGAGCGAATACTTTTGGCAATATAGTGTATTTAATATTATTTATCTTCTTTATCCTGCTTATACCTGTGTATATTGGTAACCGATGACCACTGATGAATGATGAACACTGAATATTCTGAAATAGTAATAATAATAACTCTATTTGTATAACACATTTAAAAACAGGTTTACAAAGTGTTTTGACAAACAGGAACATACAGAGGTGAAACACAAAAGGTGACCAAAAAAAGGGCATGATTTAAGTCAAAGAACATAAAGAAACAAATAAAGACATATCAGAATAAACCAAACTCAATAAGAACCCCGAGGAGAGACTTTAATGAGTGGTGAACTTTGATTGTGAAGATATCAAATCCATATTTAGTTCATCCTTAAAACCAGTTCAAGAGATTAAGTCTATATTTGTGTCTGCAGTGCCTTCAGTACTTTATGTTTAGTCTGTCCACCTCTCAAGTCCACATGATCAACCATCCAGAATCCAGCAGGTCTCAGCTTCACTCCTACATACAGAAACAGAACCAACGCCCCCTGGTTCACTCTCAGCAGTGTGTTTGTCTGGCCCACAGCTGACCCGGCCCCTAGATCATATACACCTGAGCTGGTGGGTGCTTGAGCAGTGTGTTCCTAATAAAATGTCCAGTGAGTGTAGTCAGTGGGTGTGGTTCTGATTTTGATATTGTGTGATTATTGTTTGGCACCAAAATGTCCTCCATAAATCTGGATCCTTGTCTCTGCAGGTCGGCTGGTTCCCATCCACGTACGTGGAGGAGGGTGAGGAGTGAGCGCTCCGCCATGAGACGAGGAGGAAGAGGAAGAGGAAGAGGAAGAGGAAGATAAGTGAAGGGGGCTGCAAACGACAGTCTCCGTCCCCTTTGAGGATCTAAAAACCTCCCTGAGGCCTTCAGGAGAGAAAAGGGCTACAGACCGCCACAGCGCCGCCACCTCCGCTTCACTCTGTGTGGACTCGACCAATGAGCAGCTTGGATGTCAGCAGGACACGCCCCCCCCCCCCCCCCCCCCATTTATATTTCAGCCTTCATCTCCCCCAAGTCCCAGAGCTCCCACCTGTTTCTGCGGCCAAGTGGACCGTCACCGAGCTGTCAGCAACACCAACCCCCCCATGCACACGCACACACTTACACACAAACACACACACACACACGTACACACCGTCCCCCACACACACACACACACACACACACACCCCCACACACCCCCACACACACACACTTACACACAGTCCCCCTTCATGCCCCCCCCATCCATCCCTGCAGCAGAGCTACAGTCCACCTCTGGGCCCCGGCGCCGTAGCAGAGGGTCTGATCGCTGTTGCCCCGCCCCCTCGTCAGCGAGCTGCTGCTCCATGAACGAGATTCAAAAAACAGAAACAAAAACAAACGAGATTCTGTTTTTGTAAAATATGATGAAATGATGGATGAGACCCTCTCAGAAAGGAGGGTCAGAGGTCAGAGGTCAAACACCAAAGACCTGCTCCATGTCTAAGTTCTGCTAACATGTCAGCAGAAACGTTGAGATCATGAAGATAAAGATCTGCTGTATCCTTTCTTTTTAACACTTTAAATGTTTGGTACTTTACAAAACTATTATTGTATTAATTACTGTTATTATTTTATTAATTTATTACAGTGTTAACCTCTTATGGAAACATTCCCATTACCATGCAGCCCTTTGAATGATATTTAACCAGTAAAATTAAAAATAACTGTTCAGGAAAGCATCATATTAACAGTCAGATTAAATACAAAAAATTAACTGAAATATTTTAATCAGAAGAGAAATGTTAAAGCTTTGGTTCTTTACAATACTGTTGATAAATTTACATTTTAAAATTTTGACCTCTAGTCAAAACATTCTCACTTAATTCAATATTTTAAAATGTTTAAAAGAGTATTTTAAAGGTTACAGTTCATCTGAGGAGGCGTTCAAGACTAAAATCTCTGGTTTAATATCCAAACAGCAACATCGTTAGGGTGACCCTGAACCGCTGGTTACTGACTCACACCGCCCACTGCGGGCCCGGCATGGTACTACAGCTGTCAGGGTCATAGTGTGGCTGCGTGTTCAGGGCTCTGCTCAGACATTTTAAACTGAACTTTTCTGAACACAGAGTTCGTTGGTTTCAGTTTTAGTGGTTTGTATGAAACGGGCTCCTGGTCTTTACTGCTGCAGGTGAGGCAGGACGTCCTCACAGGAACTGTGGGCTCCAAATCTGACAAAGAATTTGAGTTTGACTTTAAAAATCAGTTTTTATTGCTTTTAAGTCACGATATTGAAAAGTACCAAACATCAGGAACGTTGTCCTTGTTTCATTTTCCGACTGGGAGTCTCAGATTGTGTCCTCCATGAAACGGACTTTAGTTTTTACAGACGTTCAGCAGGTCCTCTCCGGCTCTGAAACCCAAAAATCTTTTCAGCCATTAACGTGGAAAACAACCAAACTTTCTGAGCTCTCCTTGTGTCCCCCTCCTCACCCCCACTCACATTATGCTCAGCGTCTCTGATTCCACAGTAAAGAGGATTTTCACACATTTGAGGAATAAATACCTTTACGGAGAAACACTGCCATCTTGTCCACGCCCTCAGACAGAGACCAGGACTCCTGTCCTCTGAGGGGGACGCCAAAAACTCCACAACGAAGACAGAGTTTTAGTCCCAGGCGAGGAAACATGCACACCTTCAATGCTTCAATCAAAAGCAGATATAACATTTTAAGGTCCTAGTTTTAAATTTTGCACTTGAATGAAATAATACATGCTTAACTAAAATTCAGTTATGTTATTTAATTATGTTTTATCCAGTGTAACACTCCATTTAAAACTAACATCCTTATTTGTCAGTTACTATGTTATTTAGTGAATTAAATGAAGAATTTATTGTTAAAAGTGTTTTGTGCTCTAAATGCTGTCAGCTCTGATATTGAGTTAAAGATTTTGTTCCCTCTTTATTTTCAAACTGTTGGACTGAAGAATCGTGTTGAAATGATTTGTTTTTGAGTATTTTTGCTTGGAGTCGTCCCGTCTTTATGTCCATCATGTCCCACAATGTCCCAGCGTGTCCACTAGATGGCAGCATGCTAAACAGATGAGGCTAAGCTGGAGGAGGTGGGGCATGGCATCATGATACCTGATTTATTCAGAGACCAGACGTTTAGTACATAAAATGATCTAGGAGGAAATAGTTTGAGGTTTTTTACATGCTCACACTTTTTTTAGAAAAGACTTTCTGATGTTTTTTGACCTTCTCGAGCAGCTGGATGATGTTTCTGCTGCAGTACGGCTGGGCGATGTTTAAGTTCTTCTGAACATGATTTAAGGCACCACAGTGCTGTTTATGATGAAGATGTAACAGACCTGATGTTCAGGGAAACAGACCTCCTACAGTGATGAATGAGACAGGGGGATCTGTTAAAATGTTGAGTTTAATATTCATTTATTTGATCCTCAGTTTTAATCTTATTAAATATCATATTTCACCAATACCTGTTTGATAGCACAGTGACAAACGTTCTTTAAACTCCTGCTCTACGTTTTTATTATTAATGTTAATAAGATGATATTAAGGTTTGTCAGCATCTCCAGTTTGATTTTGTTCTTCGTTGTTCAAAACTTTGATTCTTCATTAGAAGCTCAGATTGTTCATCGCCATGAAAAAGTTTTCGAAGTACTGAAATAATTTTTAACGTCTCGATTTCATTGCAGCTACAACATCAACCAAAAACAAATCTCGCTGCCAACATTTTGATTCAGAGTAAACATGATCTTTTAGATTTGCAGCAGATTTTTGTTGTAGTTTGACTGAGGAGTGGAAAAAAGAAAGACTTAAAAACTATGGCTGTTTTTTTATGGGGGGTTATTTCTGGGTCAATACTGGAGGAGTCGAGCAGATACCACAAAGAAGAAAAGCCTCATCAGTTCAATAAACCAGAACATTGTGTCTAAGCCACTTGATATCGAGTCCTTTTGGACTTTAGAGATATGATTGTTGTTATTTTGAAAGGTGCTGTTTAAATGGAATATTCAGCGCTCAGTGCTGTGTTTCCATCACTCTTGATGTTCAAAAGGCTGCAGACCTGTTTCTGTTGACCACCTCGTGTCAGTGCATAGCTTCAGTACCTTGAAACACGATCAGATGAATACAGTGCAGCACCACTCAGATGAATTACATTGTTTGCTGGTTTTTGGTCTGTGTTGCCCAGCCCTACTGCAGTGTCTGAGCAGCCAGTCATTACATTTCTAACATCTTTAGGAGGTCCAGCAGCTTCTCACCTGTCGGGGGAGTAGAGTATGATTCTGTAATCCAGTCCTCTCCCCGCCTCCTCGCCCTCTGCCCACGTGAACCCTGACGGCGTCTCCATCGCTCCTCCTCCGCCCCTTGGCTGGACTCGAAGTGTTGTGGCTCGGGGGGGATCTGTGATCTGATCATTACACCACCTCCTCACCTCGCTGACCTCGCTGCATCCATCTCTCTGTCGGCCCCACTCGCCCCACCGCTATCTCACCGTGTCACTCCCCCCTCTCTCTCTCTGCACCGCTCTCCCTCTCCATCCATCTTTCATCCAATCTGTGTCTGTATGCCGTCCCTCACCTCCACAGCTCCTGCTGGAGGGAGGAGGAGATTTAGATTTATCAGGAGAGGAAGTCAGAGTCTCGGAAACAACTGCTGCAGACAGGCTGGGCTGCGGCACCGAGCAGGCACGGCACTGGAGCGTAACCACCATGTTGGCACTTCCTGTTCCCCCGTCTCAAGGTCTACGGGACGTTTGGATGAGCTTTTGGTCAGACGGTCTGGGTGTAATGGTTCCCAGTTCAAGTCCAAGTCAGTTAGGTCCTTTCTCCCTGTGCATGTGTGGGTTTTCTCCAGGTACTCCGGTTTCCCACTGTCCAAAAACAGGCTTGTCAGGTTAGCTTGTGGCTCTAAATTGCTCAGTGTGTCAGCAGCCCTGTGATTGGCTGGTGACCAGTCTAAGGTGTACCAACCACTGTTGCCTGATGACAGCTGGGATTGGCTCCAGCCCCTGTGACCCATGAGGGTCAAAGCTTTAGATTTTTTTGATGAGCATCTCTCATCAAAACCTCTGCCCACACTGAGGGGGGCGGGGCCAGACTGCGCCCCAGTTCATAGGTCATCGGCCTGCAGTGATTGAGCCTCTCAGCTTGATATATGGAGCTATAATCTAAAGAAATATGACTTAAAGCAGTGATGTTTCTGTAAATGTATACGCAGTCATAATAATATTGTACACTCTGGGCTGGCCATGAGCCACCCAGAGTGTACACAAGCACAGTGAGAGCATAAAAGGACCTGACTGACTCGGGAGTCAAACCAGCAACCCTCTGGCTGTGAGGCTGGAACACTGACCTGCTACGCTATCATGCAGCTCTTTAAAAAGAGACGGGACGTCCTTCCACCATGTTCTTGGTGTGAGCTGCAGCGCTCATGGTGTGGCAGCCAGATGTAGTGACCTGCACGTAAGGAAAAGAACCTGCGGCGCTGTGTCGAAGCCCAGAGTCTGATTTTATTTTCCCACTGAGCCAAACATCAGCAACGATCCACAAACCCATGGAGAGAATCTGTTTGTTGAGGGAGCCCAGGTGGTGCCACCTTTCGTTAACATTCGTCCTCCCTGCATCACTCCATTAACAGTCTAACCCATGTCTGATGGAAAGACTGAATCAAATCCATCTCCTCATACGTGAGCATCCCTCACATGCACACGCCTCATGTTCAGAGCTGGGCCCAACACGTCTCCTCTCAGCAGGCTCCAAGGAAACACTCAGCTCTGTTCGCCCTGCAGACGGTGAGCTGAGGAGATGTGATGAATCCTTTTTCTATCTGTGATGTGTTGACTGAAGGTCTCCTGCTCTGTCTTCATGCTCCCTGGTTTTTGTTTTAGTCCTCTGAAGCCAAAGATGTTCGCCATACACTCTGTTTTTGTTTTTCTGCCTGATCAGCTCGGTACTCGACCGCTGTGGCCTGACTTTCTAACTGTGCAATCTTGACCATGTAGCATTACTGTGTACTGTAACATACTGTAAATGATGTACAGAGCCATAATAAAGATATACAATGCTTCTAATACACAGAGTCCCACTCATTTGGATGGAGGGCTGAAAAAGACCAGACTTTCTTTGGATTCTTACCAACATTATTCTGAGTTTGCTGGTTGATTGATTATTTCAAAACAGGCAAAATACAAAAAAATACTGATTGTTTTTTATTGAATGTCCAATCAGGAGAAAGCAGGGATACTTAACTGACCTGTGATCAGTGTGTCAGTCAAACATGAAACAGGGAGTTTCCAGTTTAGTTTCTTTTTCTTTCATAAAAAGTCAAATTTCAGTCAGAAAATGTCCAGATTAAACACTCAGAGCTTTTGAACTGCTTTGTGTTCATGTCACTCACATGTTTGTGTCTCTCTGAGTGTGTACATGTGTGTTTTGGACCTTTGGCTCGGTTTTATTACTCAGCTTAGCTCCCACAGCGTCATATCAGCTCTGTGTTGAGTATGATGACTGCTCTTTTGGAGGTTGCCTTAGCCGCAAATGCAGAAATCTGTTTTGGAGGCAACTCTTCCAGAGCAGCTGAGGAGCCTAAGAGGAGACGCAAAGGGTGCCCATGGGTGGATACCCCTATCAAAGCAGGGCAATGTGCCACACATGGGGCATAAAAACTAACTGTGGTTCCCCCATGAGGTCACAAAGGGATGCTGAGACATAGCTGCATGGGGAGGGGGGCCCGGGTTAACTTTGCACACTGGGAAACTTCTGTGGCTCCTTCAGTGAACATAGGTGTACCTGGGCAGGTGTGCATGTCGAGGCCTGAGGGAGCTGGTTGTGGTCTCCAGAAGGGAAGGTGACAGAAGCAGGCTCCCTTGGATCAACACACATGTGCCGGTAAAGAGTGCCCTTATGTGACCTACTTCAGTGTTTTTATGGGTTTTGTCATTTACTTTATGTTTTAATATAATTTGCTGCCTAATAATCTTAATCTGGAATCAGGCCTTACCAAATAACACTGCTTTGACATTAACCATTACTCAGAAAAGCTGCATCCACTGACCCTGCTGTGTCAGAGTTTCTATTATGGGATGATATGATATCAGATGCAGGATGGCCACTGGGATGGTTAAAGATATGTTAGTGTGGCTGTGGTCCCCTCTAGCTCCCCTTCTCAATGGTCCCACAGCCTCTGAGTGCTGTTCTAATCGTTAAGTACCAAAAGTAAAAAGATGAAGTTAAAACTCACAAGATACACCAAGAAAACCAAACTAACCAGAAAAAGTTAATCAGGATAACAATGTTAGTGCTCAGAGTGATCTCTAAATCTGATCATGACTTCAGATTTATCACCAGACGTTAAAATATCCAAGAATTCTGATAAGAATTATGGTAAAAACACATTTAACCTGGACTCAGTTTAATCGGTGATTAATAAACCCCGCATTGAGCCGTCTCCATGATCTCAGAGTTACTTTGAGTCTAAATAAATCCTCCACGCTGAAATTGTAGTATTTTTTATTAACCCTGAGCCCTGTTGTGTCTGCGTTCACTCCACTGAAATAACCTGAAGCCTGTGGGGCGCCGTTTCTCACTCTCTGATTGGCTGAGAGGTGTGAATGAATGTGGGGATAAACCGAGGGTCTCTGCTGCTCTCACGCTGACATAAAAATCAGAGCAGGAACCAAAATCTAAATATAGACCGTTGGAGTAAACAGGAGAGGTGAACTCAGAGACTTGGCCCTGCACCAAAGTGGTCTAGGATGTCACATGTTTTGTGTCCCTTTTATTTTGTCCTCTGTGTTCAGTAAATGATGAAGATAATAAAAAGACTGGCCCCCAAAAGATCCCAATTAACCTTTTAAAGATTTTAAAATAAACAGAATAAGACACAACTATGTAAAAGTGAAGTCCTCACCCCCAAGAGAGCACCAAGGGCCCTGAGGGGGTCTGGAAGAGGGTTTGAATGAACAACAGTACAATCTGAGTAAAGTCTCATTTAGGGAACATATCCAACACCTATTTTATTACAGGTAAATATACTGTATACACAAGCATACATACAGTATTTACCTGAGTATACAGTAAACACAGGTAATATACAGTATACAAAAGTAAATGTATTGTCTATACAGGTATATATAAGGAATATACAGGTATTTAAACAATATATAATTTATATATACAGTAAAAACAGGTAGATGCAAAGGTAAATATATTGTTTACACAGTATATATACAGGTATATTTACAGTATATTGCTGCTGTGGGACACAGACCTCCTATCTCCACTGTTGCTAATTTCAGGACACTTTTTAAAAGGCCCTACTGCTGAATAAATGAATATTATGCTTTCCCTTTTTTTCCAATTTTATTTTTCTACTTTTATTCGGTTAAAAAAATGTATAAAACCCTCTCACCAACATGAAAGCTGACCAATAGCAGTGACTTATGGGCGTCAGTGGTGCAGTCTGATAGTGCGCTGTCTGTAATCAGAGGGTTGCAGTCTGGTTTGCACATGTCAATATGTCCTTGGGCAAGACACCCCAAGTTGCTCCCCACTGCCACATCAGTGGCGTGGCATGTTAGCTAATCCTGATGGATGATTACATAGCAGCTCTGACCTGTCAGTGTGTGGATGTGTGTGAGCTGTGGTGTCAAGCTGACTGTGTGTTTGTTACTGTAGCATCAGTCTTAAAGGCAGGGTTGGTAGTCACAGAAAACTAGCATGAATTTGAATGTAGCATCTCCTCAGGACTTTGTCTAGCTCCAAACCGACTCCAAACCAGTCCTCAGCACATCGTTTTTGTTTTGCGCTACACCAAGTCATGTCTCACTCAGCAGTAAGAAAACACCAAAACATGATCATATTAAAGTTAAAAAAACAAACAAACAAACAAACAAGTTAGTCAGTACTCACAACCCGATGCTGACTCTGGTTTTTGCCCTGGCTTTGTCCAAATTCTTTTTTGTTTCGGCCCTCTCTGCCTCCGTCTTTCTTCTCTTGCTCTGTTTAGCAGGAGGAGCGGTTACCAGTAATCAGGGTATGGCAGTTTCTCTGCTATTCTCAAGCGTACTTGGATCCCTCTCAGCTCAGCTATGCGCATTGAATCAGGGTCAGTGCACACCTGCAAAATGTACGCGTAGAAGGTGGGCAAAACAGCTGTACGGGATTTGATTGGTTTAATAAATTCAGTCTGAATCACTGTGATTGGTTGGTGTTTCCCTGTTTATTCCTGCTGTAGACAGCGGCTGTTTTTCCCCCTTTTTTGAGAACACATCATGCATTGACTGCCATCGGGACATAACGATCATTTTAACCAGTATAACAGAAAGTGTTTCTAAATCTGATTACCAACCCTGCCTTTAAAGGGACAGTGCAGTATTTTTAAAGTTGTAATAAAGACTGACTGTTGTCAAGTACTTGAGAGAACCCAGCTGCAAGAATACTGAACTGTCCCTTTAATGCAGCACCAGTGTCCAGGTCCATGTGCGTGCTCCGTGTGCCTCCGTGTGCGTCCGTGTGCGTGCTCCGTGTGTAGGTGGGCCATCTGCTGCCCGTTACCTGCTGAAGCTGGACGGAGCCTCACACAAGCTGCACAGAGCTGCAGTCGGTGTTTGTGGCTCTGCATCCAGCCACCGTCCACATCCAGCCTAGGACGAGCTCCGGTCTGACAGTTGGCGCCAGAGAGTGACATCATCAGCCTGCGTCACAGAGCAGAGAAGAGGCAGCTGGAGAGAGCTTTAAAAGTCCTGTGACCATGGAGTTTGTTCACTTTAAATCAGGAGTTAATGCCTCAGAGATAAATGTCCACAGAAAGCTTTAATGCTCTCTGTCCTACATCCTGCGTAGGCGTCCAGAAACATGGCGGCGGCGCTCAGCAGTGAGTGAAGCTCTGCCAGCTCTCCACTGACTCTGAGAGGAAAGATGTTGAGCTCAGCAGCTCCAGGCTGGAGCACCATGAGGAGAGGAACATGAGAAGAGGCAGGTAATAAGACCGCTAAGGTGTGAGTACTGAACCGTCCCGGGACAGCAGCAGCAGCAGGGACACATTTCTGGCTAGAATCAACGTTATTTAATGTTTTAGTGACAAAATCCTCCATCTTAGGCCCACACACATCCTTATCAGAGTCCTGAGGAGGTCTGCAGTCAGTGTGTTAGCTTGGCTTTAGTTCATGGACGTAGATCTCATCTCAGCCACTGGGCCTTTCAGGGCTGCTTCTTTAAACCAACACGATGTAGTTTTTCCACCCTAATATAATATTTCTTGAGTCATTGTGATGGTACATCACCTTACAACAGATTCAGATTCAGATTCAGAACGTTTATTGTACCCTTGGGTGAATTCAGTTTACAGTGAGTGAGTTCTCTCGTATTGTAAACACAGAACAAACACAAGACAAGACAAAGTGACCACAGTGCTTAGGCTAAAAGAACAAAGAGGGACGGCCCCAAGATAAAAAGCAAGATACGTTTAAGTTACATCAGTAGACAAAAAAAAAAAAAAA
>JBAMNC010002280.1:0-19425 GCA_037902135.1 Cetoscarus ocellatus
TTGTTTGGCACCAAAATGTCCTCCATAAATCTGGATCCTTGTCTCTGCAGGTCGGCTGGTTCCCATCCACGTACGTGGAGGAGGGTGAGGATGTGAGCGCTCCGCCATGAGACGAGGAGGAAGAGGAAGAGGAAGAGGAAGAGGAAGATAAGTGAAGGGGGCTGCAAACGACAGTCTCCGTCCCCCTTTGAGGATCTAAAAACCTCCCTGAGGCCTTCAGGAGAGAAAAGGGCTACAGGACCGCCACAGCGCCGCCACCTCCGCTTCACTCTGTGTGGACTCGACCAATGAGCAGCTTGGATGTCAGCAGGACACCCCCCCCCCCCCCCACCCCCGCCCCCCCCATTTATATTTCAGCCTTCATCTCCACCCCAAGTCCCCAGAGCTCCCACCTGTTTCTGCGGCCAAGTGGACCGTCACCGAGGCTGTCAGCAACACCAACCCCCCCATGCACACGCACACACTTACACACAAACACACCACACACGTACACACCGTCCCCCACACACACACACACACACACACACACCCCCACACACCCCCACACACACACACTTACACACAGTCCCCCTTCATGCCCCCCCATCCATCCCTGCAGCAGAGCTACAGTCCACCTCTGGGCCCCGGCGCCGTAGCAGAGGGTCTGATCGCTGTTGCCCCGCCCCCCTCGTCAGCGAGCTGCTGCTCCATGAACGAGATTCAAAAAACAGAAACAAAAACAAACGAGATTCTGTTTTTGTAAAATATCATGAAATGATGGATGAGACCCTCTCAGAAAAGAGGGTCAGAGGTCAGAGGTCAAACACCAAAGACCTGCTCCATGTCTAAGTTCTGCTAACATGTCAGCAGAAACGTTGAGATCATGAAGATAAAGATCTGCTGTATCCTTTCTTTTTAACACTTTAAATGTTTGGTACTTTACAAAACTATTATTGTATTAATTACTGTTATTATTTTATTAATTTATTACAGTGTTAACCTCTTATGGAAACATTCCCATTACCATGCAGCCCTTTGAATGATATTTAACCAGTAAAATTAAAAATAACTGTTCAGGAAAGCATCATATTAACAGTCAGATTAAATACAAAAAATTAACTGAAATATTTTAATCAGAAGAGAAATGTTAAAGCTTTGGTTCTTTACAATACTGTTGATAAATTTACATTTTAAAATTTTGACCTCTAGTCAAAACATTCTCACTTAATTCAATATTTAAAAATGTTTAAAAGAGTATTTTAAAGGTTACAGTTCATCTGAGGAGGCGTTCAAGACTAAAATCTCTGGTTTAATATCCAAACAGCAACATCGTTAGGGTGACCCTGAACCGCTGGTTACTGACTCACACCGCCCACTGCGGGCCCGGCATGGTACTACAGCTGTCAGGGTCATAGCGTGGCTGCGTGTTCAGGGCTCTGCTCAGACATTTTAAACTGAACTTTTCTGAACACAGAGTTCGTTGGTTTCAGTTTTAGTGGTTTGTATGAAACGGGCTCCTGGTCTTTACTGCTGCAGGTGAGGCAGGACGTCCTCACAGGAACTGTGGGCTCCAAATCTGACAAAGAATTTGAGTTTGACTTTAAAAATCAGTTTTTATTGCTTTTAAGTCACGATATTGAAAAGTACCAAACATCAGGAACGTTGTCCTTGTTTCATTTTCCGACTGGGAGTCTCAGATTGTGTCCTCCATGAAACGGACTTTAGTTTTTACAGACGTTCAGCAGGTCCTCTCCGGCTCTGAAACCCAAAAATCTTTTCAGCCATTAACGTGGAAAACAACCAAACTTTCTGAGCTCTCCTTGTGTCCCCCTCCTCACCCCCACTCACATTATGCTCAGCGTCTCTGATTCCACAGTAAAGAGGATTTTCACACATTTGAGGAATAAATACCTTTACGGAGAAACACTGCCATCTTGTCCACGCCCTCAGACAGAGACCAGGACTCCTGTCCTCTGAGGGGGACGCCAAAAACTCCACAACGAAGACAGAGTTTTAGTCCCAGGCGAGGAAACATGCACACCTTCAATGCTTCAATCAAAAGCAGATATAACATTTTAAGGTCCTAGTTTTAAATTTTGCACTTGAATGAAATAATACATGCTTAACTAAAATTCAGTTATGTTATTTAATTATGTTTTATCCAGTGTAACACTCCATTTAAAACTAACATCCTTATTTGTCAGTTACTATGTTATTTAGTGAATTAAATGAAGAATTTATTGTTAAAAGTGTTTTGTGCTCTAAATGCTGTCAGCTCTGATATTGAGTTAAAGATTTTGTTCCCTCTTTATTTTCAAACTGTTGGACTGAAGAATCGTGTTGAAATGATTTGTTTTTGAGTATTTTTGCTTGGAGTCGTCCCGTCTTTATGTCCATCATGTCCCACAATGTCCCAGCGTGTCCACTAGATGGCAGCATGCTAAACAGATGAGGCTAAGCCGGAGGAGGTGGGGCATGGCATCATGATACCTGATTTATTCAGAGACCAGACGTTTAGGACATAAAATGATCTAGGAGGAAATAGTTTGAGGTTTTTTACATGCTCACACTTTTTTTAGAAAAGACTTACTGATGTTTTTTGACCTTCTCGAGCAGCTGGATGATGTTTCTGCTGCAGTACGGCTGGGCGATGTTTAAGTTCTTCTGAACATGATTTAAGGCACCACAGTGCTGTTTATGATGAAGATGTAACAGACCTGATGTTCAGGGAAACAGACCTCCTACAGTGATGAATGAGACAGGGGGATCTGTTAAAATGTTGAGTTTAATATTCATTTATTTGATCCTCAGTTTTAATCTTATTAAATATCATATTTCACCGATACCTGTTTGATAGCACAGTGACAAACGTTCTTTAAACTCCTGCTCTACGTTTTTATTATTAATGTTAATAAGATGATATTAAGGTTTGTCAGCATCTCCAGTTTGATTTTGTTCTTCGTTGTTCAAAACTTTGATTCTTCATTAGAAGCTCAGATTGTTCATCGCCATGAAAAAGTTTTCGAAGTACTGAAATAATTTTTAACGTCTCGATTTCATTGCAGCTACAACATCAACCAAAAACAAATCTCGCTGCCAACATTTTGATTCAGAGTAAACATGATCTTTTAGATTTGCAGCAGATTTTTGTTGTAGTTTGACTGAGGAGTGGAAAAAAGAAAGACTTAAAAACTATGGCTGTTTTTTTATGGGGGGTTATTTCTGGGTCAATACTGGAGGAGTCGAGCAGATACCACAAAGAAGAAAAGCCTCATCAGTTCAATAAACCAGAACATTGTGTCTAAGCCACTTGATATCGAGTCCTTTTGGACTTTAGAGATATGATTGTTGTTATTTTGAAAGGTGCTGTTTAAATGGAATATTCAGCGCTCAGTGCTGTGTTTCCATCACTCTTGATGTTCAAAAGGCTGCAGACCTGTTTCTGTTGACCACCTCGTGTCAGTGCATAGCTTCAGTACCTTGAAACACGATCAGATGAATACAGTGCAGCACCACTCAGATGAATTACATTGTTTGCTGGTTTTTGGTCTGTGTTGCCCAGCCCTACTGCAGTGTCTGAGCAGCCAGTCATTACATTTCTAACATCTTTAGGAGGTCCAGCAGCTTCTCACCTGTCGGGGGAGTAGAGTATGATTCTGTAATCCAGTCCTCTCCCCGCCTCCTCGCCCTCTGCCCACGTGAACCCTGACGGCGTCTCCATCGCTCCTCCTCCGCCCCTTGGCTGGACTCGAAGTGTTGTGGCTCGGGGGGGATCTGTGATCTGATCATTACACCACCTCCTCACCTCGCTGACCTCGCTGCATCCATCTCTCTGTCGGCCCCACTCGCCCCACCGCTATCTCACCGTGTCACTCCCCCTCTCTCTCTCTGCACCGCTCTCCCTCTCCATCCATCTTTCATCCAATCTGTGTCTGTATGCCGTCCCTCACCTCCACAGCTCCTGCTGGAGGGAGGAGGAGATTTAGATTTATCAGGAGAGGAAGTCAGAGTCTCGGAAACAACTGCTGCAGACAGGCTGGGCTGCGGCACCGAGCAGGCACGGCACTGGAGCGTAACCACCATGTTGGCACTTCCTGTTCCCCCGTCTCAAGGTCTACGGGACGTTTGGATGAGCTTTTGGTCAGACGGTCTGGGTGTAATGGTTCCCAGTTCAAGTCCAAGTCAGTTAGGTCCTTTCTCCCTGTGCATGTGTGGGTTTTCTCCAGGTACTCCGGTTTCCCACTGTCCAAAAACAGGCTTGTCAGGTTAGCTTGTGGCTCTAAATTGCTCAGTGTGTCAGCAGCCCTGTGATTGGCTGGTGACCAGTCTAAGGTGTACCAACCACTGTTGCCTGATGACAGCTGGGATTGGCTCCAGCCCCTGTGACCCATGAGGGTCAAAGCTTTAGATTTTTTGGATGAGCATCTCTCATCAAAACCTCTGCCCACACTGAGGGGGGCGGGGCCAGACTGCGCCCCAGTTCATAGGTCATCGGCCTGCAGTGATTGAGCCTCTCAGCTTGATATATGGAGCTATAATCTAAAGAAATATGACTTAAAGCAGTGATGTTTCTGTAAATGTATACGCAGTCATAATAATATTGTACACTCTGGGCTGGCCATGAGCCACCCAGAGTGTACACAAGCACAGTGAGAGCATAAAAGGACCTGACTGACTCGGGAGTCAAACCAGCAACCCTCTGGCTGTGAGGCTGGAACACTGACCTGCTACGCTATCATGCAGCTCTTTAAAAAGAGACGGGACGTCCTTCCACCATGTTCTTGGTGTGAGCTGCAGCGCTCATGGTGTGGCAGCCAGATGTAGTGACCTGCACGTTAAGGAAAAGAACCTGCGGCGCTGTGTCGAAGCCCAGAGTCTGATTTTATTTTCCCACTGAGCCAAACATCAGCAACGATCCACAAACCCATGGAGAGAATCTGTTTGTTGAGGGAGCCCAGGTGGTGCCACCTTTCGTTAACATTCGTCCTCCCTGCATCACTCCATTAACAGTCTAACCCATGTCTGATGGAAAGACTGAATCAAATCCATCTCCTCATACGTGAGCATCCCTCACATGCACACGCCTCATGTTCAGAGCTGGGCCCAACACGTCTCCTCTCAGCAGGCTCCAAGGAAACACTCAGCTCTGTTCGCCCTGCAGACGGTGAGCTGAGGAGATGTGATGAATCCTTTTTCTATCTGTGATGTGTTGACTGAAGGTCTCCTGCTCTGTCTTCATGCTCCCTGGTTTTTGTTTTAGTCCTCTGAAGCCAAAGATGTTCGCCATACACTCTGTTTTTGTTTTTCTGCCTGATCAGCTCGGTACTCGACCGCTGTGGCCTGACTTTCTAACTGTGCAATCTTGACCATGTAGCATTACTGTGTACTGTAACATACTGTAAATGATGTACAGAGCCATAATAAAGATATACAATGCTTCTAATACACGGAGTCCCACTCATTTGGATGGAGGGCTGAAAAAGACCAGACTTTCTTTGGATTCTTACCAACATTATTCTGAGTTTGCTGGTTGATTGATTATTTCAAAACAGGCAAAATACAAAAAAATACTGATTGTTTTTATTGAATGTCCAATCAGGAGAAAGCAGGGATACTTAACTGACCTGTGATCAGTGTGTCAGTCAAACATGAAACAGGGAGTTTCCAGTTTAGTTTCTTTTTCTTTCATAAAAAGTCAAATTTCAGTCAGAAAATGTCCAGATTAAACACTCAGAGCTTTTTGAACTGCTTTGTGTTCATGTCACTCACATGTTTGTGTCTCTCTGAGTGTGTACATGTGTGTTTTGGACCTTTGGCTCGGTTTATTACTCAGCTTAGCTCCCACAGCGTCATATCAGCTCTGTGTTGAGTATGATGACTGCTCTTTTGGAGGTTGCCTTAGCCGCAAATGCAGAAATCTGTTTTGGAGGCAACTCTTCCAGAGCAGCTGAGGAGCCTAAGAGGAGACGCAAAGGGTGCCCATGGGTGGATACCCCTATCAAAGCAGGGCAATGTGCCACACATGGGGCATAAAAACTAACTGTGGTTCCCCCATGAGGTCACAAAGGGATGCTGAGACATAGCTGCATGGGGAGGGGGGCCCGGGTTAACTTTGCACACTGGGAAACTTCTGTGGCTCCTTCAGTGAACATAGGTGTACCTGGGCAGGTGTGCATGTCGAGGCCTGAGGGAGCTGGTTGTGGTCTCCAGAAGGGAAGGTGACAGAAGCAGGCTCCCTTGGATCAACACACATGTGCCGGTAAAGAGTGCCCTTATGTGACCTACTTCAGTGTTTTTATGGGTTTTGTCATTTACTTTATGTTTTAATATAATTTGCTGCCTAATAATCTTAATCTGGAATCAGGCCTTACCAAATAACACTGCTTTGACATTAACCATTACTCAGAAAAGCTGCATCCACTGACCCTGCTGTGTCAGAGTTTCTATTATGGGATGATATGATATCAGATGCAGGATGGCCACTGGGATGGTTAAAGATATGTTAGTGTGGCTGTGGTCCCCTCTAGCTCCCCTTCTCAATGGTCCCACAGCCTCTGAGTGCTGTTCTAATCGTTAAGTACCAAAAGTAAAAAGATGAAGTTAAAACTCACAAGATACACCAAGAAAACCAAACTAACCAGAAAAAGTTAATCAGGATAACAATGTTAGTGCTCAGAGTGATCTCTAAATCTGATCATGACTTCAGATTTATCACCAGACGTTAAAATATCCAAGAATTCTGATAAGAATTATGGTAAAAACACATTTAACCTGGACTCAGTTCGTCTCAGCTCCTTTAATCGGTGATTAATAAACCCGCATTGAGCCGTCTCCATGATCTCAGAGTTACTTTGAGTCTAAATAAATCCTCCACGCTGAAATTGTAGTATTTTTTATTAACCCTGAGCCCTGTTGTGTCTGCGTTCACTCCACTGAAATAACCTGAAGCCTGTGGGGCGCCCTTTTCTCACTCTCTGATTGGCTGAGAGGTGTGAATGAATGTGGGGATAAACCGAGGGTCTCTGCTGCTCTCACGCTGACATAAAAATCAGAGCAGGAACCAAAATCTAAATATAGACCGTTGGAGTAAACAGGAGAGGTGAACTCAGAGACTTGGCCCTGCACCAAAGTGGTCTAGGATGTCACATGTTTGTGTCCCTTTTATTTTGTCCTCTGTGTTCAGTAAATGATGAAGATAATAAAAAGACTGGCCCCCAAAAGATCCCAATTAACCTTTTAAAGATTTTAAAATAAACAGAATAAGACACAACTATGTAAAAGTGAAGTCCTCACCCCCAAGAGAGCACCAAGGGCCCTGAGGGGGTCTGGAAGAGGGTTTGAATGAACAACAGTACAATCTGAGTAAAGTCTCATTTAGGGAACATATCCAACACCTATTTTATTACAGGTAAATATACTGTATACACAAGCATACATACAGTATTTACCTGAGTATACAGTAAACACAGGTAAATATACAGTATACAAAAGTAAATGTATTGTCTATACAGGTATATATAAGGAATATACAGGTATTTAAACAATATATAATTTATATATACAGTAAAAACAGGTAGATGCAAAGGTAAATATATTGTTTACACAGGTATATATACAGGTATATTTACAGTATATTGCTGCTGTGGGACACAGACCTCCTATCTCCACTGTTGCTAATTTCAGGACACTTTTAAAAGGCCCTACTGCTGAATAAATGAATATTATGCTTTCCCTTTTTTTCCAATTTTATTTTTCTACTTTTATTCGGTTAAAAAATGTATAAAACCCTCTCACCAACATGAAAGCTGACCAATAGCAGTGACTTATGGGCGTCAGTGGTGCAGTCTGATAGTGCGCTGTCTGTAATCAGAGGGTTGCAGTCTGGTTTGCACATGTCAATATGTCCTTGGGCAAGACACCCCAAGTTGCTCCCACTGCCACATCAGTGGCGTGGCATGTTAGCTAATCCTGATGGATGATTACATAGCAGCTCTGACCTGTCAGTGTGTGGATGTGTGTGAGCTGTGGTGTCAAGCTGACTGTGTGTTTGTTACTGTAGCATCAGTCTTAAAGGCAGGGTTGGTAGTCACAGAAAACTAGCATGAATTTGAATGTAGCATCTCCTCAGGACTTTGTCTAGCTCCAAACCGACTCCAAACCAGTCCTCAGCACATCGTTTTTGTTTTGCGCTACACCAAGTCATGTCTCACTCAGCAGTAAGAAAACACCAAAACATGATCATATTAAAGTTAAAAAAACAAACAAACAAACAAACAAGTTAGTCAGTACTCACAACCCGATGCTGACTCTGGTTTTTGCCCTGGCTTTGTCCAAATTCTTTTTTGTTTCGGCCCTCTCTGCCTCTGTCTTTCTTCTCTTGCTCTGTTTAGCAGGAGGAGCAGTTACCAGTAATCAGGGTATAGGCAGTTTCTCTGCTATTCTCAAGCGTACTTGGATCCCTCTCAGCTCAGCTATGCGCATTGAATCAGGGTCAGTGCACACCTGCAAAATGTACGCGTAGAAGGTGGACAGAACAGCTGTACGGGATTTGATTGGTTTAATAAATTCAGTCTGAATCACTGTGATTGGTTGGTGTTTCCCTGTTTTATTCCTGCTGTAGACAGCGGCTGTTTTTCCCCCTTTTTTGAGAACACATCATGCATTGACTGCCATCGGGACATAACGATCATTTTAACCAGTATAACAGAAAGTGTTTCTAAATCTGATTACCAACCCTGCCTTTAAAGGGACAGTGCAGTATTTTTAAAGTTGTAATAAAGACTGACTGTTGTCAAGTACTTGAGAGAACCCAGCTGCAAGAATACTGAACTGTCCCTTTAATGCAGCACCAGTGTCCAGGTCCATGTGCGTGCTCCGTGTGCCTCCGTGTGCGTCCGTGTGCGTGCTCCGTGTGTAGGTGGGCCATCTGCTGCCCGTTACCTGCTGAAGCTGGACGGAGCCTCACACAAGCTGCACAGAGCTGCAGTCGGTGTTTGTGGCTCTGCATCCAGCACCGTCCACATCCAGCCTAGGACGAGCTCCGGTCTGACAGTTGGCGCCAGAGAGTGACATCATCAGCCTGCGTCACAGAGCAGAGAAGAGGCAGCTGGAGAGAGCTTTAAAGTCCTGTGACCATGGAGTTTGTTCACTTTAAATCAGGAGTTAATGCCTCAGAGATAAATGTCCACAGAAAGCTTTAATGCTCTCTGTCCTACATCCTGCGTAGGCGTCCAGAAACATGGCGGCGGCGCTCAGCAGTGAGTGAAGCTCTGCCAGCTCTCCACTGACTCTGAGAGGAAAGATGTTGAGCTCAGCAGCTCCAGGCTGGAGCACCATGAGGAGAGGAACATGAGAAGAGGCAGGTAATAAGACCGCTAAGGTGTGAGTACTGAACCGTCCCGGGACAGCAGCAGCAGCAGGGACACATTTCTGGCTAGAATCAACGTTATTTAATGTTTTAGTGACAAAATCCTCCATCTTAGGCCCACACACATCCTTATCAGAGTCCTGAGGAGGTCTGCAGTCAGTGTGTTAGCTTGGCTTTAGTTCATGGACGTAGATCTCATCTCAGCCACTGGGCCTTTCAGGGCTGCTTCTTTAAACCAACACGATGTAGTTTTTCCACCCTAATATAATATTTCTTGAGTCATTGTGATGGTACATCACCTTACAACAGATTCAGATTCAGATTCAGAATGTTTATTGTACCCTTGGGTGAATTCAGTTTACAGTGAGTGAGTTCTCTCGTATTGTAAACACAGAACAAACACAAGACAAGACAAAGTGACCACAGTGCTTAGGCTAAAAGAACAAAGAGGACGGCCCCAAGATAAAAAGCAAGATACGTTAAGTTACATCAGTAGACAAAAAAAAAAAAAAAAAGACCTAAAAATACGTCAAACCAAGCCAAATGATAAAGATGTGCCATTCATAAAACAAGATAAAAGAAACAGTAAATGGAATAAATACATTAGTTATATTACAGTTTCTCTCATTTGTTAATAGCACGAATGGCCGCTGGTACAAAGCTGTTTTTGTAGCATCTGGTTTTACAAGCAGGTACCATGAACCTCCGACCTGATGGGAGCAGCTGAAACTCACCATTAAGAGGGTGGGAGTCATCTCTTACAATAGAGTTAGCTATCCTCTGTAGCTGTTTAGTGTACAGGGATTCTGGGTAAAGCTGAGACTCTCCAATCAGCTTGCTAGACCATTTCACGATTTGGTTTAAACAGTTTTTGTTTTTTAAGGACACGTTCCCAAACCATGAAACAAGACAGGTTGAATGACACCTCAGTCATGGTCTGAGGGGGTCTGCATCGCCTTCACTGGCACTATGTAACTACGTTGTGGATGGTAGGAACACTTCCACACTGAAAAACTACAAATTTTTACTGCTTTGACTGCGTCACGGCATACGTCACTTCCCCCTCGAGGCAAAAGCTAAACATTGGTAAAAGGAGAATATAAAGCAGTTTATGAATTTTTAAAGCAGATTTAATGAACAGAATTTAATTTAAAGTAAATATGCACTTATTTTCCTGATGGAAATAGGGACATCTGGCTCACACTCCTGCATAGTGGGTGGTGGTAATGCTCCTCTGACGTTGGATGCCACCCGCCATTAAACAAGAAGAAGAAGAAGAAAGCTACATGTAGTGTTGTTATCAGTGCGGAAGCAACAAAAAACCTGAAGAAAAGAAAAGTTTTATCGGAGGAGATGATAAAAAGACAGCTGGAGAGTAACAAGCTAAATGCCCGGACAGGGATAAACGCTGGCCCGGCGTTCACTCACTGGCGTGAGCTGAAAGACGAGGCAGGATGTCTGACCGATGCTAATTTAGCCCTGCTACTATTGGACTTGTAAGTACATGATGATTTATTTATATAGAAACATGGTCAGACTGTACCTTATCAGTCCACATGGTTTATTTGTCTCTCGGGACGTCCTGTCCCTTCTCCTCCCTCTGTATGTCAACAAATGCACTTTGGTGTGAGGCACTGTGCAGTGCAGTTACACTCAACGACCACAGAGGCCCCTAGAGAGCTGAAAGCTGGAATCTTACTTAGTGCGGCTTTAAACCCAGTCTTAACACTTACCTGCTTACAGTCAACCTGTTCACCTGTGGAATATTCCAAACAGGTGTGTTAGCTAGGGCTAGCTTTGAAAGCACCAAATTCAAAATGAGTGAATATTTGGAACTTTATCAGTCTGAACATGAAATATCTTGTCTTTGTTGTGTGTTCAGTTGTATGTTTGGACCCCCATCTGTCTCTGTCTCAGGTTTTTCTGCTGAGAGTGAATATGAAACAGGCTGTTTTCATATCATCACTGAGGAAATACTGACTTACCATCAGACCGATCAGCAGCTCGACCAATTCACACACCTCTGAAGATTGTCTGCATCGTAGGACTGATCAGCAAAGACCAAGCTGAGCCGCCACGATCGGCCTGTGTGAGCACTAACCAACACACGGTTTCTGCAGGTTCTCACAGATCTACAGCCCGCTGCAGCTCATCCAAGAACACTAAGAGGAGTTGAAGGGCGTGGCTAAACCCTCTGTTATAAAGTGTTTTTGTGATTATCTTAAAGTGATGATGGACAGCAGAGTTCAGGGTCAGACATTAGAAAAATAATGAACACAGGAAGACTTTATCATGATGCTCCTCAAGGAAGAAGTCAAAATGTCAAGAGGTAAAAACTGGAGGACAATCTGGAGAAAAAAAAATCAAAATAAAGAGAAAAGAATCAAAAAAACATTTTAAGAAGAAAGTCAAATTTAATATTTCTGTTTTATTCTCTTAAAATCATTTTATTTTCAGTGTTTATATTTTCCTGCGTTGCATGATTAGAAACATCAGTGTCTCTCCTCTCAGTGATGTTTACAGGCACCTGAAGCACAAATATTTCATTAAAACAAAGCTGACACCCCAACTTCTGGGGAAGGCAGCTACTGGTGCTGTAAACAGGCGGAGAGGGTAGAGTCCAGTCACTGCAGACTTTAGTCTTGTGCACAAAAGAACTTTATGACATGTAGACGATGGGCTCTCTAAGGGCTTCTGTGGGACCAGTTTGTGGACTTAAAGCTGTCACTCTCATTTGTGCCTGAGCAGCAGAAATCTGTCTCAATCTGTCACTCCAGGCTCGGCTTTGCTTTCTGCAGATCCAGACACAGACATGTTTTAAACTCTGCCGTTCTCTCCTCACTCCAAACTGATATTCTCCCAAACTGTAGGGGGCGCTGTGACATCAGAGGGGCCTGTGCATGTGTCATTTCCTGCAAGCTTTAGCTCCACCTACTCACACACGTAGATGCCCTGTTGAGGTGGGATTTGAGGCCATCTGACCAATAGCAACTCTGCACAGATGTGCAGCCATGTCAATCATGTCCCTACTTCCAAAATCCTCATAAAATGAAAACAGGTGTGATATAAAAAATTGTCCGTACAGTGAGAGCACATAGATGTTTAAATATTTAGGCTGAAGCTGTTTGTTGAACCAGATGGTTAAGATTTTTAATTAGGCCATAAAACCGTCTGTTGGTGGACACCATCATAACAACTCCAGGGCTCCTGCAGCCAGCCTCCAGTGGACACTCCAGGAACTGCAGCTTTTGGCACATCACCATGAAGGGGCCGCCAGTCTCCAACATGGTTATCCTCAAAGAGTCATTCCTGTGTGCACTCGTGCTCCTGAGACAAAAAGGGAGAGGACGGTCCTTGTAGAAGAGCTGTGATTAATGTGTGCGTGGTCTGTGTGCGCAGGACTGTGCGTCTTTGTATCCAGGCGGTTTGATAAAATAGCTGCAGACACTCTCTGAGCTGCTGAGGTTTATTTCAGATTTCACAGGTTCAGACACAAAGCAGGAGCCGCAAACACAGTGAGCAGATGGTGGTGTAATAATTACCTATAATAATACGCAGCCATAAAAACAGTAAAAATACATCCTTTCATTTGCTGCTCGGCTGACTTTATCCCAGCACAGAGTTCAGTCGAACACTCACAACACTCAGCTGCTGGAGTCTCCATCAATAGTTTACAGCGGCGTCCTTCAGTCAAGGTGAGCTGATGGTACGATGGAGCTGAAATTAGAATTTAAAAATGAAGTCTCTCTGAGGACTCACAGCCATTCTGACTCTGAGCTGTAGATAAAAACGCCCTGCAGCTTACAGCAGGACTCCTCCCTCTGAGGACACTGATTAAAACACTTCAGAGACTCAGTTTGAGAATCACACCTGTAAGCCTGACCTGTCTCACCTGAAAGATGAATAAAACACCTGCTCTAGTGCAACATTCAGCAGAGCTCTGCAACACCCCTGCTGAGATTCACTGAAATCACCAGAACCGTCCTGTTTCCGGGCCCCATGTCCCGAGTCCTGACAAAAATCCATGTTGGTCTAACGCTGCACCGGCCTGACCTTTGCTCCTAGGTTCATACCTGGTTCATGTTTCAGTATCTCCTCTGGTGAGGCTCTACCAAACTTAACTGTGACGTGAAGGCCCTGCTGTCCAACAGGATCATCACTTAGGGCCTCACCAGTGGAGTCTACAACATGGGAGTCAAACCCCTCTGCTGTATGACTTCCAAAACTCTCCCCCGTCCTCTTCAAAAGTCTTACAGTATAAAAGACTATGACCAAATAACCTTTCATTGGTCAGACTTTACTGATTCATGATTTGTCTCCAAATGCTGTTCAGCACCTTCAATAGAGTTCTGTCAAAGTTCTGTTAAAAAAAAATATGCAAGTGCTGTCCCTAATAAAGTGGCTAGTGAATGCATGTATTGCATGTGGTTTTTTTGCGCAGAGCTGGAGGCTTGCTCCAGACGCCTCTGATATCTCTTGTGTTAATATTCTTGTTTCAAAAAGTTTTGGACTTTAATGGTCTTTGCTCCTCCACAGATGTCGTTATTTTAACTTCAGTTAAAAGAACTTTCTCTTAAACAGGCCCAAAGTTTGAAGCCAAACTGCATTCATCAGGCTAAATGATTTTAAAAGAGCATGAATGACTGTGTAATTACCTTAACGGCCTGAGCGCTGCTTCATTAAAATGTTCCTCATCATAAATGTGCTTTTCTTTACAGTGATATGAGTGGAGCATGTCGGGCTGTGCCCAGGAGAAAATACTTAATCTGAATCACTCAGAGTGGGCTGATCTTTTCACTTTGTCCTCAGAGGGACCTACAGTTTGTGTGAGCTGCACACATCCCCACGTTCTTTATGCATTTTATTTAAATCCTGGATATGTTTATTTTTGTGCTGCTGAGGAGCTGCACATCCATAATTCATCCACAGAGTATGTGTTTGTGTCTGGAGCTCAGCTGCTCACAGGAGGACCTTCAGAGCTTCAGAGGACCATGTGATGGACATCAGGTCCAAAAACCTGATTTAGTTTTTAGTCCCCCTCAGATTCACTGAATCATCTTTGACATCATGCTCCTAGACTCAAGAACACGGCATTTTTTTGGCTTGCTGCCTGTCTCCAGTTCTTGGGGGGCATCTGTGATCTGCACCACGTCAGTCCAGTCCTCCTGCCGGAGCAGAACCTGAGGAGCTGCTGCAGCGGTGGGACAGACAGTCTCACTCACAGAGCAATGGCTCTCCGTCTGAGTTCACCTTTGACCGTTGTAGTGGGGTGGGGGGTGCCTATGCCTCTGTGTTCAGATCCTCCTGTGTGTGTGTGTGTGTGTGTGTGTGTTGGGGGGGTTGATGGAGATGTTTGATCTATTTCGGGGTCTCTGAGTGGAGCTGACTCTCGCTCGCCCCTCCCTCCCTCTCTCTCTTTCCCTCCTCACCTTGGTTGGCTCTCGTGCCACTCGCAGCGTGCCCGCTCCCCCCCGTCCCCCGTCCACCTCCACTATTCGGCTCCCATTTGTCATTCTGTGGGAATGTGGTGGCGTCAGCACTTATGTCCCACCCTGGGCCGATGGCAGCGCGGCACCACCTCGGTGTTTCAGCTCCGCCCGAGGTGACCTGCTCCCTCATTACACTTTCATACCCTCAGCGTGATGGATCATGGTGCTGGTGCCCTATTTAGTGGGCTGTGGATACACACTCACACATCAGGCCTCTCCCTCTGCGTGCACGCTCGCTCCTCGCTCAGCTGCGAGCGTGCACAGAAACAGCTCTCTGTGCGTGAAGCTGAAGGAGGTCCAGCCTGTTCAACGCCATGATTCAGTGCTCATCTGATAATGGAGGAGGCGTTTGTCTGAGAAGGTCTCACGTCTGTTCTCCATGATGGACCTCAGTACCTGAGCCTCCAGGGGGCTGATGGGAGTTATTGCTGTTCTGTGACAGCATCTGAACACTTACAGTGTAAACCAAAAACACCTCCTGATAGTCGAATGCTCTCCAAATGGAGGACCATGAGGAGGGTTTGGATGATCTGCAGCACTGTAGGACAAGCAGGGACAGAACACATGCCCAAAGACCAGGACCTTTAAGGTCCAAAACCTAATCGGTTAACCCTTCAGTCATAGTTAACCTTGCAGAGCAGCTGGATCCACCAGTTACATGCCTGTAATCAGGCAGACCCGTCTTACAAAGCTCCAAGCTGAAATGATTATGCTTGGCCTGAAGAGGCACTGACCAATCAGGGTTCCTTTAGGAGAAAGAGGTGGAGTTATGAGCGTGACCACAGAGAGCCATAAGCTTTTAAACAACACCTGCTTCAGTGTTTGGTCAGATCTGGAGAACACTTCCACATGGAGGAGATGCACATATATCATAAATGTACTCTGTAAGGTACAGAAATGGCCCTTAAAGGGGGTAAAGGTGGACCTTTGTTAAATTTGAAAGGTACAAAACATCACTGGCGGCAAAAGGTACAGAAGGGTACCTTTAATAAGCATGGGGTACAGCCGAGCCAGTGTGCGCTCACAAGATCATGATGCCAACAGAGGGGTTAACTGCAATAACACAATACGACCAGCCACAGATTTACCCCAGAGCCAATGGGGCCAGTGCTGGGGGGCCTCCGGCCTCCAGGGGGCCTCTGAGTTCAGCCTACTGTGTCATCCTGCCTTTGATTTATGATATTACAATTATATTTTAATGGATTTTAATAAAAAAAAACAAAGTAATGACACAATTTCTTTTTGAATTGTGAGAAAATGTGAATTATATTTATATACATATACATATATTTTGTTTTCCTGCCTGAAAAGGTCCAAAAAGACACTTCTTAGCATATTTTATTTCTGGGTTAGAAATGGCAAAAAAAAAAAAAAGGCATACGTTAGCATATTGTTTCTTTCATAAATCTTACTCTCTGAGGTTAAAAAAATGCTCATAAGTCCATTTGAAGTCAAATGTGACCAAACCTTCTGCGCCAGCATGTTCTTCTGCCTGAAAAGGTCCCAAAAAGTCACTTTTAAGCTGGCTTTTTTCGGGTCCAAAATGGCAAAAAAAAAAAAAAGTCATATGTTAGCATGTTGTTTTTTTCAACAATCTGATGTCAGGGAAAAATGCTTATCACTGATTTCTTAAGTGAAATATCCCACCAGCATATTCTCCTGCCTGAACTGGACCCAAAGTGTCATTTGTTTGCATTTTTTTTAGGGGCCTAACATGGCAAAACATATCATATGTTAGCATTTCGGGTTTTTTTGTTTTTCAAAAATCTGACCCGAGGTAAAAATGCTTATAACTCAATTCTTAAGTGAAATATGAGCAACTTTTACGCACCAGCATGTTCTTCTGCCCGAAAAGGTCCCGAAGTTATTTTTTATCATTTTTTGGGGGGGGCTCTGAAATGGTTAAAAGTCAAATGTTAGCATGTCGATTTTTTCAAAAATCTGAAAAATGCTCATAAGTCCATTTTGAAGTCAAATATGACCAAACCTTCTGTTCCAGCGGCACTGTACTGACAGCATCACTAAGTATACATTTTGTCAGGAATCCATCTATGTCATTTTTAGATATGTAGGACATTTGTTTTTTTGTGAATGGGCCTAAGTTCCACAACTGATCCATTTAGTCCCCTCATTCATTTGAATGGGAGGATGGAGGAGGGCTGCTTCGGGTTGACTAACTTTGAGGGCTTGTTATTGAGAAACAGTTTGAGAAACAACAAATTCCTTCAGAACTTTTGATCAGCATGGCCTACTCTGTCATCTGTCCGGATTCAAGCTGATACCATTTATGACCTAGGAGGAGATAATTTTGTTTGAGGAACAATTTTTGGATCAAATTGTATTTTAAAAGGCAAATTGTTGGCTTCCTGTTTGAGATAGGTCGGGGTGTCAGTACGTGGTTTGTGGGTCTTGATAAGACAAACGTTTCGCTGTTGGTTTGATCTCTCTACGGCATTCCTACTGGCTGTGATGGCCATTTTTGTGTGCTGAGGTGGCGCTAGAGAGCTCATTTTGGCATGTTGGGGGTTAATTTTTTCATTTTATCAAAATTTTCACCGGATCTGGGGTGTGTGCCAATTGTGGGGAGATTTTGAGAGTGTTCAGGGGTCAAATAAAGGTTTAAAGAGCAGTTGGAATTATAAGAAGAAAGAAGTGGACCAGGAACAGTAGGGTCCTTTGGGCAAGGACCCTAAAAAAAAGCTAAAAACTGTCTTCCCTTGGGAAAGATCACAAAATAATTGACATATAAAGCAGTTGGTAAACAAATTTTGATTACGTACCAATAGATTTGTTGCAGTATGAATATTTTACTTTGTGTAAGTGTTATGTTCAGCTACACCCTTATATATCCTTATGAATTCTGAGTGAACAAGAAACAAGGAGGTTGTAAGAGACGTCTAAGGTTAATGTGAAATCATTTACTTTTATTTTGAAGGCGTTGGCACTTCTGGTGTAACCGGAAGTTTATTCTGAAAGGACGTGTATGAACTTAACGAACAGGAATTGACAGTAAACAAAAAAGAAGGTAACCGAGGAAGGGGAGAGAATAGGTGCCAAAAGAGTAACGGTAGAGAAAATAAGGCTTAGCTACGGTCGAAAGTGGGAACAAGGTATGTTTGTTTCACATGTACATGTATAGTTTAGTAACTTTTGAACATGTAGAGAAATGTTAAGCTAATGGTTTTGTTTGTTTCTTGTTGTTTGTATTTGTCCAGCTCTTACGTTGGTTTAGCTGACTTATGTAAGCAAGAAAATGGAATTAAAAGTCATGAAATCATCAGTCCCGGCCTACTCATTTTGACCTGTCGCTGCAGAGGTCTTTGATATACTTTATTGGATGGCGTACTTAAGCTATCCCACATTTTCTAACATGTTTCAGCCTGGAAAATTCTCAGGGTCACTTGGCTGGACCAAGCTTTTTAGGTCCAGTCCAGTCCCTTGATTTCTTTGTGTGTGGACTTGATCTGTTGTGTTGTGTACTTCACTCTGCTGTGGTGGTGCCCGCCCCCTCCATCACCTGATTGGCTCATAATGAATGTGACTGATAGAAAAAACATCCAGTTTCCTTCCAGCTGTGGTTTGAGAGCTCCTGCTCTTCACAAAGCTCTCTGTGAGGTGGTAGGTAAGGTCAGAGTTCATATCCCTCAAATCAATGGGCAGATAAGTACATTTGAAAGATCAACATGGGCTCCCACTCCCTTGACCTTTGACCTAAGTTAAAACTAAAGTTTAAGAGTTTATTTGAGCAAATTGAGAGGAAAAAAAATGTCAAGTCATTGTCGAGGTTTAACATTTAGCAGCAGGGGTTTGTCCTGGGGCATCAGCACACTGAGCAGTGACCTTTGACCTTTAGGATTTAATAAGCTACTCCTAACCTCAGTGGTTATTTGTGCAGAGTCTGGAGAAAATCAATCCAAGCTTTTAAAAGCTGAAGATCATTAGCAGATAAAGAACTTGAGACCTCATGACCTTTGGCAAATGACCTTTGAAATTCTGAGGTCAGACTGGTGTCACCTGCTGACGTAATGATGAAGAGCACAGGAACAGCCTGCGATTAGGCATGTGATGCTTACAGACATAATGCTAACGGTTAGTATTGCCGTTCTCTAAGCGTGTTACCTCACTCTGTCAGTAGCTCACGCTGATGCTGCTCATCGACTGGAAAAGTCAGAACTACGTGTCTGCTCCTCGGCAAAGCTGCAGCGCTGGCTCAGGCGCAGGCGCAGTTTTAAGTATGGCGGTTGGTGCCCGCACGGACGCTGTACTAGAGATTTTATATTCAACATGGCACTTTATTATCCCGGGCAGTAGGGCAATGTGCAATGCATTATGCACTTTATATTCCTGTGCAATACAACGAGGACCAGAACTCCCAGGCAGCTTGCAACCTGCACTTTAGCATTTTATGATTCATTGTGAATAATTCCCTTTTTTCTTTTGGACTGTAAGACGTTTTAGTCTGTATGACTGTATGTCTTTTAATATTCTCTGTGTGTTTTTATACCTATTACGGATATCTGTTTCTTGTTTCTGTGTGTTGACACCAACCTGCTAATGGGACTGGGGATGGAAATTAGCCACTTGGCTATA